>CM055103.1:54240267-54356925 GCA_029204225.1 Diphasiastrum complanatum
TGATCAAGCAAACCTATACATCAAGAGAATAAAAAACTATAGAGTTAAGAGCAAGAAAAAGGAAGAAACCCTAGAGGTAAGAAACAAAGAAAAACTATGTCAAATTTTCATTTCAATTTGAATAAATAAGAAAATGTCTAGTTTTAGATATTCAACTTCTGTTATTTCCCACAGTCGTTGCAAGGATGAGATTAGCAAATATTTCTTCAATAGAGCATGGATGCTAGACAGAGGAAAGAACTTTGGGTAAAACTTTTTGTTCATGATCTATGGGTAAAATTTTGGTAATTCAAAATAAATACGAAAGCCATATTAATAAATCTTAGTGCGGTTCTGCTCATTGATGATGTTTTTTAGGGTGGGATTGACAGGAGAAGAGGAGAACATACGGGGTGGGTGGAGTGCAGGTGTGGTCCCTAATGGTTAAAAGCAAGTTGTTGTGGCAAGAGGCCGATGGTTTAAGTGCTGGGAGATGGTGGGTGGGGTTTTGCCATGTGACAAAAAAGGGCGAGGGAAAGATATGCTCCTGCCCTTAAAAGCCTAAGTTTTTTTTTTTTTGGCGGGGGGAGAATTTCTTTTTTGATGGGGAGCCAAAAAGCCCCTTCACTTTTTTGTTTTATGGAGAGTGGGGGTTCACATTTTTAAGTGGATTTACATTCATATTTTTTTATGAGAGGTTTACATTTAAGAAAAAAAGTGTGTGTGTGTGTGTGCGTGCGTGGGGGGGGTATAAATATTGATATATTCACTTTTAATGGAATGGAGGCACCCCCTTGTTTATACACACACACACACACACACACACACACATTTTGACCTTCTTCATTTTTTTTAGGGGCATGGAGGGACCTCCCTCCCTCTATGGTGGTTGGTCGGCCTGTGGGGGGGGGAGAGAGAGAAGAGAGAGAGAGAGAGAGAGAGAGAGAGAGAGAGAGAAGTGGGGCCTATGGGAAAGAGAGAAGGATAAAAAAGGACTCTAGACTCTATACTTCATACAATATATCTCATCCACAAAAGGTTTTTTATATGGAGATGTGTGTGTGTGCGTGCGCATGCGCACACACACACACGCATTCGTTGTGTCGGGGGTCACACATACACAATGAACACGCACACACGCACACACACATAGGCGCACACACACACACACATAGGCATGCGCGCGCGCACACACACACACTCACTCACTCACTCACTCACACGTGTGTGTGTGTGTGTGTGTGTGTGTGTGTATGCACGTGTATTCCAAATCCCCCTCCTCCCCTATTTTTCTCTTTTCATTGTCTCTTTTTACTCCCCTCACCCCATCCCCCTACTTTTTTTTTAATTGTGCATTTTTTGGCCCATGGATAAAAGCTTGTGGGTAACGATTCAGGATTAAAGCTAGTGAGTTCGGGCTTGTGGTTAAACATTCTTGAAAATGGCAGGCTAAGATAGGAATTTGAAGGATTGAAAAAAAAAAATCGGTTTAAGGTAGTCAATTTTTTTTTTATGTTAATGATTTATGGGTAAAACTTTGATAATTTGAAATAAATAAGAAAGCCAAGTAATAAAGATTATTGGCTAAAGTTTAAAGCACATTGAAGTGTGTGAAGAAAAATAAAACCTGAACTTCAAAATTTAAGTATTTGAATTTAGTAAGTGTGAGGGAGGGGGTGAGGAATCTTTTTGGGGTCCACCTCTCAATGCACACAATGTGCAAATGTATGGGGGTATGCACATTCCTCATACATGCATCCTTCTCTCCAAGTTTTTTAGTTAGAAAAAACTCATGCATGGGTGAGGGAGAAGGATGCATGAGTGCACCCATACCCATGCGCAAAACTGTACAGAAGTTTAAATATATATATAGATATATATACATACATATATATATATATATATATATATATATGTATCTATATGTGTATATACATATAGCTATATATATATACACATATATATAAATTTTATGTCCCATTTAAAAAAAAAATTATTAAGGTGAAATCCTTTTAAATCTTTCTAGATTTTTTTTTGTACAATATTTAAGTTTCTTGGAGGTTTTAAGTTCTTATTACGGTTTTCTTAAGATTTTGTCCCATTTTTAATAAGACTCATTAATTTTCATTTTTTAAAGCTTTTTTTTAATTATTTACAATTTTTTAAAATTATCCATCTTTTTTTCTATTTTTATGATTTTATTATTTTTTTAAATTTGTTAATTGTTTTTGGAGTTTTTTTTTTGTTTGTTACTTTTTTGAGTTTTTTTTTAATTTTTTGGTACAATTTTCAATTCTTATGTGTTTTTTTCTTAGCATTTGAATATTTAGTTTTATTACATTTTATTTTTAGATTTTGTACCATTTTTTATATTTTTTTTAGGGATTTTTTTACATAGTTCTGATTTTTCTAGAGTTTCGGGAGATTTTGCATAGTTTTTCTTTTAAAATTTATTTTTGGTTATTTTTTTCGAGATTTTTTTATATAAAATTATTGTTTTGATATTTTTAACTATTTTGAGTATTTTAAATTTTTTCGTTTTTTTTAGCATATTTTTTTTTCTTTGGAAGTTCTTTTGAAAAAAAAAATTATTTTTTTTGGATTTTTCTACACTATTTTGATGTTTTTAGATTTTTTTTTTTAAAAGCTTATTTTTGGTTTCTTTTGGATTTTTTAGAGGAAGGATTTTTTTTTATTATTTTGGGATGTTTTTACACTATTTTGATCTTTTAAAGCTTATTTTGGGACTTTTTACACTTTTTTAGTTGGCATTCTTAGCTTTCCATAGTTTTTTGAATTATTTTTTTTTTCAAGTTTTTTTCCTACTTTTGAATTATCAAGTTCATAGAAGGGATGAGGAGAAAAGAGAAACAATTTTTAAACTAGTTCATTTTGCAAAGATTGGGGGCATGAATTTCCATTTTACTAAAATGGATTAAAAAATACTCTTCATTCTCAATTAACTTTTATTTGGAAATCTTAGATGCTCTTGACACGTGGCATTAGCATTCTTCCCATAAGGATTTATGGAAGTTGACTATTGGAAAAAAACAAAACTTCTTTACTTTGTTTTCTAAAACTTATCTCAAAGTGAATTGCAACTTGTTTCAAATTTTCTTGCTCTAATATGGCTCATAAGCAAATTTTCTTTCAAGTTTTTTAGATAGTTTTTTTCAAGTTTTTTTTAAATAGTTTATTTATATTTCTCTCTCTCTCTCTCTCTCTCTCTCTCTATATATATATATATATATGACAAAAAGTCAAAAAACGAGGACCCGCTGCAGCGAGTGGGCTCTCTCTTCATTTTTTTTTGGTTAAGTTAAAATATATATATATATAAGTAAAAATTGAGGAGCCCACTTGCCTTGGCAGGTGGACTCTTTTTTTTTTGTTATATATATATATATATATATATATATATATATATATATATATATATATATATATATTTTATTATTATTTATAATATTCATATATATATATTTGAGTGTAGGGTGTAGCAAGTAGGTGGTGAGCAGCCCTCCGCTTGTCAAAAGGGTTAGAACACTAAGATAGGATCTTAACTTAGCCAAGTTGGTAGATTTAGATGCTTTCTACTTTCCTCTAACACTACCCCACTCTAACACTACTTTTCCTATCACTAAGCACATCCACAAACCATGATTGAGAGTGAAGAGAGAGAGAGAGAGAGAGAGAGAGAGAGAGAGAGAGAGAGAGAGAGAGATGGAGATTAGCTCACTTGCTCATTATGCATGCCAAAGAACAATGAAAAATAGAGAGCAAAAGAGAAAGCAACATAATAGCATTAGCAATGATTGAATAGCAAATGATGATGTTTGCTCTCCAAAATGGTATAGTTTTCTCCTTTTCATTAAGCATGAAAAATGGTTACAAATGGTGTCTTTTTATCTTTGGGGTGGCCCTTGCCCCTTGCTTTCCATTGGCTACTTGCAAGAAGGTGGGATTGAAATCTACACCCTTCACAAGAAACACAAACAAATCTATGGTGTAAGAAGGAGCACACCCCACCTACCACCATTTGAGTTTGACTAGTTTGCAAAACTTAGAACTTAAGTTTAAGCTTAACTTTGGCCTTCTAATATTATTTTTAATTACATGGTCCAAAGTCAAGTTTATGTCCATAATTATTTATTTACAAGTGTTCATTGGGCCATGGGCTTACGCACACAAGATGCCACGACCCTCGCAACTATCTCTGACTAAATTGGACAGGCCACAATACATCAAAGGGCTCAAGCTGAATAAAGAAACGAGCGAAAAATGGCCCAATTTTATCAGGAACTATTAGGCATTCTCGGTAGTCAGCTCGTCGAACCATTGAAAGGAAGGCTGCCATTGAATACTTTGAATCAAACATTTGAGAAATACACCATAATAACTTTTTGAAAGTTATGAAGAATTATGTGGCCGGGTCTCTTCCATACGATGAGCTAGAGTTCGCACCTCAACGTCAAAAGACCCTTTCACTCACTGTCAGATTTTTCAGATCGTTGCGGTACTTGCTCGGACCCAATTTGTAATAGGGTATGCAAAAAACTCTTGGAGGGCCAATTTATTTTGGCAAAAAAATAAAGAAATACATTGAAGATGGTGTGGCGACAATCATCAAGGAAACGACAACTTTGCACATTGTAAAGTTTTTTATTTCTTTGGACAATGATCTGCTATTGGTATGGCAAAGAGGCAATAAAGCACCTATCCCTATCTATCAACAAAAAAGTTTGCTTGTGATTGAATTAGAGCGGCTACAAGAAGTAGCAAAAGTATATCATCGAAGCTGCAGACTAATATACCACCCTCCCTAATGCAATTTGTTGAAAAAATAAAAGAAAGACTAAATCAGAGACAAGGTCATGGTGGGAACAGTGCCGCACTTCTGGAGATTTTTTTGCGAAGTGAAGACCTCAAAAGCAAATATGGTATAGATCCAAAATGGCATGGGATAGCTACAAAGCTTTGGTTCCTCATAAAAAATTATGAGAATAGCTACACATAGCTATAAAGTTTGAGGTAGCTCGAGGTACAACCACATTCATCCACCTTTCAATCACATCTAAAGTGAAAACTAGAGTCTAAGTGACATTGTCACATCTCATGCATGTATCTCTACCTACTTTTACCAAGTGTCCTACTTCTAAATAGAATTGTACAAATCATCATGCATGTGTCCATTTCACTTTGTGCATGCCTTGCATGTCACTATGGATCACTTACAATAAATGCATGTGATATGCCACGAGTTTCTACAAGCATATTAATGTTGCCAACTATAGAAAGATCTTCACTTTTATACAACAAACTATAATCAAAAGCTGAAGATATGTATCTAAGCACTCTCTTGGCCATTTTCCAATGATGAATACTAGGATTTTGCATAGTGATGTCCACGAAGGATCTTTCATCACCTTTGTTAGGGTCTTTTACAATCAAAACCAATTCTAGATTGAAAATTAAGATCTGAGTTCTAGGATTTATGACTAAAACACAATCTAGCATGCTAATAATCAAAGAATGGTTACTTTTGCACTAATGGGGAAAGTACAAAGAAATTTAATGCATTAGCAAAGTCTCCTCCTCGAACTAGAGAGAGAGTGAAAAATTCAAGCTTACAAGGCAAAAAATCAATATGACATGAGAATAGCTTCAATGCTTGATATATCATCAAATTTGTGAGAGAACCCACATACATTTATAATGATTGTACTAGATCGAGCTAGATCAAGCATGCAACCTTATTTCTCGCATGCAACCTTATTTCTCCACCTCTAAAAGTGGTTTCTACCAAAATATTGACACCTATCACTATGCATGCATGAGAAATGACACTAGTCCTATAATATTCTACACGTGTCACTATCTAGAATACAAATGTACAATTTAACTTGCATGTGTCCATAACAACTTTTGCATGCATTGCATCTCACATCAGACAACTTGGACATTATGCATGTGTAGTACCTCAAGTTTCTACTAGCCCAAATTTGGCCATTTTATGATGTAAAACTACATGCATATTAAAAACTTTATGAACCCCAAAAGTCAAGATACATGGCTTTTTTTATTTTCAACACTCCTCCTAAAAAGTTATCTATTTGACTTGTTGGATAGCTCCTTTGGTGTGATTCACCATTGCCATGAGAGAACTTCCTTGATGGAAATCCAATACCATTCTCTTTGATGACTTTTCCACCATTCCTTCCAGACTTGAAGAAGAACTTTGATTCGAAAACTCCTATTCTTTGAAAATAGTTGCACCATGATGGAAATCCGAGGCCTCCATGCCTCAGAAAGATGATAAGGATCATTAAGATCAATATCATTAGATGAACAAATGTGTTTATCATCAAGATTAAGCATACTAGCTTGACTAGTCCACATACTATGAACTTTATCCAAAATGGATCTAATCTTGAAATCAAATGCTAACTTGATCTTTTTGAGGCTAAATACTTTCTGAAGGATATAAGTGTTCTCATTGGATGTTTCAATTAATCTCAAGATAAGTTTACAAAATGCCTCATAACATGAAAAAACATGATTTTTCATTCTATGAGTTTTAAACTCATTCTTGCTCTTTCTAGATCCAAGAGCAAACTTTTTACGACACAATATCTTGCTTTCAAAATGTTTCAGAAAATATCTAAGTCAACAATGACAAGAAATATGTCCATACAAAGGACAACATCAAAAACTAGAATTGCCTTGAAATTTGAGATGTACAAATCTCAAGAAAGCAAGATGGTACATCAAATAAAGAAAGAGAAGCATAAGTGTGAATACCACCTGAAACTTTTCCTTTCTTTATCATGAAAAAATAACCACAAGGACTCGGCCATGCATCTTGAAGATCCCCTTGAATACAAATGTTGAGGATGCTCCTCCTCAAACCTCGACTCCATCACAACTTGACTATCTTCAATAGGAATGATTTGTGATGCATCTTGAGATGCTTTGATCTCGGCCCCTTCCAAGAGTGAATATTGATCTTCATAAAATATGACATCTCTATTCTCAATTACCTTTGAGTAGAGAGTATAAAGTCTTTGTAGGCCTCCTTGGTGGATAGGCATCCACCAACCATGATCTATGAACTTGGATCACCTTCCTTCCTTATTTCCAAGAGAAAATATGCAAAGAAAAAGATTTCAAGTACACCAAGGTAATCAACCGTAGGCCTATTGTAGAACAAGACTACATATGGTGTACTTCCTCCAAGAGCTCCACCACTCCTCAAAGATTTGGTCTTCAATGAGAACTCCATCTCAACATATGCTTTAAATAATAGAAACAATCAAGTGCCATAATCTTGAAGAAAGAAGATATAACATTGTCCATCTTGTGAAATCATCAATACAAGTTACAAAGCAAGTGGCATGTCCCTTGCTTTTAGATGATGAAAAATGTACATCTGAGTGTGTCAACTCGAATGGATGTGTAGTCTTGATAGAAGACATTGGATATGGCTTCTTATGTGACTTTGCTATTGCACAAGCCTCACATGGCTTGATCTCTTTGGAAAGTGATCTTGGTAAGCCAATGGATTTTGCATCCTTGACCATAGAAAGCATGGATTTGAAATTGGGATGATCCAATTTCCTATGCCATAATTCCTCCTTGGAAATACTTTCTTCAAAACAACATCACAAGAACTTGCACTGTCATGTGGATTTAGATTGAAAATGCCACCGTAATTAGATCCATGTGCTAGGATGTCATCACCTTTCTTAATAGTACAAGTATTGTTATTGAATTCCACATCAAGACCAGCATCAAGCAACTTTCGAACACTTATAACATTCTTTGTGAGTTTAGGAGCATAAAGAACATTGGAAAGAGACAACACATTAGAAGATGTAAGTTTCAAGGGAATACTCCCAATTCCTTCAATAGTACATCCAAGACCACTTGCTGTGTATATTGATTTTTTAATTCTTTGATAAGGTACAATGGAATCAAAAGAATTCTTGGAGAAACACATGTGTGATGAAGCACCACTATCAACAAAACCATGATCCATCCTTCTTGAAGGATGTTGAGGAGAAACTTGATACCATGAAAGATCATTCTCCTTCACTTGCAATGGTTTTTATGTGGAATTGTAGTGCATTTTTTTGGTCAAAATTTCAAGAATTCAGCAACTATAATCATTGATGCTGATTTTCTAGAAGAAAATGTGCTAGATGTATCTCATATGTGCAAAATCTGCTATTATGCCACTTTTTACTAATATACGAATGTGGTTATGTTAAAGAGTTGCTATGAAATTCTATGGCATGTTCAAATGTCATAATCAATTTTCAAATGACAGTTATATCAGACAAATTAGAGCTATTTTTATTACGTTACTATTTTTAGTAAGTTTGTTAAATAGCAATAAGCTATTTTTAGCAACACTCATAAGTGAATTTGATGGATGATAATATCGACAATTGCTAAGTAGTTTTATTAAATGGCAATTTTTTGCCATATTGTAATGATAAAATGTACTTTATATCATGATTAATAAAAGATGCCCATGTACCTTTAAGGCACTGACTTAAGTTTCAAGGAAAGGTCCAAAGGCTAAGGGTCCTGCAAACAACGACAAGCAAAGTTCAGTTCAAGACAGACAACAAACCAGTGAAAATACCCTTTTGAAGATTAAGGATGTCCTTGAATAATTAGGATCATGACCTTATCATAAGGTCCAAAAAGATTCCACAAAATAAAATACGTTGGCAAGTTCAAAATCATTCAAACAGTAACTAACCACGATCCATCAAAGATTATCGAGAAAAATTTGGAGTTCTAGCTCAAATCAAGGATTTAGTAACATTGCTTCACAATTGAAGAGGTTCTGGATAAAAATCGATGAATCCTTATCGATTGAGGACACTGCAAAATATACCAGTCAAAATAAAATTTTGCAGGTGAAAATGCTTATAAGACATTCAGGTGTCCTGGAAGAAAAGAATTGACGAGGTCAAACAATGGGAATGACCGAAATATACTAGGATGATCAATTTCAAAATTATGTTGAGAGGCCAAACGGATATTCATGTGATGGGTTTCAAAATGAAACAAAGAAATGTTATGAGATCTACTAATAGCCTTATTGAAGGTTAGTTTTGAAGAACTCACCCTTGTGAATGTTGTTGGAAGAGGATACACCAAGGATAATTCAAAGCCAACAACTCCTTAATGGACATATGTTAAATGGACTTAAAATTTATTTCCAAAATGAGTAAATTCGAATTCTATGGAAGGGATTCAATGGGAAACAAGAATAGGATGGTGTTTGGAAGTGAGCGGTTGGTAACCTCTCTAGTTCTCTCTCACGAGGCATTCTGAAAGGGAGGCATTCATCAATTCATTCGTTCCAGTGTTCGTTCCAGTGTAGAGGAGAGGCTTGCTTTTGTTATGAGCGAAGAGCATTCTAGTAATCTGGTTATGAATAGAGGCATGGATTCTTCTACTGCATTCTCTTTCTTAATGATTTGATATTATGTTGATTGATCCTGGAATATGATCATGGAGAAGACTTTTATGCAGATCTGCCCGCGCTCCTACCTATAGCTCTCTTGCTGGTCAGTCTGCGCTGGACAGAGATTTATCTCTCCTTTTCTATCTGCGCTGAATAAACATACCTTGATAAGATAAACCCTACGAGGAAATATCCATACATCAAAGGATTATTGGGAGGCTTATGTACATTGTAACAGGAATGGGGAACATATACTAGTGAGATCTTGGCACAATACATGTCCAGACCTTCAAAAATACATTGGGTGGCAACCAAAAGGCTAGTAACATATATAAAAGGAAGTACTGAATTCGAAGATTCAATACAAAGCACAAACGGAAAGGCAACATACCTTGTTGGTTACACAGATTCCGATTGGGGTGTAGACAGGAGTGACCGGAAATCAGTTTCAAGATATTGTCTTCAATATCAACCGGGGTTGCATTAGCTGGAGTACTAAAACGCAAAGCTCAACAACATTATGAAGCATAATACACGGCGGCTATTCCAGAAGCAAGCACATTGATGTGCAACATCATTTTCTGAGAGAAAGACTAGCAAACAAAGGATCGATTTAGTGTAACATCTAGCAAATATGTGTACTAAATCCCTTGCAACAGGAGAACATCTTTTGTTGTGCAGAAAATTACACCTTCCCGCTAACATCTGATAGTGACATAAAACAGCAAATTGATTAGTCAGTTAGCTAAACAAACTACAGCTTCAAAGATTGAAAGAACGTGGAGCAAGTCTTCGTCAGGCCCACGTGTCAAGTCAGGATGATATAGACCACTACTTCAAATTAGAATGCCATGAAACACTTTGTTCTGTGCCTGAATATCAGAATGGCTTCTCCATAACTGTGTTACTGGTTCTTTCATGATGAATGCGATTGAATGGTTAGAGCACAACGAGGAGCGGAGTCGTATTGCCAGAATTATCATAAAAGACACTCTCAAGAATATCCATCATAAAAACTACTCTCAAGAATATCTAGTCCACATGAAATGCTTGCCGTTTTGAAACTAGTATCACGTAAATTATTTGCGAGTACGAATTCTACTGCAGCAATGTCCGCGTCAATATCTACGGCCTCCGGTACCATTCCTAGCTTTGATAAGTTGTGCTCGCATTGTGATAGTGCCTGCGGATGGCTTAGCCGGACGCGTTTGAACTCCTCCATTGCAATCCCTAGAAGTGCGAGGAGGCAGTGACAGACAGGAAGGTGCACCCTCATCTAATACGTGCAATCGATGGCGTAACAGCAGATCGTAGTTTTTTGTGAAATGCTTCCGCCAGTAGAATTCTGTATTGGTAGCACTGCTCTATCTGCCGACGGCGTCAAAGGGAATGTCACATTTACGGCATGGCAATGACTTGCAGTCGGGATAAGCTTTGGTGGCCTGAGGGACCAGGATGCGTTCCTCTGAGGGCAGTAGATCTTTTAGTACTTGAAGCAGTCAGGTAACGTAATTGATCGAAAAGGAGCAAAAGCGCGTGAGAGCAGCCACAAAAGCTTATCCCGACTGCAAGTCATTGCAATGCTGAGATCCAGGAGGAAATTACGAAAAACAAGAAAACAAACACGCAGAAAGCAAAACAATCAGGGGAGCTAACAGGAAACATGTTCTTATAAGATGCAGTAAGTCGATCAGCTCAGGGCTCAGCACAACAGGCTAATCAAATGCTTAAAATGTAATGAAAATCGCACTGCCTTATTTTAAACATGAATGGATTAACTAAACTGATCGATACATCTATGTGATCAATTCTTTATGGGGTCACCCAGAAGCAGCAACCTAGCTTCTGGGGTTAATGGACAGTGCCGTCACTGGCTTCCAGGAGGATAAAGTTCTTAGCACCGCTTGATTACTAGAAGTGGCGTTCTTTTTTATTACTTCTATGGCAACTGATGTTGCTTTAATAAGAACAAAAGATCAAAGTTCACCAAAGCCCAGCTGCCCGCTGCTGCTGAAGGCGAAGGAGCGAGTGAGATGTCATTCACCTTCGCTGGAAGATGCGAAGCTCTTTCTGTCTTCCCCTTCGTCGAAAGAGCATTGGCAGTTCCTTTCGTCAATTTTCGGTCCACTTGAGAAGTATTTGCATATGTATGTATGTTTATATATATATATATACATCACCTTGTTAAGGACCAAATCAAATGGAAGGACGAAAGAGTTCTTGCATGTGATTTATGCATGACACTTCTATACTTTTGTTTGTTAGTAAAAGTGGATACTAGGTGTACTATTGATTTAGCCTTTCCTTTCTCTTAAAACGTATAAAGGTCGTCTTGTGTGTGAAATCTTCATGGCCTTGAGTTTGCTTTGCGTATTGGAGACCCTCTTTAGGGTTTTAGTCGCCTCAAAAAGTTTTGGTTGTATAAGCAATTTTCAACTTTGCATGGGGTTCTCCGAAAGTGTAACTTTTTTATGTACATGGCTTTTAGTTGTAACATCATTGATACATCTTATGTTACGACGTATAAGCCCATAACTTTTAGAACCTTGGTACAGTGTGGACTGGGGTCAAGCTGTAGTCAGTTTAAGAATGGTGATTTATCTACCTAAATTGACTTAGACAGATTTCTCTAGTCCACAATCGGAGGAATGGCTGAAGGAATATTTTTTGCCTTTGTGTAAATTCTAACTAGGAACTTATGAACCAGGCTCTTAATATGGGATTAGCGGCAAATTAACAATTCTTTACGAAATGGTTCCCAAGCATGTACCTAGTAAACAAAAATTTGATTTTTTGGCACTATGTTTTTTTTTAATGATTTAATTTTGGAGTAAGATATTGCCAAAAAATTGTACTTAAATTTACTTTAGGATTTTTACTTAAATTTACTTAAATTGTACTTGAGGATTTTTATATATAATCCATATTTATTCCTTTTCGGTTGATAATGTACCGATTGTTTTTTTGCTTTTGTCTTCTAATTGATTTTGATCATTAGGAAAGGACTGGCAAAAAGCTTTTAACAACAAAAGAGATTTGACATCATGTTACGATTTCTGTTACATTTACATTTGCAGTTATATACTAGATGCATTATGAGTTACCTAGTAAAATTTAGTGCTAATCAATCCTACATTGCACCTTTACCCTGGGTTACCACACAAGGTGAGCAAGAGTTAAGGCCTAAATGTAGGTCTCATTTTCATAGACTATTGTAGGTTATTTGCATAGACTATAATAGGTAACTAATAGGTAAGTTACAAAGTACAACTAGAGTAGGGTTAGTATAGGATGACCTTTCATTGTCCTAACTACAATAGGACCCTAGGCATTGAAACTAGTATATGCCTAATAAAGCTTATATCATGGTTAGTTCACATTGAACTTTGACCATTTGATTAAGGTATATTGTAAAGTTCTACATAGATTCTTTTGAGAAATTCGACATCTTCAAGATGACAACCAAGTATCACTTACATGTGAAATTAGAGAAGGATTATGCGACAACCAAACCTGCATGGGGTGTTAACTTAAATCCGTATGAGATGCATTGTTGGAGATTAGAAGGCAAAAAACATATTGACCTATGGGTAAGAGGTGATTTATACCCCTGCAATCCACTAGTAGATGTGCCTCCTAAATAATATGATGTACATAGTTTGTTAAAGTTCATTGGGGATGGTGGTAATGGATTCCTTGGCTATTGTCAAGCAATGGATTCTCGAAGAATTCAAGCTGACATTGGCAAATATGGCAAACATTCATATATTGAGTATGAATGACAATTTAAAGTCATTACATGGAATAAATATGAAATTGGAACAAGAGATAAATGATTTAAAAATAGAGCTTGCCAGTTCTGTCGCAAAAATTGAAGAATTGAAATCTTCAATCAGTATATTTGAGAGGACAATATATGGCTTACAACGAAAGCGTGGAGTCTTAATGGATCAGCAAGCACAAAATGAGAACACTAAAAGACACAAACTAGAAGCTTTGGCACCAGGTGGTGGTGCCAGTAAAAGACGTATGAGAGACACAAAAGAGTTCTTGCAAAAGATGGTTGGAAAATATTTTATTGCTGGAAAATATATGAAAGATTTTCTGAAGGGTAAAGATTTGATTAAAATTGTGGAAGATGAAACAAGTGATTCAATTCGCTTGAGAATTGCAAAAGAGCTAGTCAACAAGCTCAAGCCAAATCCAAATGTTAAAGAGATGATGTACGCATGTGACCAAGGAGGTGTGAGTTGCAAGGGGTATAGAGCTTTAAAGAAGTATATGAAACGCTCTGACAAAAATGGGTTAAAACACCATCAGATAATACCTACTTATAAACTTGTTGAATCCATCAAACGAGAATGCAATTCGATTTTGCTCTCTAAATTAGGAGAGTTTCAGCATATTGAGGA
The DNA here is from genome assembly GCA_029204225.1 of Diphasiastrum complanatum. Classification (NCBI taxonomy): domain Eukaryota; kingdom Viridiplantae; phylum Streptophyta; class Lycopodiopsida; order Lycopodiales; family Lycopodiaceae; genus Diphasiastrum; species Diphasiastrum complanatum. The sequence goes on from CM055103.1 coordinate 54,254,143, forward strand.
TTCATTTACAATAACCAATAAGAAGAAAGGACCTGCGACTTGTTTTCATTATCATCAAGGCAAGAATATATTCTTAGATCTGGAAAAGGTCCAAGCAATGATGATCTGACATTACGAAGTTAAAACAAATGGTAAGAACATTTCTTGTAGATTCCGATTTTCAGTTGTATGCTTCTCTTCAACTGATATGTTTTCATAATGAAAATTTTGTTTTATAGATTGTGGAGGTAAAGTTATATTTGTTATTAAGTTGGACGAAGTGAAAATCGTAAAAGGGCGTAAACTTGAACGTGTCACAATCACCTTGATGAACCATGAATTGCAATAGTTTGGCGGAAGTTATTGTAAAGAATTTAGTGTGCAATCCGAAAATCACATATGGTGGATAGCTATATTTGAAGTTGCTAAGGAGTCTCATGAAGTATTGAAGTGGCTATTTGAAAAATGTAGTATATCTAAGATAATACATGCACAAAATGAAGGCAAATTGCTCAATGTTGAAGGAGAAAGCTTTGTTGTAGAACGACACCTAGCTGCTGATTTGAAGACCTTGAAATGTATGTACGGTTGTGGTCTCGATGCAAATGAAAGCATTTTTGTATATATTGTATGTTTGAATCTGGACGAAACAGAAGTATTTTGAATTGCAACCAACGTCTTGCACCAAATAGGCACAATCTAGACAAAGCTTGGAGCCTTGTGTTGAACACTCCTCTCCAAAGAGTCCATTTTGGTGAATTACAAATACTGGACAAATTATTATTTTTGCATTGTTGTTACACATGGAACATGCAGCCCAAATCAAGAGCAGATGTTAGCGTTAGAAATCTAGAGATAATTTTATCTAATATGAGATTGCATGGGGTCCATGTGGGTCTTACCAAAGACGTTGAGATGAATGGAAAAATGCAAGATGTTCCAACAAAATTTTCAATGGGTGGTGCGAAAGCAAGACACTTATGTCAACTCATATTGTACGCAAAAGCAGTGTTGAATGGGAATACTGGAAGAAATTATGTCAATGCACAACAAATATTGGCTCAGATCCTCGCATGGCAAGTATAGGTGCTAAGGTCTGGCAAGCATTTGATGCCTTGTCACAAACTATCAACAAAAAGATGATGAGAGATGAAGATTTGGATAGATACACAAGAGAAGTCAAAACATTCATGCAATTGATGATCGATGCATGGGGAGATACACACATAACTCACTATATGGTATGTGTGTATCATATTTTTTACTTTTGTATTTATGTATTTATAAAGATTTAAACTAATACAAATTTTATTTGAACAGCACATCTTTTATGCTAATGGACCTTGGTTTATAAAAACCTATGGATCACTAGCTATTTGGAATATGCAAGGGATGGAGAAGAGTCATTACAGGGCAAAGGCTGCAAATTTCAAAAATTCACGCCATGGCGGAGGAAAGGGTCTTAGTAATGCATTGGTTGAGATATTCCAATGGTTTTACAGAGGAGTTTTGGGCCGAGGACACTTTGAAAACACAAGAACTGAAGAGTTGAGTTCAATGATCTCCAATTCAAATTCAGTTAGAAAGACCGCATGGCAATCCTCTAATGCTAAAACAAGACACCAAGAATGGAGGATATCTAGAGTCCGAGTTGGAAAGAGATGGATGCTGAGGCCACCAACATCCAATGTTTTGTAAAACAATGCTAGAGAAGCAACAAAAATTGATGTGATGGAATAGAAGCAATTTATGTTAGATTGTACTTCGAATATTCCTTTGTGATAAATATTATTGACTAATTGTTGTTATAAATAAAAACTGTTTAATTTTATTTTATAATAATATCTATTTTTGAAAACATGTCCTTCTATATAAGAGTGTGAGTTCTCATTCTGTTGTCACTTCCTGCTCTGTTGAAATTTCTTCCCTCGTAGTTTAACTTCTCTCGTGTAATTAGACTAGTAATTTGCTGGTAAATTAGTTGTGAAAAAAGTGGATCTTGAATGGATCCAAACTCCTAAATTACTTGGCTAAGATCTTTGCACAACAAGCTACAAAAGCTAGAAATGGCAAAGCATCCTAATGCTACCTTTGATACACATGAACTTGACAAAGCATTCAAGTGCTCATTTCCTTGGCACATTCACAAAGGGTTCTATTCTTCCTTTTTGCCACTCCATTCTGTTGTAGAGTCCTAGGACTAGAGTACTCCCTTCCCATGTGCTATGCAAAAATCTTTGAACTTACTTGAAGTGTATTCCCCTCCAGTATCTGATCTCAAGCATTTGATCTTTGTACTAAATTAATTTTCCACTTCATTCTTAAACTTGACAAATGCAGCAAACACTTCATCATTGGTTTTAAGAAGATAGACCCACATTAGAAAAAATTTGAGCACAAAAGGGGCCTTTCAAAAAGACACCTTTTATTTTTTTTCTCAAAATTTTCTTCCACATGGTCCAATGAAAACACTCAAATTTGAAATCTACATAACGTAGCTCCTTCAAATTGATTTTCATTTCTTTTTTAAAGAAATGTAATTTTGCGTCGGGGGCAACCCGTAAATAAGCCATTTTATTTGTAGTATAGTATGCAACTCAGCAAAAAAATAGTGTAACTTTTTACCGGCAACTCGGATTGAGACAATTATGGTGCCATTAGAAAGCCCTCGATGAGAGCTTTTCAATGACACCAACATGACCCAGTTCCAAGCTACAGTGAAGAAGTTATGCTAGTCCAAGTTTTGGTCGGTCAACACTTGGTCAACCCGATATCTCTTTCAAGCGCAGTTGACCGGTTTGACCAAGCTACGGTGAAGAAGTTATGGCCAGTTAAAGTTTTGGTAGGTCAACACTTGGTCAACCCGATATCTCTTTCAAGCGCAGTTGGCCGGTTTGTCACGATATATCTTTCAAGCGCAGTTGACCGATTTGACAAACCGATCAACTACGCTTGAAAGCGATATCGGGTTGACCAAGTGTTGACCTACAAAACTTTGATTGGCCATAACTTCTTCATCGTAGCTTGGAGCTGTCATGTTGGGTGTCGTTGAAAAGCTCTTGTCGAGGGCTTTCTAATGGCACCGTAATCGTCTCAATCCGAGTTGTCGTTCAAAAGTTATGATTTTTTTCAGTCACAGACTATACTACCTACATAATAGCTAATCATCGAAGACTGTGTGGACAGGACTGCAGGCAGAAAAAGACTTTATTTTAGTATTTTACATTGCCAAAAAATTGTCATCCTACGTGGCAATCCTTATAGGGCCCTTTCCAAGTCCAAATTTTCTCTAATGAGTATACCTACTAAAGTCATCAATTAAAGTTGCATACATTTTTACCCCACCATTGCTAGTTGTACTAAAAGAATGAAGATCCGAGTTGAAAAACTACTTTAGATCTAGAAGTAGATCTAGTATAAGCAAGTCTACGAGATTTGGACAAGGCACCATGTTCACAAAATGTATTATTTGGAACAAGACTTTTAGGGAGACCAAGAATATGCTCTTTCTTTTTCATTACCTCCAAAGATTTGAAGTTGGGATGGCCCAACCTCTTATGCCAAACTTCTTGGTTTGTCAATTGTTCTCTAGCCATACAGCCTTCATTCTTAGAGATCACACAAGCATCCAGTTTGAAAAGTTTACCATGCCTTCTTCCTTTAGCAATCAAGGATCCACACTTACTTATCAAACAAGCATCTCCAATGAACTCAACATCAAGTCCCTTGTCAATCATTTGACTAACAATAAGCAAGTTCTTAGTGATTGAAGGAATGTACAATACATTTTCAAGATTTACTTGTTGATACCAAGATCTCCTTAGGAAAGGAATTCAAAATACAAGATCTTGTTGGCATAAATGACGGCTTCTAAAAAATTGTCAAATAAACTAGAATAAATGACGATTTTCTAGGCCGTCATTTATTCCAGTTTTTGCAAGAATTGATGTTTAAGTCTATGTATCACATATACTTATCATAATAGGCAGTTATCCAACCATTCATGTGTAAATTTACCTACTTGGGTTATACATGGGATATTATACCTATCGACGTGTTCTATATTGTCGGATTTAACACTAACACATATCATCGATGTGCATCAAACAATATATGACACACTTATATCAATTTAAGGGCATGTTATACTATCATATCCATCTAAATACTTTTATTTGCCCACTTATCTACCCAGTAAGCCAAAAAACATAAAGAAACATTATTTTGGCATAAATGACGGCTTCTGAAAAATTGTCATATAAACCAGATTAAATGATGGTTTTTGTAGGCCATCATTTAATCAATTTTTTTACATGAATTGATATATATGTGTATTTATCACATATATTTATCATAATAGGTAGTAATCCATCCATTCATGTGTAGATTTAGATACTTGGGTTATGCATGTGATATTATACCTATCCACGTGTTCTAAACTGTCAGATTCAACACTAATACATATCATCAATGTATATCAAACAATAAATGACACTTGTATCAATTTAAAGGCATGTTATACTATCCTATCCATCTAACAATTTTTATTTGCCCACTTATCTACACATGAAGCTATAAAACTTCAAGAAAATATAATTTTTGGCATAAATGACTGCTTCTGAAAAACTGTCATATAAACCAGAATAAATGACGGTTTTCTAGGCCGTCATTTATTCCATTTTTTACATGAATTGATATTTAAGTCTATGTATCACATATACTTATCATAATACGCAATAACATATCCATTCATGTGTAAATTTACCTACTTTGGTTATACATGGGATAGTATAACCATCAATGTGTTCTATATTGTCGGTTCAACACTACTACATATCATCGAAGTGTCTCAAATGATATATGACATTCACTTATATCAATTTAAAGCCATGTTATACTATCATATTCGTCTAACAACTTCTATTTGCCCACTGATCTACACATGAAGCCATAAAACTTAAAAAAAATGTAATCTTTGGCATAAATGACGGCTTCTGAAAAACTGTCATATAACCCAGAATAAATGACAGTTTTCTAGGCCGTCATTTATTCCATTTTTTGCATGAATTGATATATAAGTCTATGTATCACATATACTTATCATAATAGACAGTAATCCATCCATTCATTTGTAAATTTACCTACTTGGATTTTACATGGGATATTATACCTATCGACGTGTTGTATATTGTCGGATTCAACACTAACACAAATCATCGACATGCATTATACACTTGGGATACTCTCAAGTCCATCCATGAGGCAAAGAATACTTCTACACTTCTAACACTAAGAAACCAAATTTTTCAAAGTGTACAGAGAAGTGATGAATGTGCTTCAGCTTATGTAATGAGAGTTAAAGACCTCCATAGAGAATTGTCATGCATAGGAGACTCCATCAACTGAAATGAACTTGTTCAAGTCATACTTAATGGGTTAAAGGAGGAATATGACAACCTTGTTCAGAGTTATGCCATTAAGGAGGAGCTACCAAGTTTGGAAGCACTCCAAAGTGTGCTCATTTTTGAAGAATCAAGACAAGAGTATAAACTCTTGAAAATGGAGAGACTGTCTCTCAACATTGATGGTAAAGCCCTCTTTACCAAAGACAAGCACAAGACAAGAAGTAAGAATCAACACCAACCCTCTTCAAGTAAGAACAATCTTATTTCCAAGGAGAAAGGAGAAGAGGATGAGTCCTCTCAAGCTTCCACATCCAAGCAGAAGAAGAAAAACAAATTGTTTGATAGTGGACTAGATGTGAATTTCAATGTTGATACATGTACAATCAAGAAGCATGATGAGATCCTTGCATTTGGGTCTAGGTATGGTGGAATCTACAAGCTTGATCCCAAAGAGTATGCTAACTCTTGTGATGGTGCTTTTGCTTCTCATATTTCTCTGGAGGAACTTTGGAATAGAAGGTTGGGACATCCTAACTATAGTTCTATGGTGTCCATGGTCAAGAAAGCCAAAGCTACTGGCTTGCCAAATCTTATCTCCAAGAATTTCAAGCCATGTGAGGCTTGTGCCATATCTAAGTCCCATAAGAAGTCTTTTTCAAAGTCATCTATCAAGACTACACATCCATTAGAGCTCATACACTCGAATGTGCACTTCTCATCTTCAAAGAGCAAGGGTGGTGCTACTTGCTTTGTAACTTTCATTGATGATTTCACTAGATTTACTTGGTTATATCTTCTAGCTTCAAAGTCTATGGTGTTTGACTATTTCCTAAAGTTCAAAGCTCTAGTTGAAAAGCAATTTTCATACAAAATCAAGATTCTTAGAAGTGATGGAGGTGGTGAGTACACTTCCAATAAATTTCATGATTATTGTGAGCTTGAAGGCATTAAAAGGGAGTTTTCTTGTGCATATACACCATCTCAAAATGGGGTGGCTAAAAGAAAGAATAGAACATTGTGTGAATGTGCCAAAACCATTAGAATTGAGACATCCTTCATATGAAGCACTTTATTTGAAGAAACCTAAGGTTGATCACCTTAGAGTATTTGGATGCATATGCTTTGTCCATATTCCCTTGGAAACGAGAAAGAAGGATGATCCTTGTGCAAGCAAAGGAGTAATGGATTCATCCAACAAGAAAGCCTATCGAATCTACATGCTCTCTACTTCTAAAGTAATTGATAGTAGAAATGTAGTTTTTCTTGAAGAAGAAAAGTCCAATCTTGGAGGGGTCGAGATCAAGCAACCTCAAAATCTATCACCTTTTGTTATTGAAGACAATCAACATATGGAAGAGTCGAGATTTGAAGATGGAAGTCCTCGGATTTTCACTCCTAGAAGATCCATGAGGGAGAGATCCGAGCCTAAGAGGCTCACTTATGATGACAAAGGAAAACAAGTGGATCTTGATTCCACTTATGCTTATTTTATTTCTAATGAGGAGCCCAAAGATGTCCAAGAAGCCCTCAATACCAAGGAGTGGTATGAGGCCATGAAGATTGAATATGATGCCTTGATCAGCAACCACACATGGGAGCTAGTGGATCCACCACCTAACATGCATATTATTGGATGCAAGTGAGTGTTCAATATCAAGTACAATCATGATGGCTCCATCAACAAGTACAAGGCAAGATTATGTGCTAAAGGCTTTGCACAAATATATGGCCTTGACTATGAAGAAACCTTTGCTCCTATAGCAAAGATGGTAACAATAAGAATTATAATCTCTCTTGCCTTATTTTTTAAGTGGAAACTGTTTCAACTTGATGTCTCCAACGCTTTTTTGAATGGCTATCTTGAGGAGGAGATATACATGGAACAGCCTCAAGGATTTATCAAGGATAAATCTAAGGTGTGTTTGCTATTTACAAGTCTTTGTGGCTTGAAGCAAGCACCTAGATCATGGTATTCAAGACTCAACAACTTTCTACTTTTATTAGGATTTGTGCTTAGTGACTATGATCCTTCTATGTACTTAAAGTTTGATGGTAGTAATATTGTCATTCTTCTAATCTATGTAGATGACATTATTCTTAGTGGAAGTTGTTTGATGGTAGTTCAAGAAACCAAAGATGCATTAGGAAAAGAATTTAAAATGCAAAATCTAGGAGAGATTCATTACATTTTGGGCCTTGAGATTGATTTTCATGAAAAGTATGCTTTTATTTGTCAATCTAGATATGTCTTTTCTATGTTGAGAAAATTCAATATGCAAAATTGTAAAGGCATAGATACTCCCATGGAGCAACATGTAAAAGATCCTATTAAAGGTGATGAAATATCCTTCGAGGACATCACACTTTATAGGAGTCTTACAGGCTCTTTAATTTGGCTTACTATCACTAGACCCAATTTGAGCTATTGTGTGCACAAATTGAGTCAATTCATGCAAGATCCTAAGATCCAACATTGGAAGATGGCCAAGGGAGTTCTAAGATATGTATCTTCTACTCAAGATTATGGTTTATTGTACAAGAATGAAGATCTAACCATTGTTGGCTACTCGGATTCCGATTTTGCAAGTGATAAAATGGATCGAAAGTCCATTAATGCATATAATATCTTTCTTGGAGGCAATCTTGTGTCTTGGCTTTCAAAAAAGCAAGATACCATATCTCTATCTTCTTGTGAAGCCAAGTACAAAGCACTCACTACAACAACTAAATAGGTGCTTTGGATCAAGAGGTTAATCATGGAGCTAAAGTGCATCAAAGAGGATGATCTTCCCTTGATCAAATGTGACAACATATCGGCCCAAGCTCTTGCAAACAATCCTATTTTTCATGCAAGAAATTTAGAGCATTAGGGCATTCCCACACGTGTGAAAATTTCACATGGTATCAGAGCCTACCTAAGTGTCTAATGCTTGTTTCATCCAAAGTTCCAAAAAGAGAGACTAGTTTGCATCTCCCATGCTATCTCAAGAAAAATTGGATCAAAATGGTTCATAATCATAAGGATTGGATCATTTTTTATATTGTATTGATTTTCTTGTTCAGACACATGTGAAGGACAGCCCAATTCAATTTGGTGGTTCTCTTCCATGTGTGATCCAAAATTGGTGCTTGATAGCTAGTTTCAAAGCTATTTGAGCTAGTTTGTGTAGCAATTGACTTCGTAGTGATTGGATCTCCCATCATAAGTTATAGTCAATTTAATCAAGGTGGTCGGGGCACCCAACCTAGTTGGATACTTTTACTTTTGACTCTATCATGCTTGTTTGATCAAAAATCTCACTTCTAGGCTTGCCAATCTTGTTTTCTTGAGATCTAGTCATCATCTTGAAGTCATAGCCACTTTTTTTCATACAATTGGTTTGTATTTGAGTGATTTGTGGATTCTTGGAGTGTTTCCCATGTGCCAAAGATAGCTTGACCCAAATTTAGCCCATATTTCATCAATTGAAGTGAGATTGATCTAAATTAAGAGAGATTGGAAAAGCTAGTGAGGTTTATCGCACATTTTGTTGCAAGATCTTGCATAGGACTTCGTAGTACACCTTTCAAGGATCCTATAGTGAGAGATAAGCAACATTTATTCTCTCATTACAAGGAGTCTTCACTACTTTTTATGGCATCCATGGGTCCCTACCTATTGGAATCTAGTGAAAGACTATCTACCTCCAACTATTCTATTTGGAAGGTTAGAATGGAGTCAATCTTGATACTTCAAGATGTGATGGGCATTGTACTTGGGATTGAGGAGGAGCCCCAAGTCCTTCAAGAAGTACAAAATTATAATAAGAGGGATAGGATGGCTCTCCATTATATCAAGATGAATGTCTCTAATGAGATTTTGAGAGAGATTGGTGACTGCAACTCGGCCAAGCAAGCTTGAGGTACTCTCAAAGCTATTTATGAAGCCCAAAATACTCTAGGCTACTCACTCTTAGAAATCAAATCTTCAAAAGTTCTCAAAAGAGTGATAAGAGTGCCAATAATTATATGTTGAGAGTGAAAGATACTCATAGGGAGCTTGCTTGCATTGGAGGATCTATAAATCAAAGTGAGCTAGTCCAAGTCATACTTAATGGCTTGAGGCATGAGTATGAGAACCTTGTCCTATCCTATGCCATCAAGGAGGAGCTACCTACTTTGGAGGCTTTGCAAGGAGTGCTAATGGCTAAAGAATCAAGGCGTGAGAGCAAGCTATTTAGGATGGATAAGTTGTCACTCAATCATAATGGTGAAGACAAAGTTTTATTTGCCAAGCACAAAGAGAGGAGCAAAAGACAACACCAACACTTCTCTAAGGACAAAGAAAAAGACCAATATGGAGAGGATGATGATTCCTCTTGATATTCTATACCTTCAAAAGTGATAACTTGTGATGCTTCTTGAGAAGCCTTGATCTTGGCCACTTCCAAGGTCGAATCTTCATGCAATATGACATCTCTATTCACACCACTTTTGAAATAGAGAGTGTAAAGACACTAAAGGCCTCCTTAATGGATGAGTATCCAATCATGATCCATGAACTTGGATCGTCCTTCCTCTTTGTTTCCAAGGGAATATGTGCAAAGCAAGCACTACCAAGTTCACTAAGGTGATCAACTTAGGCTTCATCTTGAATAAAACTTCATATGGTGCTATTCCTTCAAGAGCTCCAATACTCCTCAAATATTTGATCTTCAATGAGAATTAGAAACGAACACGAAAAGAAGCAAACTCGAAAAGAAACAAACTCGAACAAAAAATATTCGTGCGCAGTGGAATAAGCTATGTCACTCTTTCCTCAAGCAGGGTTACGCCTAGCAATCTCAAACAAAACATTAGTGATAAAAATCACATTCGATCTGATTACATAGCCAAACATTAAGCATCAAAATATCAGACAAATAATTTGTCACAAAGAGCAGACAGCCAGACAAAGCAATTAGAAAGCCAGACAGAATGTAAAAAAGCATGGCAATATTGACACAAACCTGAACGTAGAAAAAACAGAGTTGTAATCAGATTAAGTATAACGAAATATACAGGTCAATAATGCAGGTGAACACAAAAGAATGACGGACATAGCCGATGCTTCACAAAGCTAATCACACAATTTGTAAAGGTGATGAACCTATTACTAAGAATACATCTGGAAGAAAGAATCAATGCACAAAGTCATCTACAAGTGTATGTCTCTGATTACAAGTGATGTTTCATTCTATTTTCTATTCACATTTAATATTGAAATGATATTCAATATATATATATATACATAATTTTTACACTTGTGCAGATGAAGAAGGTACAAAAGTGGTTGTGTTGTCTGTGGGAGATCGTGAGTGACTGCTGTGGTTGTCAAATCTGATTGCACAGTGCATGGAACGAGCGTGAGGAGGCCGCGACGTCGGGCTTCACTAATATTGACACTAATGAAAACATGAAAATTGCGACACTCTATCCAATGCCTTAGAAAAATGATTTACAAGGTACCTTCATCTTTCTATAAGGGCACATTTGGCTATTGTAGGGCACCTTTGGCATTTGTAAAGTAGTGTCGCCTTTTTCGCCTGCCATAAATTACGTGTAAAAACACAGTGTCGTCTTTTTGCATTTTTTGCCTGTTCAAATTTTCTTGTAGTGTTGCTTCCGTGGAAGTGCTGCAAACACTTAGTTGCTTAGGGTGGCCCAAAGGTGAAAAAGCGACAGTGCCACGTTTTTTCCCTGTGGAAATTCCCGAGTAAAAATACAGACTGTAGTGACAATCAGTTGAAATATGCAGACTGTGCGACAACATGATTAAAAGTACAACAGCATGAATGGAACCAGATTGACATAGGATTTAGGAGAGTAGAGGAGATAAATCCAACACCCCCCCTTAATCTGGATCCATGAATGCCTTGATCTTCAAACTAAGCAATGTACAAAACTTGTTGTGTGTATTAATACTTAATGCCTTTGTAAATATATCTGCAACCATGTCCTATGTTCTACAGTACGTTAAGCTTACCTCCTTGTTGAGAACCTTGCCCCTAATATAGTGATACCGGATTTCAATGTGCTTATTCCTAGAGTGAAATCTAGGGTTGGCTGATAAGGCAATAGCACTCTGATTGTAGCTCTGTATTGATTCAAACTAATGTCTGGTAATAAATTTCTCAACCAAAATGCTTATTTGATAGATTGAGAAGCAGCTATGTATTCTGCTTCTGTAGATGAAAGAGCGATAAAGGTTTGCTTACGATTGTTCGATGAGATAGGACCGTCATTAAAGAAGAATGTAAATCCAAATGTGGACTTACGATTGTCTACATCTCCTCCCCAACTTGCATCAGAATATCCACTGAGCTAATGAAGATTGTCATTGTTGACCTTTTTATAGTAGATGCACTAGTCCACGGTAGCTTGAATATACCTCATGACTCTTATGAGAGCCTTCCAATGGGTAATGCCAGGATTAGCCATATATTGGCTGAGTGAGCTTACTACAAAAGAGATATTAGGTCTTGTATAGACCATTGTGTACATGAGAGATCCAAGTATTGATTAATAAGGATACTCTCTCATCTGCTCTTCTTCCTGCTTGGTCTGGAAAAATTGGTCTTTTGACAAACGCAGGCCTAGATCCATCGGTGAGTGAGCTAACTTACAGTTCATCAGATTATATATGTCAAGAATATTGTGAAGATACCTTTGTTTAGCTATATAAATCAATCGTTTTGCTTTGTCTTTTTGGATTTGAATGCCCAGACAAAAGTGAGCTTCACCCAGATCAGTTATGTCAAACTCAAAAAACAACATCTGTTTAGAATCCTTAACCAAATTGGTATTGTTGTTGAAAAGCAATGTATTATCCACGTATAAGGTGATGATAATAAAGGATTGCTACACCGACTTGGAATAGACGTTGCAATCAGCAGTGCTTGGTTTGAAACCTTGTCCAATGGAAATGTGTTGATCCTTTGAAATCAAGCTTTGGCAAATTGTTTCAAGCCGTAAAGTGACTTATGGAGCTTACACACATGATTCTTCATACCTTTCAGAATATATTCTTTGGGTTGGATCATGTAGATGTCTTCTTGTATAGCTCCATTCAGATAAGTTGTTTGTACATCAAGTTGATGCAGTTCAAGGTCGACTGCTGCAACATATGATAGGAGGGCTCGAATCGATGAATGCTTGACTATTGGACTGAAAGTCTCACTATAGTCAACGTTGGAGATCTAAGTGAATCCTCATGCTACTAGTCTTTCCTTCCTTCGATCAATCGCTCCATTGGCATTGTACTTGATCTTAAAGATCCATTTGCAATCAATGATATTGCAACCAGTAGGAGCTTCGACTAATGACCACGTTTGGTTCCTGATCAGAAAGGAATACTCTCTGTCCATGGCTTCTCTCCATAGATCAGAGTCTGGTTGGCTAAGTGCCTCTTCGACTGTTGTCGATTCCTATATCAAGAGACATGCAGACTCAAAAGTATACCTTGTGGGCTGTGTGCACACTTGGCTTGATCTTCTGGGAGGAATTGACTGATGAACCACTCCCGGGACTTGTGGCTGGGTAGCAGCAACATCTTCGTCTGATTTGCTGTCGAATAGGGGATTGACATTGGACACGCTTGAGCCTGAAGTTCGAATAGTGGTGTCAATGATTGATAAAAATTCTTCTGGAACAATATCGTTGCTTTTGATGTTGATGAGCTGATCCTCGATAAAGATTGTATCCCGGCTGTATAAGATTTGCTGGGTATCGAGATCATACAACTTGTATGTGTTATCAGATGAAGTATACCCAATCAGGATGGTCTTGAGACCTTGGAAGTGGAATTTCTTCCTCGTGTCTTTCAAGATCTGCGTGTAGGTGATGCATCCAAACACTCATAGGTTCTTCACAGAAGGCTTAGAGCCTATCCACACCTCATGGGGTGTTTTGCCTGAGAGGGCCTTGGTTGAACATTTGTTTTGGACATAAGCTGAAGTGGAGACAGGTTTGGCCCAGAAGCTCTTGGGCAGTGATACATGCACTAGCATACATTTTGCTTATTCAACTAGAGTATGGTTCTTTCTCTCAGCTAAGCCATTTGGCTAAGCCATGTCTTGGCTCTGGCAGTACTCCTTAAATTCAATAGAGATATACTCTCCACCATTGTCATACCTTAGGGCCTTGATCGTCCTTCTAGTCTCTTTTTTAGCACGCTCCTTGAAGATTTTGAAGCAATTGAATGCTTTTGATTTCTTATTGATAAAATACACTATAGTCCTTTCAAAAAATTCATCAATAAAAGTTATAAAATACTTTGCATCCTTCAGAGAAGGATTCATTGTCAAAATATTGGAAAAATCTATCTAATGTTGTGAGTAGGGGTCCTAAAAATGCCAAAGATGAATTAAGCTCTTTTGGCTTAGTAAAGACTCATCTTAGAATAAAATATTCAAGGTAGGTAGAAGTAGAAACTCGAGCTACCATAGGAATTGCCATTTGTACTTTGCATGCCACATTTAATGCATGAAAAGACTAGGTGGCACAATTAGACATATTGAGGTGGCTTGAATAAGTCTATATAGCTTGAGAGTTGGGTGATGTACTCTCATTGAGAAAATGATGAAATTTGTGTGTAATGCAAATTTGGAGACAAGCTCTTTGTGCCCTCTCTCTATATTCGAGTTTTGTACTATCATTTTCTCTCTCTAGCCGAGTTGAGGCATTTATTATGCTTAGTTTCATGTTTTGTTGACAGATCTTGCTTGTAACACAATAATATTTCTTGTATGATCAGCTTTCCTATTGTCAACCAATGCTAGTCTGATCTTTATGGTATCATTGGGCTTAGGAGATCAAACACACATGTGAATTCAACATGGTATCAGAGCCTACCTAAGATTTACAAGCAAATCTAATCAAAAAGTTTGCAAATTTGATCAGATTTTAAGCTAGGAATTGTCTAGATTCTACTTTCTAGCTAGTTTTTTTTTGCAGTTTTTTGGTGATTTAGAGCTTCAAACCACTAGAAGGTCCAGATCATTTACTGTATGGAATTTCAGGTGCTGGCACGTGTGAAATCTGCCCATTTTCAGTTTGGTGGTTCTCTCTATGACAGACTTATATCAATTTAAGGGCATGTTATACTATCATATCCATCTAACTACTTTTATTTTCTCACTTATCTATCCATCAAGCCATAAAACTTTAAAAAATGTCATTTTTCGCATAAATGACGGCTTCTGAAAACTGTCATATAAACCAGATAAATGACGATTTTTCTAGGCCATCATTTAATCCATTTTTTGCATGAATTGATATATAAGTCTATTTATCAAATATATTTATCATAATAGGCAGTAATCCATCAATTCATGTGTAAATTTACCTACTTTGGTTATGTATGAGATATTATACATATCCACATGTTCTAAACTGTCAGATTCAACACCAATACATATCATCGACGTGTATCCAAAAATATATGACACACTTATATCAATCGAAAGACATATTATACTATCATATCCATCGTACAACTTTTATTTGCCCACTTATCTACACATGAAGCTATAAAACTTCAAAAAAATGTAATTTTTGGCATAAATGACAGCTTCTGAAAAGTTGTCATATCAACCAGAATAAATGACGGTTTTCTAGGCCGTCATTCATGTGTAAATTTCCCTACTTGGGTTAAACATGGGATATTATAACTATCGATGTGTTCTATATTGTCGGTTCAACACTAATACATATCATCGACGTGTCTCAAACAATATCTGACTTTCACTTATATCAATATAAAGCCATGTTATACTATCATATTCGTCTAATAACTTTTATTTCCCCACTTATCTACACATGAAGCCATAAAACTTCAAAAAAATATAATTTTTGGCATAAATGACGGCTTCTGAAAAACTGTCATATCAGCCAGAATAAATGACAATTTTCTAGGCCGTCATTTATTCCATTTTTTGCATGAATTGATATTTAAGTCTATGTCTCACATATACTTATCATAATAGGTAGTAATCCATCCATTCAATTTAAAGGCATGTTAACCATTCACTTATATCAATTTAAAGGCATCTTATAGTATGATATCTATCTAATTACTTTTATTTTGCCCACTTATCTACACATGAAGCCATAAAACTTTTTAAAAAAATTCATTTTTGGCGTAAATGATGACATCTGAAAAACTGTCATATAAACTAGAATAAATGACGATTTTTCTAGGCCATTAAACTACTTTTTGCATGAATTGATATATCAGTCTATCTATCACATATATTTATAATAATAGGCAGTAATCGATCAATTCATGTGTAAGTTTACCTACTTGGGTTATGCATGGGATATTATACCTATTCACGTGTACTAAACTATCAGATTCAGCACCAATACATATCATTGATGTGTATCAAACAATATATGAGACACCTATATCAATTTAAAGGCATGTTATACTATCATATCCATCTAACAATTTTTATTTGCCCACTTATTCACACATGAAGCTATAAAACTTCAAAAAATGTAATTTTTGACATAAATGATGGCTTCTGAAAAACTGTCATATAAACCAGAATAAATAACGGTTTTCTAGGCCGTCATTTATTCCATTTTTTGCTTGAATTCATATTTTAGTCTATGTATCAAATATATTTATCATAATATGTAATAATTCATCCATTCATGTGTAAATATACCTACTTGGATTATACATGAGATATTATAACTATCGATGTGTTCTATATTGTCGGATTCAACACTAATACATATCATCGACGTGTATCATACAATATGTGACCCATTTATTGTAGTGCATTTTTATAGTCAAAATTTTAAAATTTCAGCAATTACAATCATTGATGCTGATTTTCTAGAAAAAAATGTTCTAGATGTATCTCATATGCGCAAAATCTGCTAATATGCCACTTTTTACTGATATACGAATGTGGCTATGTTAAAGAGTAGCTATGAAATTCTATGGCATGTTCAAATGTTATAATCAATTCTCAAATGACAGTTATATCAAACAAATTAGACCTATTTTTACTACGTTACTATTTTTAGTAATTCTGTTAAATAGCAATAAGCTATTTTTAGCACACTCGTAAGTGACTTTGATGGATGATAATATCGACAGTTGCTAAGTAGTTTTATTAAATGGCAATTTTTTGCCATATTGTAATGATGAAATGTACTTTATATCATGATTAATAAAAAATGCTCAGGTACCTTTAAGGCACTGACTTAAGTTTCAAGGAAAGGTCCTAAGGTTAAGGGTTCGACGATGTTCAGTTGCGGTTTACAGTGAAGAGTAGTTTGTGACTTAAAAAATCTTGTTACTGGAAGAAGTGAAATGAAAACGGCAGTTTAAAAAATTGTTGATGCAAAGTAAAATGCAGACTTACAACTCGAACTTGTTGGGTTGATGTCAGACAAGTTTTCCGAGTTCGAAATATTGATATTTTGGTAATTTCCCTTGGTGGGGATGACGATTGATTATACCGAGTGTCGGTTTGTATGTGATGCTGAGTTGCCAGTTTTATGATGGTTCATGTTGAATACGAAGTCACGAGTAACACAGACAAGAATGAAAGGAATGGTGATACCTACGAGACAGTTCAACATCCGGGAAAAAATCGGAGTTTCGAAAACCCAAAAGTGGGAAAATGGTTTTGAAGGCCAAAATGTTCAAGATAGGCCTTTAGTGAAAAGTTAGTTATGAGGCACCTCCTCTCTCACGTGAAGGCAGGGAAAGAGGAAAGAAGGGATTCATTCTACGTAGAGGAGAGAAGAGATTCATTCTGTGTAGAAGGAAGAAGAGTGTAGAGGTTGTGGATGCAAGAACTGTGTGTCAGGAAAGTGATCACAGTGCATTCAACCCCTCTCATTTCCAGTATGAATGTTCACCAATGTGTGTACTGATTAATGTCAATGACACGAATACTCAATGAATCTTGTCTGAAATTCAAATGCAGTCTGGTAATGATCAAGAAACACTGAAGTTCTGTTTGGACAGCGATCTGATCTGGAGAATGCACAATGATTGGCAACTTGAAGAACAAAAATGAAGGCCGTTTTACAACGATTTGTGTGGCATTCAACAACCTCTGTTACATGCAATCATTAACAAAGACATCTGATTGTTTTCCATGTGAACATGAATGCTAGATAGTTTGCAGACTCTCTATCCATTGGTGGCAACCCTTTGTCAGATCTCTGTGTGATCGATGCTGATGGGCGACTTTCAGCACTGGGTCTACATTATATATTCACCTGTAGAGATAGAAATCAGCGTGAAAGACTGTTGGAAGACCTGCGGGGCTGCTGCAGATCAACGAACCAGCTTCTGAGCCTTGGGTGCAGAACTTCCGATCAGTATGGAGGGCGGATTGCAAACTCGTGGGTTGTAAACGTTGAGTGGCGGCCCGTCGCTGATCCTATTTGAAACCCGTATGCAGACCAACGAGCTGTAGATAAACGAGGATGCATCAAACCTGTGACAGAAGTGTGTAGAAGGAAGGTGCAGAAGAGCAATCAAACGAGAGAGAAGAACGCGATCCAGAAAGGTGAAGAGGGTGACCATTTGCGGTTCTAATCCACGCGACCCTGCTATGTGCCATCCCTGTGTATATTTGTGAAGGGTGAGAAGAGCTGCACATCGCTGATCGCTGACTATCACGCGATCCAGACCACGCCCCTTGCTGGAAGGCTGACCCGCGACCTGCTCCACGAGATTTTTGGAAAAAATGAAGAAGATGACCCGGTAAAGAATAAGATGGAAGAAAAATAGAGAGTGACTCAAATGTGGAAGGCATGACTTTATCTCAAGGACCCTCCTTGAAATTTAAGTCAGAGCATAAGGATTTGAGGTGAAATCATTTATCTTTTTACTGTATTTTTTTTGGTTTAATCATGTGGTTAAGCATGTAGATTGGTTTTTTCGATTATTATGAATACTAAGTATTTTTTTTTTTTAATCTAAAAAAAAAAATGGATTCATGTGCTCATATTGAACCTATAACCCAGAGTATACAGTAAATGGTATGTTTTTAGAGTCTAATGAATTACAGATTTACCTTCTGCTATAAAATCTCCAAAAAATAAAGAACAATGAGATTCTGTTTTTATAAGGGAATATTATATATGCTTTGCAAGAGTTAAAATTATTAAGGATTTTCAAATGGCTATAACTTCTACTCCATAACTCCGATATGAATGATCCAAAAAGGTAAATTGATTCTTAGAACTCATAGAATTCACTAAGATTGATAAAAATGACTTTTAACAAAATCTTGTCATAAATTTCTCAGGTTGAGTGATGTGTAATGCTTAACAAATATACTTAGCATGATAAACCAGCTATTGCTAATCCATTGAAAAACCTGGAGAAGCTATTGCTCAAAGTGGTTGAAAAACACCATTAGAGCTATATAAGTATATTATATATTTCCAAAACCACATACATTATCATGATAAAACCATTGAAAAAGATGCTCAAGCTTTCATAGATAAATCATGGCAATTGCATCAAAGATTGAATCAAATTAAGTTTGCTTGATTGGAGAGAATACAAGAATTAGTAAATGAAAAACATTTATATCATTGAAAAGAATATTTGAGATGGATTATTTATGAGGTGAATGGGTTCGAACTTAAGTTACCTTCTAGTACAATCTCTGACAATATTTGAACTAGAAACCCAATGACTGGCTTCATAATCATACACACTATTAAGCAACACAACAAAATGTACCACATGTTTTATGGCGACCACAATGGGATTTAGATCCATGAAAGCCAGATGCTTTAGTGGTATCCTAGTTCATACTGCCATAGAGGATTTAGAAGGTTTAGAAGTGTTATCAATGCTCCTAATGTGAAAAAAATTGGACAAATACGAAAGGGAAACATACATCTTGATGAAAAAGAAGAAGAAAAAAAAAATTTGAATATTCCACATGGAATTGACCTCGTGAAATCCTTTATATGTGTTTTGATTTTGAATGGACAATCATTATTTAATGATTGTATAGATGAAAAATGAATGAATGTAACTTTTAATCATGATGGTATTGTGTCATAAAAATTGTTGTTTGGACTTGGTGATATTTGTGAGATGTGTGAGCAAGATTGAATGTTTTCGTGATTGAGTAGTACAACAGTTTCAAGATTTGTAGAAGAAATAATGTATAGTGTTGGACAGAGAGGTGTAGGTGTGAAGCCTAGTCCCACCATCCTAGCCTAGTGGGTGCCATCTTGAAGTAGACAAGGAAAGTCACTCAAGAGGACCGTATCGAAATTGCATGTCCTGAATGAGTGTTATTCATACTTGATAAACAAAAAGAAGAAAAAAAAAATTGTGAAAAAAGAAGAAGAAGAAAACACTTTGAAATGAAAGATGAAGAGAACTAGCTAAAGAAGCTATAAGTATTACAAACTAAGTCCAATTCAAAATTGAAATCAATCATTATCACCAAAGCTATAATTGCAAAAAAAATAAAAATAAATCATTTCTACAATCATTTCACAATAATCCAATAGAACATAAGAAATTAAAAAAAAAAAACAATATCAATGGATGAAGAAAGTGCCAGTCTAACCAGTTTTAATGGAAACGAAGATGAAGATGCAGATCTACATATTCAAAGGTTCATAAATGTGTGTAGACAAAATTACGAAGAAGAAGATGATATGTTTAGATTATTTCCAGTAACATTGGATAATGTTGCTCTTGAATGGTATTCTATATTGAATCAAAAGAAAATTTGCAATTGGACAAAACTTAAAACAAGCTTCTTGGATAGATTTAGAAGATGGAATTACTCTTTTGATATTATCAAATTACTAAGTGAAACTAAATTGAAACAAAATGAACCTATCAAAAGCTTTGTTGATAGAATAAATTGTTCGGCTAAAAGATTAAGTGAAAGACCAGGAGAAGAGTTTTTCTTATCTTGGTTTATATCAGGTTTGCCTGATGACATGGCATATGGTATTCTCTCAAAAGTTCCTAAGACTTTTGAGGAAGCTATCTCAAGGGCAGTTGCTTCAGAACATGCTGATAAGATGATGACAGAAATAGAAGAACTTGATAAGAAGAGTTGGATAGATAGATCCTTGGATGAATTTGATGTAGAAATCCCTTCCTACTATGATACAACATCATCTATTCCTAAAATTCTTACAGAAAATGAATCTTGTTATTCTGATGATCCTATTCAAACAAATCAGCTTTTTAAAATTAAAGAACATATTATGATGTCATAAGGATGTAGTAAAAATGTTGAATATGACTATAAGATTGATCAATCAAATGAAATTACTGTTGTGATTAAAGAAAACAATTGTTGTGAAGATACTCAAGATGTGGTGCATTCCATTGATGTCTACCCGGAACTGATGGAGTCTTTATATAATGATAATGAAAAACTGAAAATATATATGATGCTATAATTGATAAATATGCTATTGAGGAAGTAGAACAAGAAGGTCAATCAAATTTTGTTGATTCTAACTTGTTGCAAAGTCAATGTCTTTTGAAGGAAGAAATGATACCAAATGACATATGGATATTACATCATGAAAGCCAAATATTACCATTATTAGAGAATGATCAAGAAATTGATGATGGTTTGGTTGGAGTAGAAGAATTTATAAAGGAAATCATTACTTCCAATATGGGTGGCATTGATGAAAGGTTTCAAGGTCAAAATATAACTTCCACTCTTCCCAAGGAAAAAAATGATGACCCATCTGATTCAAAGAAAGATCAAAAGGATTTATCATCTAAGATGGATGAGTTACAAGTTGTTCATGAATATGATGAAGAGTTAGAATTAGAATTATCCAAATTGGATCACTCATCTTTGAAGCTGATTAATAATGAGCTATATGAAGAAACTAATGTGGAAAACCAGAATGAAAGAGAAATGGAAGATTCTAAAAAAATAAATTCAATATACGATAATGAGATTTGTACCAAGAATACAAATGAAAATGTTTTTCAAGAGTTTAGCCATTGAAATAATGACTATGTTAATTCATTGTATGGTACAGATATTGAAATATCAATCGATGATAAATTAGTGTTTACACTTGTGGATCAAAATGTTATACATGATAAATTGATCAATGACATATCTACTAAAAAGGAATTGAATGAAAATATTTTTAATAAATATATGGTAAATGAATCTTTGGATGTATTACCATATCAATATAGTATTATGTTATCATTTATAATAATAATACTATCAAAATTTATGAACTCGGAAAAATATAACTACATACGAGCATTAAAACCTCTAATTGACGAAATACTAAGAAATCATGATAAGAGGTGGAGAAGTAATTATGACTACAAAAGAGATAAAGATACTCAAAATAAAGTCTATGAAAAAATGGTGAATATCAAAGAAAATCTGAAAAAATCAATGGTTTCAAATATTACAAGATTATTTGTAATGACTGGTATAATATGATATTAAGTCATCATAAATATGAGATGCTTCATGATAATTATCATAAGAAATATCCATATATTGATATAATTATGATGATGTAGATGTATATAATATGATAGTTTTTTCTTTTAAAAATACAACAAAAAAAAAACAAAAAAAAAAAATCCTAAATTTGAAAAAATATAAAAAGACTATTAGAAAAATATATCTATTCGATATTGAAAAGAAGAAGAAAAAAAAAATCATATAAACGATGGCATGACAATGAGATAATTTAGAAAAATGACTATCATCCAAAGTTGTTACCTTGATCGATTAGACACATAATTTGGCGACATATTTTAATATGTGAATGGAGGATTAGAAAATTTACGTATCAATGTGAACTTCATGTTTGAAATATATATGAGCAACCTATGAAGATATTGTTTTAATAGAATATACAATATGCAATGACAGCTTGAATGTAGGATAGACTGACTGGTCTCAAGGCCACCAACACGTGCTGGGCATTGTGCCTGGCTCGTGCTGGTATAATAATCTCTTGATCCAAAGTACTTCTTTGGTGGTTGTAGTAGACTTTCGATCCATCTTGTCACTTGCAAAATCCGAATCCGAGTAGCTAACAATGGATAGATCTTCACTTTTATAAAGTAGACCATAATCACAAGATGAAGATACATATCTTAGAATCCTCTTGGCCATCTTCCAATGATGAATCTTAGGATCTTGCATAAATTGACTCAATTTGTGTAACAAAAAAAACCAGTCTACATGCTTAACCAAATGATTAAACCAAAAAAAAATACAGTAAAAAGGTAAATGATTTCACCTCGGATCCTTATGCTCTGACTTAAATTTCAAGGAGGGTCCTTGAAATAAAGTCATGCTTTCCACATTTGAGTCACTCTGTATTTTTCTTCAGCAGCCCACATAATTCCTTGCCAGAATGCCGGTTCCCATCTTATTCTTTACCGGGTCATCTTCTTCATTTTCCAAAAATACAAGAAAACGGCCTTCAGTCTCGTGGAGCAGGTTGCGGGTGGTGGAGCAGGTCGCGGGTCAGCCTTCCAGCAGGGAGCGTGATAGTCAGCGATCAGCGATGTGCAGCTCTTCTCACCCTTCACAAATATACACAGGGATGGCACATAGCAGGGTCGCATGGATTAGAACCGCAAATGGTCACCCTCTTCACCTTTCTGAATCGCGTTCTTCTCTCTCGTTTGATTGCTCTTCTGCACCTTCCTTCTACACACTTCTGTCACAGGTTTGATGCATCCTCGTTTATCTACAGCTCGTTGGTCTGCATACGGGTTTCAAATAGGATCAGCGACGGGCCGCCACTCAACGTTCACAACCCACGAGTTTGCAATCCGCCCTCCATACTGATCGGAAGTTCTGCACCCAAGGCTCAGAAGCTGGTTCGTTGATCTGCAGCAGCCCCGCAGGTCTTCCAACAGTCTTTCACGCTGATTTCTATCTCTACAGGTGAATATATAATGTAGACCCAGTGCTGAAAGTCGCCCATCAGCATCGATCGCACAGAGATCTGACAAAGGGTTGCCACCAATGGATAGAGAGTCTGCAAACTATCTAGCATTCATGTTCACATGGAAAACAATCAGATGTCTTTGTTAATGATTGCATGTAACAGAGGTTGTTGAATGCCACACAAATCGTTGTAAAACGGCCTTCATTTTTGTTCTTTAAGTTGCCAATCATTGTGCATTCTCCAGATCAGATCGCTGTCCAAACAGAACTTCAGCGTTTCTTGATCATTACCAGACTGCATTTGAATTTCACACAAGATTCATTGAGTATTTCTTGCATCCACAACCTCTACACTCTTCTTCCTTCTACACAGAATGAATCTCTTCTCTCCTCTACGTAGAATGAATCCATTCTTTCTCCTTCCCTGCCTTCTTCACGTGAGAGAGGAGGTGCCTCATAACTAACTTTTCACTAAAGGCCTATATTGAACATTTTGGCCTCCAAAACCATTTTCCCAGTTTTGGGTTTTCAAAACTCCGATTTTTTCCCGGATGTCGAACTGTCTCATAGGTATCACCATTCCTTCCATTCTTGTCTGTGTTACCCGTGACTTTGTATTCAACACGAACCATCATAAAACTGGCAACTCAGCATCGCGTACAAACCGACACTCGGTATAATCAACCGTCATCCCCACCAAGGGAAATCACCAAAATATCAATATTTCGAACTCGAAAACTTGTATGACATCAACCCAACAAGTTCGAGTTGTAAGTCTGCATTGTACTTTGCATCAACAATTTTTTAAACTGCCGTTTTCATTTCACTTCTTCTAGTAACAAGATTTTTTAAGTCACAAACTGCTCTTCACTGTAAACCGCAACTGAACATCGTCGAACCCTTAACCTTAGGACCTTTCCTTGAAACTTAAGTCAGTGCCTTAAAGGTACCTGAGTATTTTTTTATTAATCATGATATAAAGTACATTTCATCATTACAATATGGCAAAAAATTGCCATTTAATAAAACTACTTAGCAACTGTCGATATTATCATCCATCAAAGTCACTTACGAGTGTTGCTAAAAATAGCTTATTGCTATTTAACAAACTTACTGAAAATAGTAACGTAGTAAAAATAGGTCTAATTTGTCTGATATAACTGTCATTTGAAGATTGATTATGACATTTGAACATGCCATAGAATTTCATAGCTACTCTTTAACATAGCCACATTCGTATATCAGTAAAAAGTGGCATAATAGCAGATTTTGCACATATGAGATACATCTAGAACATTTTTTTCTAGAAAATCAGCATCAATGATTGTAATTGCTGAAATTTTGAAATTTTGACCAGAAAAATGCACTACATGTTTTCCCCCCACTTAAATGTGAAGCGTCCCTGCGAACAGAGGGTAGAGTCTTTGACATTTGAATTTGTATCATAAAGCCATTGATTGAGCTTTACGATTTTTTATCTTTTCAACATTTCAGGGTTTTCTTTGTCAATTAATGGGCTCAGCACACAATATAGTGTGATGCTAACCATTATTATTCAACAACATGAATCCAAAGGCCATTGATTCAACCTTTAGATCTTTCAACAACATTGTCTTTATCCAGAATAAAAATCCTGCATTACATCCAACCCGTGTCTGAAGAAAATATGGTCCCACTCCCATCAAATCATAATGTAATGCCCATCATCAAAACCATGCACTGTTGGGAAATGTTGGTGCAATCTTCATTGTCGTAACAAGATATGAATGCAGTTTCTCAGCTTTGGGTCTAGGTCTTCATATAATGTAGTGCGTGCAATGCAACCTATTCTAAAAGTTGGATCTTCGTCATTCACATTGTGAATCTATCTCATTCTCATAAAAACCTATTCACTCCCTTAAATAATAGATAGATTTTTTTTTTTCAAGCAAATATTCATGTTATACCTCACATTTCTACTTTCATAGATAGATTTTGAATGAGATCTGATATTTTTTATTCTTACCAAAGAAAATCTATGATCCAATTATAATTCTGAAGACCTTATGAACAACAAAATAGAAAACACTCATCATATTCTCTCCACTCATTTTTCCACTCATCACTCAAAAGATCTCACAAATATTCTCAATAAAAGATCCAAGATGGTCTTCAGCAGCAACAGATGTCTTCGACATAGATTCATAATCATCAATAGGTTTTTTTTTTTTTTTTTCACTCACCTCCCCACTGGTAATGTTATATCCATTCCAAATCTTCATATTTCCTCTCAATACCACCCTCATGACACTATTCAACAAAAATACCCATCCAAGGCATTAGAACATTGCATCTCATCTTCAGATCAATGCATAATGCAAGTAGACATGAAATGCAAGGTCTTAGATTTTTCATCAAATGGATGCATACACCACTGTGTCTAATTGATGCAAGTGTAATGTGTGTGGATATTTTACGTCCAATCTTCATATAGAGTGTATCACCTTCCAAGATGTATATTATATTTTTCTCAAATAAGATGAAATATTTTTCTCAAGATAGCCTCTCACACATTTGTGTCATAAAACTAAAGTTAGTTGTTCAATTCATGGTAGTTGAACCACTAGTTTTTTTTTGTAATCTGTGCATCTCATCTATAAACACACACTATATTTGAATTTGTATTGGATCCTACATTCAAGCTGTCATTGCATATTGTATATTCTATTAAAACAATATCTTTATAGGTTGCTCATATATATTTCAAACATGAAGTTCACATTGATACGTAAATTTCTTAATCCTCCATTCACATATTAAAATATGTCGCCAAATTATGTGTCTAGTTGATCAAGGTAACAACTTTGGATGACAGTCATTTTTCTAAATAATCTCATTGTCATGCCATCGTTTATATGATTTTTTTTTTTCTTCTTCTTCTTTTCAATATTGAATAGATATATTTTTCTAGTAGTCTTTTTATCTTGTTTCAAATTTAGGATTTTTTTTGTTTGTTTTGTTTTTGTTGTATTTTTAAAAGAAAAAACTATCATATTATATACATCTACATCATCATAATTATATCAATTTATTTGGATATTTCTTATGATAATTATCATGAAGCATCTCATATGTATGATGACTTAATATCATATTATACCAGTCATTACAAATAATCTTGTAATATTTGAAACCATTGATTTTTTCAGATTTTCTTTAATATTCACCATTTTTTTCATAGACTTTATTTTGAATATGTTTATCTCTTTTGTAGTTATAATTACTTCTCCATCTCTTATCATGCTTTCTTAGTATTTCATCAGTTAGAGGTTTTAATGCTCGTATGTAGTTATATTTTTCTAAGTTCATAAAATTTTGATAGAGTAGTATAGTTATAAATGATAACATAATACTATATTGATATGGCAATACATCAAGATAAGAAAAACTCTTCTCATAGTCTTTCACTTAATCTTTTAGCCAAACAATTGATTCTATCAGCAAAGCATTTGATACGTTCATTTTGTTTCAATTTAATTTCACTCCAAGAGCTCCACCACTCCTCAAAGCTTTGATCTTCAATGACCATCTCAACATATGCTTTGAATAATAGGAACTAATCATGCACCATAAATCTTGAAGAAAAAAAAAATGTGCATATTGTGTGATCATCCTCCTTTAAAGACTTGGATACATAAGCAACATCAAGAGATTTTTCACTCCCTCTTGGGTTCAATTTGTAGATGCCTTCATGTCTAGATCCATATGGAAGATCTCTCCATCCTTCTTGATCACACAATTGCCAATGTTGATATTGAGATCAAGACCACCATCAAGTAATTTTTCAACACCTATAAGATTCTTTGTAATCTTGGGAACAAAAAGAGCCTTTTAAGAGACAGAACTTTCGACGATGCAAGCTTCAAGGGACAACTCCCTACTCCTTCAATTTTGCACTCTTGATCACTTGCAATATATATGGACTTCTTGATTCCCTCATAAGGCATAATAGTTGTAAAGGAATTTTTGGAGCTACACATATGTGATTATGTTCCACTATCAATATACCAAGAGTCATCCATCTTGAAGGTGGAAGAGGAGAATTTTGATGCCATAAGTAAGCATTCTCCATCACTTGCAATAAAGTCTTCTTTGTCATGAGAGATGTTGGCTTGCTTGAATTGATTCTTCTTCTTGAAGCAATTGGTGGCATAGTGGCCTTTCTTGCCATAAAAGAAGCACCTAACATCTTTTTTCTTCTTCTTTGAAGTAGAATATTCAGCAGCTCTAGGGTATTGTCCCAGACCTACATAGAATTCTGTGAGAGTTAGTTCCAAGCAGATTGCAAAAATCAGAGAAAAAACCATAAAAATTTAAAAAAACCTTGTAAAAAATCAAAAAAATTCAAATTTTCATAAGAACTCTCATAGAGCTCTCTGAAGTTCCATCTCATTGAGACAAGGACATAGAGAAGCTTGCAAGAGTTAGTTCTAGTGCAAGTGCCAGTGCGAAGTTTCCCAATGATAAAAAAGAGAAAAAATCCATCAAATCCCTCGCAGACACAAAAAATTTCAGTTTTAGTAGTCAAGAACCCTTGCAGAGAATTCTAAAATTCCATCTCAGTGAGACCAGGACACATAAGAGTCTACGAGAGTTAGTTTGTTTCTAGTGAGCAAAAAATTGGATTTAAGTTTTGAAAAATCACTAAAATTTGAAGATTCAAAAAATCCTTACAAAAGTAACTCTCGCAGATGGCTCCAATCAATCTAGAATATCATTTTTCATCAGTGATAAAATCTGCGAGAGTTAGTACTGATTATTGGTGAAGATCAGGCCAAAATAATGGTTTTGAACCCTTGCAAATAGTGAAATTTTCACTTTATACGAGAGTTAACCTTTGCAGAGGTTCCAAAGTTAGATCTATATCAGGTGCAGCTCCTGTAATCCTTGCGACAGTTACTTCCCAGTAATATGAAAAAAATCAAGTTTTTGACTAAAAATCAGTGAAAAAACCTTCTCACATCCAACCCTCAGACGAGTAACCCTCATAGACTAGATCAGTAGTTACATCTGCACTAGATCTAGCTACTGTCAAAATTTCAGGTCAATCAGTGCAAGGAGTAAAAAGTTATCAAGCAAAAACCACCGTAAGAGGCCTGATTTCTCACTATCGGCCTATCAAATTGATCAGATCCATAAGATCCAGATTGCAAACATCTGTATCAGCAAGATCCAACATATTTGGACCATGTCACTGAATGAATCTGAGATCCGAACGATCAATCGCAAGAAGAACAATAGTTTTAGCACCAAACCTTCCTAGAGTAGTAGTTGCGCAAATCGAGACAAAGCCAGAAGCAGCACCAATGGATCTAATGGGTCAACCCGTACCTGTCGCACCATTGCAAGTAGTCCGGAGGGCACCACGGATGGAATTTCCAAAGTACGATTGATCATCAGATTCTTCTAGATCTATGAGCAAGCCTGTGAAATCTACAACGATCGGACACCTACAGATCTATGAGCAAGCTTGTGAGATCTATGGCAATCCGACACCTACAGAAAAATTGATGCTGTTCACAATGTCTCTTGTGGCAGTGGCACAAGATTGGTACTTCAACGTGTCGGAAGAAGAAAAAACCACCTAGGAAGTAGCTAAAACGGCTCTCATCACGTGTTTTGTACGAGTATTTGATGCTAGGACAACTGCCAAGTTTCTTTTTGAAAATATCATTGTGCACTTTAGATGTTCGGTGGAGATAGTCAACGATCATGAAAGTCATTTAATCAATGAGACAATCAAGGTCCTATTGGAGGAATTCTTCGTGATTCATAGAAGCAGTACACCTTATTATCTTTGCGGTAGTGGGTAAGCATAATCATCCAATAAGATCCTATATAGCGTAATCACAAAAACAGTTGAAGCTAGCAGATCTGATTGGGAACGCAAATTGCATACTGCTCTATGGGCATTCATGACAACATATAAGGGGAGCACTGATCAAATGCCATTTCAACTAGTCTATGGTCAGGGTGCTATAATGTTAGTGGAGTTTTTGGTTCCTTTATTAAGAATTGCCACAATGCAACGTCTTGATGAATCCAGATCCCTACAATTACGCCATGAAGCATTGCATAAACTCTACGAAACACGCTTACTAGCTATACATGCATTGGTAGCTGAAAAAGAACGATGCAAAGCATGGCATGATTGCCCGTTGCAGAAGAAAGATCCTCGTTCCGGAGACCTAGTCCTCATGTATAAGACCAAGGCGATTAAGGGGAAATTGAACTTCACAGGCGAAGGCCCATATCGAATCAAAGAGATCCTCAATCATGGAGCCATGAACCTGGAAAAACTAGATGGGACACTTTTCGACACGCCCATTAATGGTAGCCGTTTACACAAGTATTGGCCACCCCAGTGAAAGAGATCCAGGATGGTGATGGAATGTCACGAAAAGCTCATCTACAAAGTCATCACAGCCAGATCTAGGGAAATCAAGCCAGATCAAGCCAGATCCATCAAGATCCAACAATATCTAAAAAGTTCCGACAACATTCGACCAGATCTAAATGAGATCTAGATCCCAAAGGGATCAACAAGGAAGCAGATCGTCAGATTGACTAATGGATCAACTACCAATATTCTATCAAAACTTCCAGAGAACTACTTATAGTCAGATCCAACCTGGATGCAATGGAATACCAGTTTTCAGGAGTTAAGAATCAGAGAATCTCAAGATCTCATCAAAAAACACTCAAAAAGAGCGTTTTTTTCATGATTTTTGAAAATCCCTTGGGAATTAGCTCTTGAAACTTTGAAAGTCACCAGATATGACCCAGATGCATCTATAAAAATATCTACGAGAGTTACTGATAGAAAAATCATCAATTTTGAGTGTGTGCGAGAGTTCATAGAAGCAGAATTTTCAGAACCTTTGTAGAGCATCAAGATCAGCAAACCAACCTTTGCAAGGGGCATAATTGGAATCAGAGTAGTGAAATTAGCCTGCCTATTGGTTCTGATCTTGAAAATCCAATGTCGAGTAAGTTGTGCGAGAGATCACTTCCTACGAGCATTGAACCCTTGTAGACAGTTTGAACCCTCGCAGAACCTTCGCAGGGCAGTGAGTGTGAAAAATTGTCAACTAGTAGTATTTTCCTAACTTGAGATTTTGTAGGCCTATGGCCAAATAAAAGTTAGAGATAGGTTCATACATGTATGTAGAGGCCCAAAGTATGTGTACACTACTTTTGAGGTCACATTAATTAGAGGAGGTCGAGTGTGGAGCTCTTCTATTGGCTCATAATTTGGTGCATTCCTATTTGACCAAATTTCTAGGTATATGGGTGAATCCTATTGGACCCCAATTTTAGCCTATCATAAGACAAGTGGCCAAGAGGCACTATGGCTGCTATAAATAGCCATCTCCACGAGTATGTACACATCTCATTTTCATTCTATTGAATGAATGTTATGCTCTTTGAAGGTCCATCTTCTTCTCTCTCACTTTTTTGTTCATATCTTGCATTCTAGCCACTAGAATTGTGATTTCTTTGTTGCTATGGCTTCACACGTGTGAAATGCAGGTTGTAGGCTCTGAAGTACGGACAGGGACAGCAAGTTTCTGTTTGTGGAAGCTTATGATCAGATTTTGATGTTTAGTTGATGTTTAGTATGCTTAACATCACAATTTCTATCATTTTTTCAATCTAGATGTGCATAACTTCCATGGCCAAGATCTTTATGAAACTTTAGCATCTTTTGGATCTGAGTTTTTCACATGGTATCAGAGCATTAGGCGGCCAAATGTGCAGGTTTTGCCAGATTTAGAAGAGATTTGTGGGCGAGTTTGCTTTTGTAGCATTCCAATCAAGTTTCTAGCTAAAAATCTTGTTGATTTATGTGTAGAAATTGGATCTTTGTGATCAAAACATCATTTGTATGCATTTCAATTGAAGTAGGGCGAATTCCCTCTGTACTTATCAGAATAAGGAGACAAAAATTGTTTTGGAAAGAGGGAGATGCAAGATCCAACAAGATCCTATTAGTTTTCCATTCTAGCATATAGTTTTTTGATTCAATTTCTTGCTTCTTCATGTCAAAAACTTCAAAATTGATGTAACCCTCTGATTTTCAGTTTGCTGAATGATTCAAGAGTGTATTTCAATCTTAGGAGTGAGGGAAAAGCAAGTATATTGAGGTTTGGTCTTGGTTTGATCAAGAAATCATAAAACTAGTGGCTAAAATTAAGGAAAAAGTGAGGAAAAGAGAGAAAAAGTAAGGTTTTAGGTTCCAAATCTTTGTGATTTCTTCTTGTGTTTCATTTGTTGATTCAAGAGAGTGCTTAGTGCATTGGAACAGGTCAAAGATCAGAGATCAATCATTGCAACATGGCTACAAATGGAGGCTACATGTTGGAAAGCAATGATAGGCTTACCTCCCTCAACTATTCTACTTGGAAAGTAAGGATGGAGTCTTTGCTTGAGATGAATGAGTTGATGGATATTGTTGTAGGTGTGGAGGAGAGACCTTTGGCACCTCAAGAACAATTGAGGTATGACAAGAGGGCAAAGAAAGCCCTTCACATGATCAAGATGAATGTGACAAATGAGCTTATCAAAGAGGTTGGTAAGTGCACATCATCTAGTGAAGCTTGGGAAGCCTTGAAGAAGGTTTATGAATCCAAGTCTACTTCTAGAGTGTTGACTTTAAGAAGGCAAATCTTTTCTTGTATGCAAAAGAAGAGTGAGAATGGACATGCTTTTGTTTTGAGAGTTAAAGCATTGAATGATGAGTTAGCATGCATTAATGATGGCATAAATAATGAGGAGCTTGTTCAAGTGATTCTCAATGGCTTGTTGGATGATCATGCTAATCTTGTTCAAAGTTATGCTATCCAAAAATGTTTACCAAGTGTTGGAGACTTGCAAGAGGTCTTGTTGGCTGAAGAATTCAGGTTGCAAGCAAGAGTGGGAGCATCTTCTACATCTCAAGGAGGAGAAGAGGAGGCAATGTTCTCTAAAGGCAAGTTCAAGGGCAAAGGTAAAAGCAATTGGTCTAAAGGGCAAGACCAAGGTGAGCACTCTACTTTTGGCAAAAAGAAGGATAGATCTAAGCTAAAATGTTTCTATTGTGGAGTCAAAGGGCATTTTGCTAGTGATTGTTTTAAGAAAAAGAGGGATCAAGGGGAAAAGCAAACCAATCTAACTATTGATGAGGGTGGGGATGAGCTTCTTTCAAATGATGCTTTTGTTATGTCATCTTGCTTGTTGGCTAATCATGGAGACATTGATCCTTGGTGGATTGATAGTGGAGCCACTTCTCATATGACATATCATAAAGAGTATTTTTCATCTTTAATGGCATTTGATGGTGATAGGAAGGTAATCTATACCGCAAATGATGGTGAGTGTGCAATCAAGGGGATTGGCACAATTCCTATTTCACTTTCTACAAATAGGAATATAGAATTGAAAGATGTTTTGCTCATTCCATCCATTACCAAGAACTTACTTAGTGTAAGCCAAATGCTTGACAAAGGATTCAAAATTGAGTTTGATGGTGATGCTTGCTTGATCAAAAAGGGGTGTAGTATCATTGCAAAAGGGAAAAGGCAAGGGAAATTGTTCAAGCTTGATGCATGTGTTGTTGCTAACCAAGTTGGATGCATGGCAAATGAACAAATGTCAATTCAAGAGGTATGGCATAAAAGGATGGGACATCTCAACTACAAGGCCTTGGAGGTAATAGCCAAAAAGGAGGTAGTAAGGGGACTTCCCAAGTCTCTTACTTGCTTGAATCATGTTTGTGAAGAATGTGCTTTGTCTAAATCACATAGATTGCCATATACTAGATCTATATCTAGATCTAAGATGCTTTTTTCTCTCTTGCATTCGGATATTCATGGTGTTACTACAATTAGCAATGGAGGTGCTAAGATGTATGTAACTTTCATTGATGATTTTAGTAGATTTTGTTGGGTTTATCTACTAAAGAGCAAGGATGAGGTGTTTGATGTGTTTGTCAAGTTCAAAGTTGCTATTGAGACTCAATTTACAACCAAAATCAAATGCTTGAGGAGCGACAATGGTGGTGAATACATTTCTAACAAATTCAAAGCCTTTTGCGATGAGCATGGGATCAAGAGGGAGTACACATGTCCAAGAACACCACAACAAAATGGAGTGGCCGAGAGGAAGAATAGAACCTTGTGTGAGAGTGCAAAGGCAATGAGATTGAATGCTAATCTTCCTAAACCTTTTTGGAGTGATGCTTTGTTGTGTGCAAATTTCCTATGCAATAGATGGCCAAGTGTTGTATTGGAAGGAAAAACCCCTTTTGAAGCTTTGTTTGGTACGAAGCCTAATGTCAAGTTTCTAAGAACTTTTGGATGCATTTGCTACTTCAACATTACTCTTGATGATAGAACTAAGGAGGATCCATCTTCAAGAAAGGGCATTTTTGTTGGTTATAGTGAAGTAAGCAAAGCATATAGGATTTATGTTCCTTCAATCAAGAAAGTGTTCACAAGTAGGGATGTCATTTTTGATGAAGGTAACATTCCAAAAGTTGTTTCAAGTGATGATGGTGTTGTTGCAACTAATGTGCTTGATGACAATGGAGTTGATGACACATTGGATGTGGATGTTGAAGAAGCCTCTTCAAGTCAAATTCCAAGGAGAACTCCAAGGCATAAAGTGAAACCCTCAAGGCTCACTTATGATGGCAAAGGTAAGCAAGTGGTGGATGGATCCAACTATGCTTTCCTAACTTCTTTTGATGTACCTTCATGTGTAGATGAAGCAAGGCAAGAAGAGGAATGGATCCAAGCAATGGATCTTGAGTTTGAAGCACTTATGAAGAACAACACATGGAGATTGGTGGAGCTTCCAAAGGGCAAAAGTGCAATTGGATGCAAATGGATCTTCAAGGTAAAGACAAATCAAGATGGATCTATCAACAAGTTGAAGGCAAGGTTGGTGGCTAAAGGTTATGCTCAAGAGCATGGCATTGACTATGAGGAAACCTTTGCACCCGTGGCAAAGATGGTGAGCATAAGAGTAATCATTTCCCTTGCAACTCTTTATGGATGGGATCTTTGGCAATTAGACATTTCTAATGCTTTCTTGAATGGTGATCTTGAAGAGGAAGTCTACATGGAGCAACCCGAGAGCTATGTTTCTCATAGCAAGCCTAATCATGTGTGTTTTCTACAAAAAAGTTTGTATGGTCTTAAGCAAGCACCAAGGAGTTGGTATGCTAGGCTTAACTCTTTTCTACTTTCTCAAAACTTCACTATGAGTGAGTATGATCATTCACTTTACTTTAGAATTAGTGCTAATGATGTTACAATCCTTCTAATTTATGTGGATGACATTATTTTAAGTGGAGGGAACAAGGAAGATATAGAAGATATCAAGAAAGCACTAAAAAAGGAATTTGAAGTGCATGATCTTGGTCTTTTGAGCTATATCTTAGGAATAGAAGTAATTAGAACTTCTCAAATCACTTTTATTTCACAAGAGAAGTATGCTATTTCTATTCTCAATAGATTTCATATGGTAGATGCAAATCCTATTGATACACCTATGGAATCACATGTAAAGCTAACTATAAGAGGTAATGAAAGATCCTTCGAGGACATTACTCTCTATAGGAAGCTAATAGGTTCTCTTATATATCTAACCATCACAAGACCTGATTTATCTTATTGTGTTGGTAGATTAAGCCAATTCATGCAAGATCCTAGCATAGAACATTGGAAACTAGGAAAGAGGATCTTGAGATACATCTCGGGAACAAAAGATTTTGGCATTGTTTATAGAGGCTCATCACCTAACTTATTTGGTTTTTCAGATTCAGATTTTGCAGGAGACCTTATGGATAGAAAATCCATAAATGCACATGCTATTTTCATAGGTGATGGAGCTATCTCATGGATGTCGAAGAAACAAGCAACTATATCACTTTCTTCTAGTGAGGCCGAGTACAAAGCTTTGACATCATGCACAAAGGAGATGGTGTGGATCAAGAGGATGATTATGGAGCTTCATTTGCTGGATTTTTCAGAGAGTCCAATCATCTTTTGTGACAACCTTTCAGCCCAAAGTCTAGCAAGCAATCCGGTTTTCCATGCAAGGAGCAAACATATCGAGGTGGCTTACCATTTTGTGAGAGAACAAGTGTTGGCAAAAGAGATCAAGCTTGAACATGTCCCATCAAAGGAATGTGTGGCTGATATCTTTACCAAAGCATTGGGAAAGGACTTATTTTTCAAGCATAGAACAAGTCTTGGTGTACTTTCTAAATCTATGCTAAAACTAGTTGAAGAGGGAGTGTGAAAAATTGTCAACTAGTAGTATTTTTCTAACTTGAGATTTTGTAGGCCTATGGCCAAATAAAAGTTAGAGATAGGTTCATACATGTATGTAGAGGCCCAAAGTATGTGTACACTACTTTTGAGGTCACATTAATTAGAGGAGGTCGAGTGTGGAGCTCTTCTATTGGCTCATAATTTGGTGCATTCCTATTTGACCAAATTTCTAGGTATATGGGTGAATCCTATTGGACCCCAATTTTAGCCTATCATAAGACAAGTGGCCAAGAGGCACTATGGCTGCTATAAATAGCCATCTCCACGAGTATGTACACATCTCATTTTCATTCTATTGAATGAATGTTATGCTCTTTGAAGGTCCATCTTCTTCTCTCTCACTTTTTTGTTCATATCTTGCATTCTAGCCACTAGAATTGTGATTTCTTTGTTGCTATGGCTTCACACGTGTGAAATGCAGGTTGTAGGCTCTGAAGTACGGACAGGGACAGCAAGTTTCTGTTTGTGGAAGCTTATGATCAGATTTTGATGTTTAGTTGATGTTTAGTATGCTTAACATCACAATTTCTATCATTTTTTCAATCTAGATGTGCATAACTTCCATGGCCAAGATCTTTATGAAACTTTAGCATCTTTTGGATCTGAGTTTTTCACAGTGAGATCACCTTCTGAACTATCGCAGACTTCTCTGAGATCTTAGCATTATGTGAAGAAGGACCCTGCAAAAATTTGGTTGGAACTGAGTTAGGAAAAGTGCAATTCGCCTAATACGCACTCTAATTTCCTCTGTATAAGGGCAGAATTCGAGTCATTTGTCGCATTACCTAGCGAACCTCTACCCAATTTTGAAATTGAAATTTCCAAGTTCTCCGAATGCTTCCAAATTTTCTACCAGCCATCATCTGCACTCTCTGAATTCATATTTGCGCTCAAAACCATTGTTGCCATCATCCGTTGTCCGATTTCCACTTTTTTGGTTATTTTTTTTAACTTTTTTCTTGTTAACAAAATTTAACTACCATTGCTAACATGGCCTCTTCTTCATCTTTTGATGAAACTGGCACCAAGTAGGTCATCACCCGCGATGTGCCATCTGCCACCCAGATCTGGCCTTTGTCTTCTTACGCCTTGATCAGACCTTGGCTTCAGACGACTAGATCTCTTCTTGAAGCAATGGATTTTTACCCACGGCTTTTCAGCTCTGACATTAACATGGGTCTCGCCTTACACGCTTACGCCACCTAGGACGTGCTGAAGTCGCATTTCCACATCTTGTACCAAGGTACCACGTACAAGGTGTGGATTAATGTAGATTCCATGGTCACTGTGGGCATAGTGTCCGGAGATCGTCAACCCATCTCCCATTGCCAGACAAAGACCTTGATTAGGCCATTCGTCACCCAGACTACCCCAGAGGTGCCTATCCAAACTAACAACGGGTACCTGATGTCTTACTTTGTATTCCTTGGATATACAAACTATGGGAGACTATCACGGATCCAATAATCCAGATAGTGGCGCATCTGCTGAACAACTTTCTAGTTGTTTGAACATTTTGAAAGGACCGAATCCAGTCCAAGCTGCTTAGTCAGATTGTGGAGTCATTCTTGGGATTTCCCGGTCCCACAGTAGTGCCATATGATTGGCATACTTTCCTCATCCATGAACTAACAATCTCCATCAAACCTAACAACCATGACCGTATCGTAGTAGGCCCCCTGTTGTGTAACTTCGCCTGTGCACTTCTCGAGGTGAGAGTGCACAGGTTCCACCGCTCAAGCATTTTATCCACCACCATGTCTCATATTAACTTGGATCCTCCATCTACCGCATACACCTTCGTGCACCCTACAGTCACTGACACGACAGCCAACAAGAGAATGCATGGCGCCAACCCCTCTTCTTCGTCTCCTCCTAGTACCAGATGCAACACTACCACCACCACTTTTGTTTCCACCACTGCCACAGCTTCTTCTATTCAACCTTCTACTGCTCCTTTCTTTTCTGTTCCTCTAACTGCATGTTAGTTGTTTCTTCTTCTACCTTCCATCACCATCGCGTCATCCATTCCTCTTGTTTTCACAACCATCCCTCTCTAGTTGAATTCCACCGATTCTCAACTCTTGCCCGACACCCTGGACTGGATGCAGGTCATCAATTTTACACCGCCACGCCAGGGTACATCACCAGTTTCTTCTCCCTCCATCCTCCACACCACTCTTCAGTTCCCCTCTGTTCCTTCCATTCTCTCGTTTGGACAAACTTTTCCTATCCCTGTTTCCACTTTTGCTTCTCTCACACTCCCCACCTCTCCATCAAATCTTGCCAAGGATGGCAAACCGTTGTTTGATGATGCATATATTCAGACAATATTTATACCATCACCAAATATGTAGACCTCACCGCACCTGATGGCATGCAATCACCGGAGAAGCTGGTCAAAGATGACGAAAATACGGTAAAGGTCACGGGGCCTCCACACAACAAGCCCCTGTTAGCACAAGTGTACCTACTGCTCCCTCGGACATCATGACGACCCACCAAGCTTTGGGGACTTATATCCAAGATGCGATAGTAGCCAGAGCCTCATTAGATAGCCGGATAGTACATCTGGCAACCAACAACACCCAGCTACGAGCGAAAATCACAAAGCTGCAGCAAGAGTTGATAATCGCTCAACAACATGAGCAAGAAGGGCACCGGGAGATCACGGAGCTGCAACAAAAGGAGGACGACCTCAATCAGTATATCTAGGGCCTCTCCAAAGCGTCGATGGATGCTTCCACAAAGGTGCAGGAGCTTCAATCTGAAGCGTCCCAATGGCTTGCCCCCCTCCAGGTGCAACTCCAGATATATGAAGAATAAAACACATGCTTGGGAGCATAGGTGCAAGCACTACAAAGCAAAAAGCTCGTCTGTTTAACCAAACCTGCACCTGATTCAAGGCCACTCTCCCTAGTAGAGATGAATTTTTTCAGTTAGCAGGTATAGGTATATAGTCAGACATTAAACGGCTACCAAGCAGAGTTCGACAAGTATAGCCCAAGAAAAGCAAGCCCTCAAGGCTTGCCAACGATTTATGGAACAGAAACCTTAGTTAGCCCCGGTGGCAATCCCATCGCCACCTATCTTTGACGTTGCATAGACAAGCTCCAATTAGGACAAAGAGACACAAGCAGCAGGGCAAGCGATCAAGATCAGAGATCAGACACACAAGATCAAGGGCCCTCTGATATAGGAGTAGATACACAAGGCCAAGATCAGGGCCAGGACACGAGTCCGAGTCAAAGCCAAGGGTAGGGTCAAGCCTCCATATCTTGAGGTCCGCGATCCATTTCTACATTAGAGGAGTTCTAAATCCGAAAAAGACCCTTTGCAAAGATTCTCTTTATATTTTTTCTCAATTTTTTCCTACACATGGACCAATCAAAACACTCAAATTTGAAATCTACGTAACGCAACTTTTTGAGTCCACATTTTTTTAGTACTAAAAATGGCATAACTTTTTAGTGGTAAATCTGAATTTAGTGGAGTTTGGTGCATTAGAAAGCGCTCAATAAGGGCTTTCCAATGATATGTTACATGACATATTTTAAAGTACGATTAAGAAGTTATGACAAGTCAAAAGTATTAGTGCTATAATATTTTAATAATATAAACTGCATTTTGCATGAATTCTTAAAGGGTCTTTTTGGAGCTCAAAACTCCTCTTATGCTAGCCGTGCCTTCCGATGCCTAAAGTTTGTGGAGAAGAAAATCAACGAATTCTTATCTAAATATCCCCACAAGTCTTCAAGAGGTGGCTGACAGATCTCATTTACAGCCCAGACCATCAAAGAAACGAGTTGCAAGCACTACCCCTCCAACCACAATCAGAGTGGCATCAGCAGTTGTTTGAACGTGACCCTGCGGCCATCAGAGCATACGAGAATCAATTTTATGGAGGATGTAACTAGTTACCTGATCCATTAGAGGTGAACCAAGAAAACCTTATTTTGAACCGGCAGAGTGCCGAGGGACCGACACTACTTCAGGCTATGGATCCTGTTGGGAGTATTCCCAATACAATGTAAATAAATAAATTTGGTTAATAAAGGTGTTGTGAGGGCATGGCTTCCTGCACGTATAAGCCCATGGCCCAATGAGCACGCAAGTTAAATGTAAATAGAAATAATAGACTTGGGCCCTTTTGTAATTCAAATAAAACTTGAGGCCCAAAGTCAAGTTAGAACTTAGTATTAAACTTTTTTAAGTTGGGTCCAATTTTGGACTCACATGAATTTTGTGATTTCTAATGTACTTTTTGTGGACCCTTGGATTAAGTTGGGTCCAAGATGAATGGATAGGATCAATGCACATATTAGCCAATAGGATATTGGGGCAAGGGGCTTCCTCATTTATAAAAGGACACCATTTGTACTCTATTTTTCATGCT
The DNA here is from genome assembly GCA_029204225.1 of Diphasiastrum complanatum. Classification (NCBI taxonomy): domain Eukaryota; kingdom Viridiplantae; phylum Streptophyta; class Lycopodiopsida; order Lycopodiales; family Lycopodiaceae; genus Diphasiastrum; species Diphasiastrum complanatum. The sequence continues at coordinate 54,294,230 of CM055103.1, forward strand.
TAATGAGAAGGAGGAAACTCTACCATTTTGGAGAGAAGCATTCTCATTTGCTATTCACTACTTGCTAATGCTCTTTGTGTGTTTGCTTTTGCTTTCTAGCTTACATGTTTTTGGTTTCAATTGTTAATGTTTCTCCATTAGCATGCACAATGAGCAAATGAGCTAACATCCTCTTGCTCTACTTCTAACCTCCACCCTCACTCCCTTTCTCTCTTCTCTCCTCTATCTCGTCTACTCTTCCCTTCACATTCTCTCTCAAATCATGTGGAATGTTAGTTAGTGGTGTAGAGTTAATGGTGGGTAGTGTTAGTGGTGAGTAGAGTTAAGGGAGGAAGTAGAGAAGTATCTAAAAGTTGCATCTTTACATAGCTAGGCACCTATCCAGCATTCTAACCCTTGTTGAAAGGCGGGAGGGCTACTACTACAAAAGATCTACGTCCCTACACAATGTCTTATAACACGTCGATTGACAATCTTATCAACAAGATAAGATATATGGATTTTGGATCATCTTTGGCATTAGACGTCATATTATTGATGTCACTAGTCACTACACACCGCATGATGTGAAAGTTATGCATCTTTCCATTCCGCATGTCACTCACTCCACCGCACCTCACATAGATCTTTCCATGGATTCTATTCATCCCACGATATCACCACACATAGATTCTATTAATCCCGTGACACCTCACATAGATTCTATTCATCCCACAACACCTCACACGATTCTTCTATGGATTCTATTCATTACACGATGTCACCGCACATAGGTTCTATCTATCTCATGACACCTCACATCGATTCTATCCATCCCACGACACCTCACATCGATTCTATCCATCCCACATCACCTCACATACCTTGTGTAGAATATCATCTTCTTCCTATCCCATCTAGATCTACTCTATTAAAAAAAAAATATGACTTGGACGCATTTTGACAAGATTTGAAAATGAACATGACTTGGACACATTTTTACAAGATTTGAAAATGAACGACCAAATTTACGTACTTTGACTTATCCAAAATTGTTTTGAATTCATTGATTGAGTCTCCCCTTCCCCCTACCTAGAAGCATTGGTTAAGCCCTTTGATAGAAAGAAATATTCATGTTGGCCTGATAGAGTACCACTACCATTATGTGGAACATCATATTCACATTGGGGTCATATGTACATGATCAAGAGCACTTTCCTAACATGAGATTGTGTTTATTTTCTTTGATTAGCATTGATGTCCCTTTGAATAGTGTTGTCACATTAATGCCTTATACAAGCCCTCAATACAATTGGGGTGATTGGCATGTTGTGTGTCATCACCAATAGAGAATGTAGGTTTATGGCTTGAATGCCAATGCTTGTTCTTTAGAAGAGCGGCGCATATGCAAGGAGAGAATGTTTTGAAATCGCATCGTATGTACATTGATGGGCATCCAGAAAAACATGGCAATATTGTTGCATATATAAATAGTTCCATTGACTCTTCATTAACTAATTAGGATTTTGAGGAACGCACCAATGGAAAGGAAGAATACATTTGTAGGAACTCAAAAGGTCCATACGTATCTCATTTACTTTTAAATTAATCATAAAGTTGTTGTTTATCAACATATCATTCACAATAGTTAAAAAGAAAAAAATATTTATAATAAATTTATTTTGCCACGCGTGGCAAATCTCCAGAGTGTGATCTTTTGATATTGCCACGCGTGCTAATATCAAAATACCACATTTTGGAATTTTTTCTGGAGATTTGCCATGTGTGAAAAATTTTTAGAGATACATGTCACATGATAAATGGTTAAATAACATGTGTGGCTCCACAACAACACACTTTAGCGTTTATTTTTTGAATTTTGAGTTTAATATTTTTTCGGCGTCGCGTGGCAGTGCCACGCAAAAATAAAAATATGTTGTTGTACCCCACCTCTAGCCTGCTGGATTTTATTAGCAGGGTCTTTGGAAAATTTTGGGCGTGGATGTGCCACGTGTGGTAGAGCCATGCAAAAAGAAAATATCAAAATTTCGGCTAAGTATCGGATTCTCATGCCAGCATCACATGGCAAAACGCCCATATACGTAGTTGTGTTTGCCCTCTAGATCCGACCGATTAGGGAGGCACAGAAAGAGTCCAACATCTTTTTTTGCCTCGATAACCGTTACTGGGGAGACGATGCTAAACAGTCCTAGGAGTGGATTTTTTGTTTGCCATTTTCTCTGTTTTTGACAATTGTTTAACTCTCCCTGAAGGTTTTTTTCACTTTTTTAATGTTAATTTTTTTGGCCACTATTCTAGTTAGAAAAACTAATTTTTGTCTGAATAATAGTAGGTATATCTGATAATGATGATGCTAGGGTAGAACTGGCGAAGGTTCTGTGACTTTTTGTAGCTTGGCAAGGCTTAAATAGACTTTTTGGATAATCTATATGTAACTAACCTTCGCCGAACAAAGAGCACTTTTTTCACAAAAATAGCTCAGTATAACAATTGATCTTGACTGAATGTGGTGACCTGGTTTTGGCAATTAGTTAATGGTTTTAGCCTTTAATTGTTAAATACTAAGTCTTTCTGCTTACCGTAGTGCACAACAAACTCTTAAGAGATATTTAATGCTTTGTGTACTAAAATTTCTTTTATGGCACTAAGGCTTCTTTTTTGTCGCTTAATCTCTAGCATATGGCTATGCCTAGTTTTTAATTTTTAAAGTGATATCTGAACGACATAGTCTATACACAAACCATTTGTAATTAATACTGAGATAATGCTCATGTAAGGCAAAGTTTATTCAAAAAATCATTAGTTAAAGAAGGCATGAAACCAGTCGGCATTCTAGCGTTATTTGGCTTTGTGTGAGAGTCAAGTTTCAATGGCAATTTTAGAGGCTGACTATAACCCGTCATCTTCGCATTTCCTAAGGGAAAACCGCTGTTTTCAAAGGCAAGGCACTACAGATCTAAAGGGCCATTGTTGCACATTCCACACTATTCAGGATTTTTGTATTGAATTCACACGTGTGGATTGGCCACAACATGTACTTGTGATCTCCTAAGGTGTGTAGATGCACCAAGATTAAGATTAGATTGAGATTCAAGATCAATCTTAGATCCTATGGCAAAAACACACTACTACATGCATTCAATCACTTCCAACTCACATGTGTGGGAAGTGTTCCAAAAGTATTCTAAGTAAAAACAAGCTACTCTCGTCGGGTAGAGAGAGAAAAACCATCATGAGCTCTCAGGTAGAGAGAGAAAGCTAGAAATTCAATGACACTCAAAATCCACTCAATCTCAAAATCAATTTTATCCAAATGAGGAGTACAATGATACTAGTAGATCCACAAGCTACCACTATGCTTAACTATGATTGGACCACACTTTGCCACCTCTTAATCCTATTGGACCATTGATCCATGCACCTCTAAATTCTATTGGACTATATTCAAGCAAACCTCAAATTCTATTGGACCACTCATGGTTCCACCTCTAAATTCTATTGGACCTCTTAAACTTCATCAAACAAAAGCATTACACTTGTCTACACTCTAATTGGCACGAGTTTGGCCTCCTACTCTATTTTGGCTCAATAGTAGCATTACAAGTGGAAATGGATAATTTGCCATCTATGCCAAATTTAACCCTATCAACATCCTACACCTAAATGCTTGACTATGAAATTCTATGAGACCCCTATATCAAACTATTTACTTTACAATTCTCCACATGTGGGAACATCCTCCACACATGTGAGATTAACTTACAAACTTCTATCATAAAAAATACCAAGCTAGATTTTTGCCAATTTCTCACACTCCTCCTCAAAAGATAGCTTGGAAAGGTACTAGATCACTTGAGAAGTTTGTAAATCTTTTTGAGTGGATCCTTTGGTATGCATAAGAAGTGAAGATCAGCCAATGGATCCATCATAGCAACATCCTCACCATATCCATGATAAGATCTCTTTGGTAGAGATCTCTTGCCAATGCCTTTGAAGAGTGCTCCACCAATATGCCACTATGATCATGGGCTTCCTCCATGCTTGATGATGATCTTTGCTTTGAAAGTTCCACTTGCATGATGGATGCACCATAAATAGAGAAATCTGAGGCTTCCAAGCCTCATAAGGATCATGGAGTTCAAGATCATAAGATGTGAAACAATGATGATTATCAAGATTATGCTTTCTAGCTTGACTAGTCCACATACAATGAACTATATCCATGATGGATCTAATCTTGATATCAAAGACTATCTTGATCTTTTTTAGGCTAGTTATTCTCTCAAGGAATGTAAGTGTCTACTTTGGATGCTTCACTTAATCTCAACAGGAGTTTACAATTTGCCTCAAAACATGTGAAAACATGATTTTCAAAAAAGTGAGTACCAAGCTCAATCTTGTTCTTACTAGAACCAAAAGCATACTTTTGACAATACAATATCTTGCTTTCAGGAAGTATTGGAAACACATTTAAGTCAATAATGACAAGAAACATGTCCATACCATAAGCATCATACAAAACTAGTATAGCTTTTATTGAACTTTGAGATCAAAAAAATTCAATGAAGCAAGATAGCATTTCAAGCAAGGGAAGAGAAGCATATATGAATGTGTTGTACTAGATACAACATGAAAGATGCCCATCTTTGCCATGTAAGGTGAGCCATAAGGACTCGGCCATGCATCTTAAAGATCTTCTTGAAATTATATGAAGAAGAAACTCCTCCTCACACCTTGGCCCCATCATAGCTTGAATACCTTCAAAAAAGATAACTTGTGATGCTTCTTGGGAAGCCTTGATCTCGACCACTTCCAAGATTGAATCTTCATGCAATATGACATCTCTATTCACAATCACTTTTGAAATAGAGAGTATAAAGACACTAAAGGCCTCCTTGATGGATGAGTATCCAATCATGATCTATGAGCTTGGATCATCCTTCCTTCTTGTTTCCAAGGGAATATGTGCAAAGCAAGCACTACCAAGTTCAGGCTTCATCTTGAATAAAACTTCATATGGTGCTATTCCTTCAAGAGCTCCAATACTCCTCAAAGCTTTGATCTTCAATGAGAATTTCTTCTCAACATATGCTTTGAATAATAAGGAATAATCATACACCATAATACTTGAAGAGAGAAGATATGTGTATCTTGTGTGATCATCCTCCTTTGAAATATTGGACATCTAAGAAACATCAAGAGAGTTTGCACTCTCACTTGGATCCAATTTGTAGATGCCTTCAAATCGTGAACCATATGCAAGGATCTCACCATCCTTCTTGATCACACGATTGTCAATATTGAAATTGACATCAAAGCCACTATCAAGAAATTGGCTAACACTTAAGATGTTCTTTGTAAGCTTTGGGACAAAAAGAACATTGTGGAGAAAGAGATCTTTAGAAGATGCAAGCTTCAAGGGAATAATCCCTACGCCTTCAATATTGTACTCATGCTTACTTGCAAAGTATATGGTCTTCTTGACTCCATCATAAGGCAAAATAGATGAAAAAAAGTGCTTGGAGCCACACATATGTGAAGATGCTCCACTATCAATATACCATGAGTCATACTTGTTGAAGGTGGAAGAGGAGAAGCTAGAAGCCATAAGAGAGCCTTCTCCATCACTTGGAATATAGTCTTCTTTCTCATTTCTGATGTTGGCTTGATTGAGTTGATTCTTCTTCTTGAAGCAATTGGTGGCATAATGGCCTTTCTTGCCACAATAAAAGCACTTGATCTTCTTCTTCTTGAGATTTGAAGTAGAAGCATGAGAGGTATCCTCCTCCTCCTCTTCATCTTGGTCTTTAGCTTTGTCATTAGAGAAGTGATGGTGTTGCTTCTTACTCCTCTCTTTGTGCTTGGCAAATAGAACTTTGCCATTATCATGATTGAGTGATAGCTTGTCCATCCTCAAGAGTTTGTACTCTTGTCTTGATTCTTCAGAAATAAGCACACTTTGAAGGGCCTCCAAACTTGGTAGCTCCTCCTTAATTGCATAAGATTGGACAAGGTTGTCATATTCATCTCTCAAGCCATTGAGAATGACTTGAACTAGCTCACTTTGATTGATTGAGTCACCAATACATGCAAGCTCCCTATGAATATCCTTGACTCTCAAAACATAATAAGATGCACTCTCATCACTCTTTTGACTACTTTGGAAGATTTGATTTCTAAGAGTGAGGAGCCTAGAAGTGTTCTTAGCCTCATAGATGGACTTGAGACAATCCCAAGCTTCCTTGGATGTAGAACAATCACCAATCTCCCTCAATATCTCATTAGAGACATTCATCTTAATGTAGTGGAGAGCCATCCTAGCTCTCTTCTTGTATTTTTGTACTTCTTGAAGGACTTGAGGCTCCTCCTCAATCCCAAGTACAATGTCGATCACATCTTGGAGTATCAAGATGGACTCCATCCTCAACTTCCATATTGAATAATTGGAAGTAGACAATCTCTCACTTGGTTGCAACAAGTATGAACTCATTGAAGTCATGTAGACCTTGTAACAAACTGTGAGATGATTCTCACTAGCTATCTCAATCCCTACAAAACTAGATCTACTTCACATCAAATGATGGAATATGGGCAAAGTTAGGATCAAACACTCTTAGCACGTGTTAAATACACTAAGAAACCAAATTTGACTCAACTACAATGATATTGCATGAAACAAAATGGCTAAGATCTCAAACAATGCCTAGATCATATATAGATGAGATTGGTAAGCATTCAACTGTGATTTTGGATCAAACAAGCAATCTCTTGACCAAACCAAATGTGTCCACCCAGGTCTAGGTGCCCTAACTAGCCCTCTTCAAAAGCTTACAGCTTTTGATTATCACAACCAAATGGAATGAAATTGATTGCATTAGAAATCAGACAAAAATAGCTTCAAAACAAGCTATCTAGCAAGATTTTTGGATCAAACATGAAAGAGAACTCCCAAACTGAAATTGGATGTTCCTCACATGTGTCTGAGCACCTGATTCCGTACAATACCAGGTCAGACACAATCAATGTCCTTTTGATCTCTTTTGATCCAAAATTGGACAAGATAGCTAGGAAAATGGATCTTGACAATTTCTAGGTCCTAATTAATGAATAGTTTTCACTTAAATGGATCAAAATGCATGGTAACCTTAGGTAGGCTCTGATGCCATGTTGATTTCACACGTGTGGATTGTCCACAACATGTACTTGTGATCTCCTAAGGTGTGTAGATGTACCAAGATCAAGACTAGATTGAGATTCAAGATGACCTGCATGCTGAAACTACAAAATCAAGAAACAAGAAAATTAATCCACATTTACATTTCAGAAAGCAAGAAAGTAAGCAGGAAATCTAATTAATCTACAATCAAAAAAAAAAATCAGAACATGTTCATAGGAATTTCACTCAAGAAGATAGCCATGAACAAGGAGCTTCTCAATTGCCAAGAACTCGTGGAGGATCTTTTTTATTCAATCAAGAGAGATGACAATACAATCAAAATCTCCCTCACAAGAGAGGGGGGGCCCTTAAACTATGGCAAAAACACACTACTACATGCATTCAATCACTTCCAACTCTCACTCACACGTGTGGGAAGTATTAAAAAATTATTCAAAGTAAAAACAAGCTGCTCTCCTCAGGTAGAGAGAGAAAAACCATCATGAGCTCTCGGGTAGAGAGAGAAAGCTAGAAATCCAATGACACTCAAAATCCACACAATCTCCAAAATCAATTAGATCCAAATGAGGAGTACAATGATACTAGTAGATCCACGAGATACCACTATGCTTAACTATGATTGGACCACACTTTGTCATCTCTTAATCTTATTGGACCATTGATCCATGCACCTCTAAATTCTATTGGACTATATTCAAGCAAACCTCAAATTCTATTGGACCACTCATGGTTCCACCTCTAAATCCTATTGGACCTCTTAAACTTCATCAAACAAAAGCATTACACTTGTCTACACTCTAATTGGCACGAGTTTGGCCTCCTACTCTATTTTGGCTCAATAGTGGCATTACAAGTGGAAATGGATAATTTGCCATCTATGCCAAATTTGACCCTATCAACATCCTACACCTAAATGCTTGACTATGAAATTCTATGAGACCCCTATACCAGACATTTTTATTTACTTTACAATTCTCCACACGTGGGAACATCCTCCACACATGTGAGATTCACTTACAACTTCTATCATAAAAAATACCAAGCTAGATTTTTGCCAATTTCTCACATTTTGGAGCCTCATTCATCTTTAGTGCCTACCTCGGAGCACCTCCACGCAGCCAAAGCCTCCCACCTTCGCATTTCTCGAGGCAACTCTCGCACATTTTTCTCACTTCGGACTTCCTAGGGCAGGCTTTGCTCTCCCAGACGCAGATCTGAAGACGGTTTTCCAGCCTTCATCGATTTCTTGCAGCCACCCCACGCCCTTCATCTCCAGCCCACCATCGCTCTTCAGCAGCAAGCAGCAGTTGCAGTTAGGATAGTGTTCTAAGCGGCAGCCTTCAATGCATTTCTAGCGACCCAGTTCATTGCTCATATGCCTGTTTCTAGAAAGTTCCACAATGCCTCCATTCATCCTTCCACGCAGGTAGATCTAATGGGCTATTTTCCTGGTTTTCTTATAACTAGCCCACAAGGATATGCGCAGGTCTAAAGACCCTTCCAACAACTGTTTCTAACCAAATGTCAGTTCTGAAAGTAGTTTTGAAGGGCGCCTACATCTAGTAGTAGATTCAGTGACAGCCTATTGGCAATGTTAGCGCATTCTTCTATACATGGCAATGATGGGTTAAGATAGCCAACAGTCAGCGTTCTTCTACAACTCACGATGTGATTTCTAGCCTATCTATAACCATCTTCACAAGTAGGACAATGGCAGTATGATCTTTTGTGACAGCATGCTATTGGATTCTTGTACCTTGTTCTACATGGCAATGCATCATTGGTCTGTTATTTGTAGACAGCCAGTAGACAGATCTGCATCTTTCACCTTCAGCGAGTTTCTTTTGGGCTGCTTCTCTTTTCTAAGGACATTCCAACTGCAAATCTCTGTTGGCAGCCTTTTATTGATTTTTGTACACCTTGTTCCACATGGAAAAACCTCATTTGCTTGGTTCTTGAAGCAGTTGCAGAGGCCTCTTTTCTCTAGCACGTGTTTCTATGGCTATATCATGTTAGGCTCAATCCATTAGCAATCATTCAGACACAATATAGAATAGAGGCTTACAAGCTCTGTTGGTGCTTTAATGTAGATTTACTGCTTTTGCTATTCATCTACAAGTTCAGAACCTTTGTGTTCTCTGATTTTTGTATAGAGGTGTAGCAATCCCTCTTCTTTGCGGTGTCTGGACTGTAATGCACATGTCTTTGTACTCTGCAAATGGTGAATACAGATAATGTAAATCTAAGTATTCTGAATCACACAATTTGTTTCTATTGTGAATACCTTCTGTGCTTTTCATGGTGATTCAATTTGTTAATAGGAAGTTTATGGCATTGTATTGTTTATGTCTATACACAGTGATTTGGACTGGAATTGTCTAGTGAAGTGTTTCTAGCCTACAATCTTATGATTTGCGCAGGTCATAGGAGTTAGATTCATGATAAGCTACTGTCAAGATAAAGGAACAGATTTCACAGTGTAGCTTCTTCTTTGCCAAAGTATTTGCTTTCTTGAGTTCACTCCCATTTGAATCTGAAAATCATAAAGAAGTATTCATTATCTTTCTCCTGGGTGTTTGTTTTCTTTGCAAGGTTGTACTGGCAACCCCTTGTGGAAACATCTGTTGATGACCAGTTTGCAATCACTTCTCCTCTCCTCTCCATTCATTCTTAGTTATTTCTGGTTTTGCACTAATAATGACAATATTAGTCTTTTTATTGCTCCCCAGTAGGAATGATACCCATTTGTACTACAAATATCAATTATTTTGTTGTTGGTATGTTACAACATATACCAATTTTGGCGCCGTTGCTAGGGAGCAATGCCAGATAGGATGTTCTATCATTATTATGATTTTTGTTTACATTTTTCATATTCACAGGTTACGTTCCAGTTCTTCAAGTATTTCAGAAGGGGAAGAGTTAAATCTGACTTTTTGCGATCAAGAACAAGATTAACTACTGAAACAAGGAACAAGAAACAAGTAACTAGATTTCTAACAACATTTTAACAGTCTAAGAATCAAGAAACACTCATTTCTTGATGCCTAGATTTCTCAAGAACAATCAAGAACTGGATTATAAAGAGATATGCAAGAACTACACCACAGATCCAACCTATGTAGTTTACCTGAATGTTGGTTCCTACACTAATCCACAAAAAAGAAAAGAAACTAATACACTCTATGAAAGCAACAAATCTAATCCACTCTACAGTCCACAACCACACACAAAAGGAGGGAAGGGCAAGATCATAAATGCATCACTCAAGAAACAAGCATGATCAAGGAGCTCAATGGATGCACCAAACTCGTGAAGGCTCTTCTCATTTCAGCATGGAGTTGATACAATTCACAAAAAGCTCCTCTTCACAAAGAGGGAGTCCCTTAGATAAGCAAGAGAGCTCCTTAGGCACCATCAAAAGGTGGCTCACTCTACTTTCTTTAAGAGGAGTCTACTTGCATTTATTACATTTGCTTAGAAATACTAGTTCCTACATGGTCATTCCATCTTCCGGGATTCACCACAAGGCTTACACAGTTCTTGCATGTCTTTCCTAGCTAGTATTTCTCAGCTCTCATACTCGGCTCTCAGTCTTCATTAGTCTCGTCTTCTCAGGGACCTCCTTGGTCTAAGGTGAAAGGTGCTCTTGAGCTGCTCTGTGCAAGTATCTTGGGGATTCATCAGAATCAACCAACATGCTTCTATTTTTCAAGAAGGTTGTTGTGAGAGATTTCAACAAGTTTAGTCATATTTTGTTAAATTGTCAATTGAGGCCAAAACTCATTTTAGACTTAGATATAAACTTTTTGAAGTTATATTAGTTTTAAATACATTCAATAAATATTTCTTGAAAGTGTGGGAAAGCCGGTAGTCGAGTTTGAGAGAGATTCAAATTTAAACGTTGGGTACATTGAATCTAGTCCCAAAATATTAGGGTGTTCATATTGGAGGGAAAGCCAAGTGGCAAAGTAGAGTTTGAACCTGTTATATTTTGTTGTAACTCATGGAGAAAGGGACCTTCTCTCTTCTCTCTCTCATTTCATCATTATACATGGTTCTCTTTGGGTTCTAATACTCATTGGTGAACTCTCATTATGTTATCTTGCAATACTATGTGTAAAATGGTCATGATATTTTTGGTTCCACACGTGTGAAATATAGAAGGGTAATGTAACTGTACAGACAACAACTATATTTTATTTTTTGGCTCATTTTTTATCAATATCTCTTAGAGTTTGCATGGTTCTCTTTGGGTTCTACTACTCATTGGTGCACTCTTATGATGTTATCCTGCAATTCTACGTGTAGAATGATCATTTATTGCTGTTTTCGGTTTCACGTGTGTGAAAATAGCAGGGTATTGTAATTTTCTGGACAAAAACTATATTTTATGTTTTGGTTCATGTTTTAGCAATATCTCTTAGAGTTTGCATCTCATTTTGAATGTTGATGCTGATTTTTCTACATTGGCAGGATTGTTGGTTTGCTCTTTTTTGTAACCAAAGATCAGGGATATGGATTGGATCTTGAATGATCTAAAATCCTTCACATGGTATCAGAGCTATTGTGTTTCAGGTTATGAAAAAATCAACCACATTTATCAAATATTTGGAGGAGTTACCAATGTTAGAGCATGCTAGATTGATTTCTACTCAGAAATCTCCATTTTTGCATGTGTGGACTCCTAATCTTTTGTAGGTCAAAACTCAATATAGGTTTATATACTTGATCAATTTTGATTTCACACTTGGTTTACAGGAATTCGCTGATTTTTGGTGCATTAGGAAGGTCTCATTGGAGGCTACAAGAAGATATATCAAGTTTTTAGAAATTGCAATTATAATTTGAGATATTCAATTTTTTGTGATTTTGTCAAAACCCTAATTTTGATTGGATCTCTATTTGTGAAATTACAAAACTTCATTTGAGTGTGTTTCAATCCTAGGAAGTGGCAAGAGTTATTAAATTGAGGATAGATCATAGGTTGATCAAGATTTCACTATCATATGTGTTGATTTTCTAGTTAGAAGTGCTAGAAGAGATGTGAGAGGTTCCATATCTTTGTGATTTATTCTTGAGTTCATTTGTTGACATTCAAGAGAGTGATTTGTGCATTGGAACAGTTTGAAAGAAGAAGATCAGGTCATTGCAACATGGCTACAAGTGGTGGATTCATGTTGGAAGGCAATGATAGGCTTACCTCAAGTAACTATTCATTGTGGAAAGTGAGGATGGAATCACTTCTTGAGAGAATGATGTTTTGGATATTGCTGTAGGTTTGGAGGAGAGACCAGCAACTCAACAATATCAAATGAGATATGATAAGAGGGCCAAAAGGGCTCTACACATGATTAAGATGAATGTTACCAATGAACTTCTCAAGGAGATTGGTAAGTGCACATCAACTTTGAAGAAGCTTTATGAATCCAAGTCTACATCAAGAGTGCTCACTCTTAGGAGGCAAATATTTCAAAGTTTTCAAAAGAAGGAAGAGAGTACTCATGCTTTTGTTTTGAGAAAAAGCTTGAAATCTATCTTTTTGATTTATGATGGTGGCATTGTTTTCACTAACATTTGTGGAAATTTGAGATCAAGCATTGATGAAATCTTGTTGGATCTAGATCATATGTCTGAGAGGGAGTATTACCAAATGTTCAGATTTGAAGATATTCATATCTTTGATATCTTTGATGCTCAAGAGAAAGGTAAGCAAGTGCAAAGCGACTCACTTTGCTTTACTCACATGTTTTGGAGAACCTTCTTGTGTAGATGATGCTATGCAAGTGGATATTGGTTCTCATGGTTTTCATGGTGGAAAGCCAAGTAATGGATCTGGAAAATAAAGTCTATTCAATGACTTTGATGGTCAAGAGGAAGATCATGAGGTTGGTCTCAAAGGGCTTCAACAACACAAAAGAAAAGGTGGCAATTTGGAGCTAGTCAAGAGCATCAAAGGAAGGTTATTTGACAAAGATGTTATGGATCTATTTTTGCAGGTGTTTGAAGACTCAAGTAAGGTTTTAAGAGTAGCAAGGAAGTGTTGTTCAAGTTTACTTTATTTGTTCTATCTCATGTTTGAGCTATTTCATGTGAATGTGTGCAAATTGTCTAGATATGGACAAAACTAGCTATATTGTCTTACAATATTTTATTGTTGTTGTACTAGCATTTTTGGCTGGTTTTACTGATGGAAATGAAGCTATTGGAGGTTCATTATGTCACTCATTCATGACCAAGTCATCAAGTGTTGATGATATCTTGTGGCAAGATGGAGATGGAGGCTAATTCATGGAGTTTTATGGTGGAGACATATCAAGAAAGGACAAATATGGAGGATACAAGCAAGAATTGGATGATGTTGAAATGCAAAAATAATCCATCTTGAATTTAGGCTTGTTACAAATATTGTACCATGCAAGTATGTTGTTCATAAATGCAAAATTCCAAATTTGGCCTAGATAGAACTTGAGCTACATGGATATGTCATATCTAGAATGATGAGTACAACTTGCATATAGTTTGTAGACATAGAAATAGCAAAATTATGCTTGTAGAAACTTGTGGCAATTCACATGCTTTAATTGTAAGTGATCCATAGTGACATGCAAGGCATGCACAAAGTGTAATGGACACATGCATGATTATTTGTACATTTCTAGTTAGAACTAGCACACTTGAAAAAAGTTGGTAGAGTTTCATGCATGAGAAGTGACAAATGTCACATAGACTCTAGTTGTCACTTTAGATGTCATTTAATGATGGATGGATGTGGTTCTACCTCGAGCTACCTCAAACTCCATAAATATGTGTAGCTCTCCTCACAATCAATGATGAAGAACCAAAGCTTTGTAGCTATCTCATGCCATTTTGGATCCCAATATTTTTTGCTTGTCATCTCTCTATCTTTCTCTCTCTAACACGTGTTGAGGCTACTGCTAATACACTGATATCTTGTACTTTTGCTCATTATTGATTCATTGCTATCATTGATGCTTAGCATGATAGATTATGGTTAAGCCATAACTTCCATACTAGATCTTGCTAATCAATCTAGAATCAGGTTACTGTGCTAATCATAAAGCTTAATTAGATCCATCATACTTGTGGACATTCCCCACATGTGTGAATTCTGGAAATTTTGTCAGATGATCACTCACATTTATTGTTTGGTTGCTGTAATTTTCCAGAGAGTTCAAAGTTTGAAGCATGGAGGAATCATTTCATTTACATTCTATTTGGTTCTTCATGTTCTAGTCACATCTTGACATGTAAAATTGATGTAAGAAATAGTGAAGCATCCAATTTGGACACTATTATCTATATCAGCTATGGAAACTACTTTAGAACCTTAGAAAGGAGATCTATACTTAGGATGGAGATCATTCTAAAGTTGGATCAAAGTAGTATGGTTAAAACTATGCCAAAACTAATTGAAGAGGGAGTGTGAGAGATTTCAACAAGTTTAGTCATATTTTGGTAAATTGTCAATTGAGGCCAAAACTCATTTTAGACTTAAAGATAAAATTTTTGAAGTTATATTAGTTTAAAATAAATTCAATAAACACTTTGTTATAGTCGGTCGGATGTGGGTTGTTGTGGGCTATTATAGTCTGATGTGGTTAGTTTGGTTAACAATGAAAAGGGGTCGGTTCGGTTGGATAAGGAGTGGGTGAGGACTCATTTGAGAGAAAAGTGAATGAGGGCTCAGCCTGGTCAGATGAAGATGTGTAGGCTAGTCGGTTGAGAGAGAAGTGGATGAGGGCTCAGCCAGGTTAGATCAATGATTCCTGTAAGCTCGACTGGAGGAGAAGTTAAAAGTGGATTGGCTAGGTTGGATGAAGAGCTGGGTGGCTCAACTAGTGAAGGAGATGGGTGTGTGGGTCAACTCGGTTGGATAAAGAGCTGCTATTTGGTCTGGTTACTAATGGAATGTTATTAGGCTCGGTTGCTAAAAGCCATAAACGACCTCATATTCCAAGCTGCCACTCATCTCCTGAGCAATTTTGTAGCTATCGTAATTTTGTTTAAGGAATGTATCCAATCCCTCCTCCTCAATAAACTTGTGAAATTCCAGAAGGAATTTCCAAACAATATGGTTGTGCCTACGATTGGCACGCCTTCATCGTTTCCGACTTAAAGAGGGCCATCAAGCCCAACATACACAAGAAATTCGTTGTGGGTCCTCTCCTCTCTGCCCTTAACAATACCCTCCTTGAACACAAAGTTCGGGACTTCCATCGTTCTGAAGTCCTCTCAATTGTCGCCCCCTTAGACCCCGTACCCTTCCAACTAACTCCCCATCCAACAAACACATGCACGACGTTGTTTCATCCTCCATTGATCCTCTTTCCACCCACTGTCGTACCACACCACCCTGTCCTACAGCAACTTCTTCCTCATCCATTCCTCCAACTACTGCTACACCCCCTTGTATATCTATCGCTCCCATTCCTCCAACTTCCACAACTGTTCTTGCTTTAGCTCCACCTTTTATCACCATCTCCTCGTCCATCCCTTGATTCTTCAGTTTCCACTCCCCCCATCACAATCAACCCCCAACTTTTTAGTTGTCGCCCACCACCCTCGCTCTTCTCAACCTCATCAACTACACCCCCTGCCCACATCTCCTTCCATCCTCAACACCACCCTCTAATTTCCAACACTTTCCCCCATTGCTGCATTTCAAACAGCCCATTCCACTCCCTCTGCATACTTCTGCCACTCCAATCATACCCTCCTCCGATTCATCCATTCCGAATGATGAGTCCAACAAACCATTGGATGATGACACATTTATGCAAACGAAGTACAATCGTCTCACCTCAGCATGCTAATCTCATCGCACCTAACAACATGATAGAGCAGGAAATTTTGATCAAGGACGATGACAACGACACTACAGTCCTACGGGTGATACCTCAACAAGCCCCAGCAAGCAGCATCACCCTGGCCAGGCCACAAGATGTCCATACGACTTGCCAGAACTTGGGAACTTTACTCTAGGACTTGGTAGCAGCCAGATCCACATTGGATGGTTGGTTGGATTGCGAGCGAAACTCACACAACTCCAACAAGACTTGCAAGTAGCATGAGCAGGCAGAGAAGGACCGAGTCCTGAAGCTTAAACATAATGAGGATAGCCTTCAAAGGTATATCACATACCTCTTCCAATCAAATACAAACACCTCTACCAAGGTCCAAGAAGCTCAACAACAAGCGCAACAACAACTAGCCCCACTCTAGGCCCAATTATGGGAGGTTGAAACTAAAAATCAATGCCTGGGAGCGGAGGTCCACACATAGTAGAAGAAGACGGTTTGGTTAGCCCAGCCAATCCCCACCAACCGACCTCTCAACCAACATGAGGCAAATTTTTCAATGCATCAAGTTGATCTTTATCGACAAACGTTGGATGGCTACCAAACAAGTTTTGACAATTACCACCATAGCGCAATCCAAGAATTAGCGTAAGCAAAGGCCGCTCTCAAGGCTTGTCAATAGCGCCTCACACAACAGCCACAACTAACCCCGATGGTAATTCCAATGCCACCTACATTAGAAGCTGCCCATGCTAGTTCAAGCCACGATCAAGGATCCGACAAAGCGGGCCAAACATTAAAGACGAAGGCCTAGACACAATCCAAGACATGGAACAGAGTCTAGGAAGAGCGGAGGAGGAACAACAAGCATCAACCTCCCAAGGCTGTCGCTCCATATCTACCAGCCACACATTTTGCAAACCGAAAAGTGTGGAGGACGAAATAAACGATTTCTAGTCCAATTTCCATAGGCCGGAGGCCCTGTTGTGAGTATTCCATGCACATAAATAAAAGTATCCGAAAGTAGAAAATAAGTTGTGAGGGCCTTGGCATCCTGCAAGCGTAAGCCCATAGCCCAATGAGCACTTGTAAAATAATGTATCTTAAATAAACTAGACTTTGGGCCATGTAATTAAAATAATATTAAAAAGGCCAAAGTTTAAGTTAACTAAGTTTGCTAAGTTTTGTTAAGTTGTCAAAGTCAAAATGGTGTTAGGCCCGAGTGTGCTTCTTTGTGTACCATAGATTAGAATGTGTTTCTTTTGGAGGGTTAGGACATCAATCCTACCTTCTTGAAGTAGCCAATAGAAACCAAGGGGCAATGGCCTCTCCAGAGTTAAAAGACACCTCTTGTAACCCATTTCACATGCTAATAGAGAGGAGGAAACTCTACCATTCTAGAGAACCAAGCATCCTCATTGTGCTATTGCTTTGTGTCTTATGCTCTTTTGCTTGTAGTTGCTATTTCTCTTTATTTTGCTATTTATTGTTGATGATAGTTTAAGCTCCTCCATTTGATGCATGCAATAGCTAATGAGCGCCTCCCTCTAATCACTCTGTCTCACCTCCTTTCCCCACTATCAAGGATAATATATGTTGTTAATGTTAGTTGAGGCTAGAGTTAGAGTGGGTTAGTGTTAGCTTTGTGTAGAAAGCAACTAAGCAAGCAACTAATCTAGTTAGATTACCTATCCTTGTGTTCTAACCCTTTTGACAGGCAGAGGGCTTCTCACCATCTATTGCTACCAACCTACACATAGCCTCTTGTCATATTCATTATTTAATCTGGTTGGGCCTCTTCGGGTAGTGATGAGCTGAAGGGGCAAGCGTCAACATCCAATAGCATTCCACATGTTGCCCGACGAAACATTTATATACTCAAAAAGCTTTATTTATATTTGAACAAAGCTATGTTACGTAGAAGCTTGATATCGGGGTTTCTATTGGTCGACATGGCAAGGCAAATGAGAAAAATAAAATAAGTTACATGTAAGTTTTTCAAAGGCCCTCGTCGAGCTCTAATTTTCTCTAATGCCTCCATTGGCAACAATGGTCCATTCTCAATTGAGAATCACAAAAAGAATCAAGTAGTGATATAATTGGCCAACAACTGATTCTTCAATCAAACTGTTACCAAAGAGCTAGGATATCTCATAATGTAGCAACTAGGCAATGATGGAGCTCTCTCAATGAGGACTAGCAACAGAGAGCATGGATTGCTCACACAATGATAATTAGGCTAGCAATGGACATCACTCAATGAATAGCTCTTGAAATAATAGTTGAGTCAGCAATATTGGACTCCCTCAATGAGGACTAGCAGCATAGAGCAAATCGTGCTCACACAATGTATTAATAGGCTAGCGATGGACCTCCCTCCATGAGGACTAACAATAGAGAGCATGATTGCCCAGACAATGTAGTAATAGGCCAATGATGGACCTCCCTTAATGAGGAATCTTGCCAATAGATCTTACATGGTAGTACTTGTTCATGCAGGGCTTGAATGCAATTGGACCACACTTTGACTTCGCGCATTGAACTACACCATTGCAAGTCGAATGAGAAACTTTGCCACCAAGAGAGAAACTTTTGGAATATTCTCCTAAATTCCCTCAAAAGTGTCTTAAATTAGGGTGCTTTTCAAAAACACCTTGCGCACGCATAAAACATATTTGAAAAATGACCAAAAAAAGGGTGATTTTGCACAATTTCAAAATTTTTGAACTTTAAAAAGGACATGCATTGCAAGTCACTTTTCATAATGAAATTTAAAATAAAATAACAAAAAATTAAAATATATTAAAATTTGCTCTATTTTCAAAAACATGCGTTACAACACGATAAATTATACATAATAATGTCTTGATTTCATGCATTTTACAAAATTAAATAGTAGTCTTTCACAAAATGTCAAGATGTTTATGCTTCTTGCACTAATACCAATAGATAAAAAAAAATTTACATGGGACTTTCACTCTTGTAGCCATTTGTATCTCCTGTGAACCACGAAGCAGATCCTGAAGATGTTGTAGAAATGGCTTTATTGAAAACAGTGGGTCTCCGCCCATTTTGCTTGTTATGTAGTCTAAAGAATGGGCATAAAAAAATGCCCCAACTATCTATTACATGTAATATTTCCAAATATCTTTCTAACCGATCACAACTTAGACAAGTGTAACATTTCAGTGTTATGAAATCTCCGTGTTATTTTCATTTGCATAGAAATATAATTTTCCTATTTTTATTTGTTGCAAAAATTTGTAGACGTGTGCTAAATATTTAAATTGCTAGAGCAAAACAGAGAACAATAAATACAAGACTCTGCAAATAGAAGTTTGGAATATATTTGGATCTGGACAATGTTACTGTCATATCCTATTTATTTGCCAAGAGGACATAACAAGAAACAGTCTCTTCTATAGCCAGTTTGTTGGCCTTCTTAGCCAGAGTTTTTTAGAACATTATGCATTACCATAATAGATCCTTTCGGTTTGATCATTAGTAAATGAAAACACTCCCACTCCCTCTAGCTATAATCTAAACTTTTCAAAAAAAAAAATGAATTGACACATTAATCAAAGGTAGCTTCAGTAGCTCAACCATTCTAAGTGCTAAAGCCATTAGAATGTAAACATGATACTAAATTGGCTGACATCTCGATAAAATGAAGACTACCTAAAATTTCCTATAGAAACCATGGGAGAAGATGCCTCGGCTCGATGCAATGTATTGAGTTGAAGCACCAAATGTATTGAATTGGTGTTTCCAACTCGATCCACTGCATTGAATTTTATAATAAAAAATAAAAATTTATAAAATCCGATGCATTGCAGTGCATCGAATTTTTTTTTTTACATTCAAAAGAAAGATATCGACACAGTGTATCAAATTTCGACATAGTGTATCAAATTTTGGCCCAGTGTATCAAATTTCGACACAGTGTATCAAATTTTCTATTGAATTCTTTTAGAGTGACCTTAAATTAGAAATGTTAAACGACGTTTTGTTATGGTGTATCAAAAATTTCATTACACTTATCATTACATGAAAAATATTATTATTTTTTATTATGTTTAATACAAATTTTGATACGTCATATCGAGTTTATGGTTAAAAGCAATCGCTTTCACAGTGAATTCAATACATCTTAAAAAAAAAAATTTAACGAATTCAATAAAGGCTAATTTTCTTGTTAGGTTTGATTTTCTCGTTAGTTGTAATCTTATTTTCTATACTTTGTATCAAAAATCTGATAAACAAAGTTATTTTTTTCCATTGTAGCGATTATTCATTAGGATGTTCGATTTTTGCTACAAAATTTACAAATTGTTTGATGTATTCAGATTTTTTCATATTTTTTTGCAATCTTTTTGCTCAATTTGTAAATGCTATCTATTTTTTTTTTTGAATAAACTTGTCATATTTTTGTGGTCAAAAGTCTCAATAAATTACAAAATTCTTATTCTTGGATGATTTTTTCATCTGTTTTAGGCTCTCAGAGGATAGAAGCCAGCATGATGCAAACGACAAAGCCAAAGCCTAAGTTGATTCATAAATACTCTGAAATGTCGAGAAAGGATGAGACCACTCATTCCAATGTACCAGTCACGAAAACTGCAGATGCTCCTCCCAATATAAACAAACATTTAAATCCAATGGGTACTTAAATATTCCCAAGGGAGTGGCCTTAAATTAATCATTTGTAGAAAACTAGATACTGTGCTTGTAATAACAGATATCAAATGTTGCAGAATTGTAACGTGGATTGACTATGAAGGGGAGGATACCCTTGACACTGTCATCATAACTGTCGAGGATGTGAACAATGAGAAGTCTCCAAAGAGGCTTATAGTTGTCAATGAAAAGCTTTGTTGAAGCGATCTTTGCTACCAGCTATTATTATCAAAAAAGTTTGAACAATCAACAAATATGATTACTTGTTTATTTTCTTTTATATGTAAGGAGATTGTCTTTGCTTGAAAAGGAGGATACCCGTCAAAAGTCAAAGGCACTAGAGATTGAGCCGACCAAGAAATTACATGTCGTACTCACAAAGAAAAGGTTGCATGAGGAGGAGGAAAAGGAGTTTGATCCTAGCAAGCTGAAAGAAACCCCAAGAAGAAAAGTTTTTCTCCCAACAAAAAAAAAGCCCATTGGGATTGAAGGAGAGCCATCATCTGAGGAAGAAGAGACAGCTTTGTCGAGCTTCCCGTTAAGTTCTGGTGTATTTTCCAATGAGCAAAAGCAGATCAGGGAGTTAATCTCAAAAGAAAAATTGGTTAGCCCCCATATAAATCAGCCATTAGATGCATAAATATTGAAGTTAAAGAGATAATTACACTACGCAGTTAAAGTTCATATGTGCATAAACATTGATTTACAGTGTACTTAAGTTTTGTAAGGCTTGTAATACTTGAATTTGCTAGAGAGTCTGTATTTGGTTAAAGAAATCTATGAAACTGTGCTTCAGTTTTGAAAATTATTTTCCTAGATAGAACTCGTAATTTTTTAATTTTTTGGTATAGTTTTAGTTATCTTTCAATTTGTTGAATTTCGTTTTTGGATATTAAAGATTTTCAATGTCTTTTAAAATGTGTGTTCCATGTGAGTTTTTGAAGTTATATGATATTAAATGAAAATATTTTTATAACTTGCAGGAAGATGCTCACGTAGCTCACGAGTATCATTAAATTTTGTATCTATTTGTTGACCAAGTTAGAAATATAATTAAATTTGAATACATCAATAAGATAGTTTGATATAAAAAGTATGTTTGCTTGATATTAAAAAAATACAATATATAATTATGCTATTAGAATTTATTATGTTATTTTTGTAAATGTGAATATAATTAAAAAATAGACAATATTCTGTAATTAGCAAATTAAAAAATTAGTACAAAGTAAAAAATTATGTAGGTTTTTGGGAGATTTTGAGCATACTTTTTTTGTATTTTTGTAGGTTTAAAATTTTTCACATGTTTGTACTTTAAAAATATAAAAAAAACACGTCATTTTAAAGATTTGTAAGCACAAAAAACATAGTTTTTGTAAAATGACTTCTTTTTTATCAATTTTGAAAGATTCCTTATGGTTGTTTGTTTGAATGCTTGACCTCCTGGATCTGCTAGCTTCTTGGCTATGCCAGAATATGACAAGATGACCGGCTCTGATACCATTGATGAGGAATCAGGTTCGTGTATCGCGATTTGGATTTCGCAGTCGCAAAGCTTTCGCGAAGGAACCACGATCCTCTTGCGAATCGGATGGAGTTCAGATATGATCGCTGGACACTACCAGCTGAATCACTCCTACAATCCTCCAGAATGTAGTTAGGCTCTGTTGATCTTCGTTTATAAAATTAATGTAGCATTCAACATAGTTTCTAACCTAAATACTTTTTGGGCCAAATTAACAATGCACCAAAAAGGTATCGTTGCTCTTGCCATTGTTCAGAATAAGTTCAATGTGCACACTAACTATATCCATGTTGTTACAGGATCTTTGTATATATATATTTTAGAATACCTAAAAATATTTGAAAACAAAATTTTTCTAACTCTGGATGAGTATCGGAATAAGCTAGACTCAATTAACATTTTTGATGTTAAGAAGTTGTCCCTAGCCCTAATCCAATTCCTTCCAAAATCTCCAGTCAGCTGTTATTCCTTGATCTGTGAGAAATCTACACAGATTGGAAAGCTAACTATTCTCATTATTTGGAGGAAGTTAAAGCAAATAATATACTTCGCTCTACTAATCCAATAACGATACCATACATACTTACAATTATATAGATATTGGTTCTCTCATTTCATATGCTCTTTTGTCCATTCAACAATTGTACATTAAAGGAAAACTCTCAGAATATATATATGCAGCCCTCTCTCTAACTATCCCTTCTACTGAGATGTCTGAAATCTTGTCTGAGGATAGTTGGTACACTCATTTGAGAATAACACATTGATCGACAACCCCCTTGCACCAATGGGAAATCAAGGAATGGGAGGTTATTCGAATCTATCATTTCAGGAAGATTACAACCAGAAGAACAATTATTACCTTGCTACAAAAGGGATGATCCTAGATCAAGTCAATGAAAAAAATGAAATCCGAGCAAAGGCTATCTTCCATAGAAAGCCAACCAGTAGGAAGCAACAAAGAAGAATGTAAGCAATTTGTTTGCGAGCCGCTGCACAGCTGAGGAAGGGGATATGTGGAGCCTCATGATCCCACATTATCCAAAATTATTGTTTATATTGTAAATTTTTTTAATTTTTAGACATGTAAATGTTCTATGGTGCCTAAATTCATGTAAAGGCCTATTGGCACATTGTAAATTCACATTTAGGGTAGAGCTCGTGATGTTTTGTGTGACGTTCTATAGAGACGCAGTAGCGGATCTCAAACAACATCTTAATGGTTGGTAACGACATTGAGGCCGGTGATCGTTCCTATAAGGTCGACAGTTCGTGCCATTGTACTTATGTATTTGCACAGATCTGAGTATCAATAGAGAGAGAAGAGAGCCAGTTTCTATAAACTTGAGTGTTCTTTCCCTCTGTCATCTTTTACGGTATTACTTCTTATCAATTGAGCGAATTCACTCTGTATTATCTGTAATTGTTTGTAATACTACTCTGTCTACGTCACACATATTTCTCATGTTTTACTGAATTTTAGTCACTCTAATGTGAATTTTCAGGTGTCAGCAGAGAACGCCAATTCTAACTAATGTGTGCAAGGAATTAGACGAAGCTGTTAAGCATAACCTTAAGCATAACTTCTTTCGATTCTAAATGAGCTATATGTTCAGATAATGAAGTTGTTTGATGCTCTGTTCTATTTGCTTCATGTGATAAGAACTAATTCACTGTATTCGATTATGAGAAATCATTAGCCAATACGATTATGTTTGATGAATCTATTTGCTAGTTGCTATTTGATCTGATTGCTTACTGTTATCTGAAGTGCTCGAATGATAATATAATCTTTATAATTACAGAACTTGACCAAATCGTTTCACCATTGGTGTTCCTGGATGCCAATTTACCCCAATATCTTTGGATAACCAGATATGTCGTTGTAGTATTCATTGTGAATATTACGCATCACAGTTTATTTACCATCTTATATACACTTATCATACAAAAGACGAGATTATTCTCTCTCTTGGGGAATGATCAAACCTTTTATACTACTTAATTCATTGATTTTGTGGAAATCTATAACGACTAGGCCACCACAACCTTGACAAAAAGCTAATTGAAACCATGAATCATACTTGTGCAAGTCATGGGACTTCTCCGTCTCATCCACAACCACACCAACCTCTAGTAAACATTGGCGCCTAAGGGCACCATCAACTTTCTTGTGTGTTTTCATGTAATCAACGTATTCATGGTGAAAAAACCAAATTTTTTCAATAATAGACATCATGGCCCTATAGTAATTGTCATTGTTATGGTCCCAAGCCAATAGCTTTGCTTCCTCTAGAGTTAAATCACAAAATATCTTGCATTCAACAAATCTGAAAATATTGGTAGTAGGATATGCGGCCACTAGATGTCTGCGAGCCTCAGCCGAATGGGAGCCACCAATAAAATAATAATCATACAGTTCTGGTTTTTTCTCATTGAACACTGCCTTTGAAGGGCATTGATATGGATCGACTAAAACAATAAATGGCACAACAGTAGCATGTGGATTAAGCTTCATTTTGTTCAACAAATTTGTCACATGAACTTTGTGAGGGGCTCTCACTTCCATAGTTTGTCTACCTGTATCTGGGTCTATAGGTGGCCTATGGACTTTCTCGATAGGCAACATGAAGATCTTACGTGAAGCAAGCTTTTCATTTTGAATTGACTCCCGAATTTTATTGAGATCAGTCTTTATTACCCCAATCTTAAGCATTCCACTTGGTAATATTGTCTCACTTTCAGAATCCTTGGCACTATCAGACCTACCAAATGTTTCGTCATTGTTTTTGGTTTTTTCCTTGGCTTGGACTTTAATTCTCTTAGGCTTTGCAGGGGATTGGGTGGGAGAAATAGCTTTTTGAGCTTGAGGTGGAGGGCGTTTCTTTTTTGGAGATGGCCTTTTCGGAGAAGACATCTCTTCACTCACTTGCACAAATTGCTGAATAAAAGGAAGTAAATCAATAATAAAATTCTTGGAACTTTTGAAAATTGCCTTCAATTTTTAGGAAGAGAAGCAGTGAGACACATGTTAGCTTCCACTAATGAAAATAGTCTAACATCATCATTGGTCTCACGGGGCCTCAATCAGTATTGACTCTCCAAAGTCACCCTCATAATCTACCTTCTGAATTCGACCACAAGACTTGTTACTATCATTCAAACCAGTCTCTTTAAACTTGCAGACGTACAAGAATAAACTTTATTCGACAGAATAGGATAGGGCCCATGAATTATCAGGAAATTCTTGATAGATGACAAAGAATATTTTTTAACAAATTTTTCTTTAGGATCTTTCTCATTTAGATGTCTTGTCTGGCCTTCAATAGGGCTGGAATTTGTGTATCAGGCACATTTCCTAAGTTGCTATTGTCATGTGATAACATAAGTCTTTTCTCCATATTCGCAAGAACATTTTTCCGGGGTTTGCTTCTTTTTACTCCTGGAAGTGATAGAAAAGACCAATTTTTAGGTAAAATAACAATCAAAATTTCATTTTTGAATCAACTTAAGATCTCGGTAGAGCTTATAAAAAAGCTTTTCATCTTTTATTTATCGTTATTTAAAATATTATTTGACCTAAATTTACATGCATTTACATATTATTTTTACTCAAATTATCTAAGATTTGTAAATAGAGAATAAGCTAAGCGTTCCTTCCAAATTCTCAATCAATTAATGTTTTGTACCAAAACTAATGTTTGGGCAAATTTTGATTTAGGGATTAGTCCAACCAAAATGCTTTAGTGAAGAAAGGACCCGCACTATCATTACGTGGATAATCAGAATCTGACCATTTCCAATCCTAGGGGCCCCACTGATTATCCCGTACTCCCAGGTCAATGAGAGTTTTTCAAGCTCTCAGAGATATGACCAGATCGTCTTTAGTGCTCACACAAATCCAAGGGTGGCTAGTGTATTGATACATAGTGAATAGACGACATGTGCTACCCAACGATGATGTTCTAGTATGTAAACAATGGTTAGGATGAGGAATCCATGAGTGTTTATCTCTATAGCTATGTCTCCAATACGTACCTCTCAAGCTGTGGCATCAAATGCTATGACAACAATATTGATGGGCTCTAAAACACGTAAAACCAAATAGAATCTGCATGGACCAAAATATACTCCGTTCATAATATAGTTCTCCGAGTGTACCTATGGCCGTCGAGACCATTTGTTAGCTTCAAGTATAGAGGCTAGCTCTTCTATAGTTGGGGTTGGCTCTTCTAAAGTTTGGGTAATGCGTCTAAGAATGGCAGTTAGATCGTCATGAGTGGGAGCTGGTGGGAGAGGCCGATAGGGTATGACTAACTCAGTATAACGGATGGTTGTTAGGCCTACACATACCTAGTTTAGATCTGTTGCTAGCTCGTACACACTTAAAGTACTTTCATCTGCTGTATGTCTAACTCAAAACAATCGATCTCCTGGGATGAGAAAATGTTGGATGTAAGGGCTATAGAAGTAGTAATAAGTTGTCCCTTGTCGTACTACGTGACGGAATTCTCTTGGTAGGGGAAGCTCACTTAGTGTCGTACTTGTCATGGAAAGGCTATCGAGGTTAACGCTTGCTCAATGGGTTGCAATTGTAAGGTCCGTGTGGTCACTAATATCCATTGTTGATTTATTTTGATGTATATTGTGGCCCTTATCCAAAATCTCTCATTATATTCAAGTGCTAAGTCTCCAATTTGAAGGCCATGTACCGTAGTATCGAGTCCTATGATGGTCACGTAGAGTCTGGTGAAATGAAGTATAGGACAATATCGCCGTGGTCGGTGCTCATCCGTCATGCCCTTGATGATTCGGTCCTTTAGTTCACTGTATGATGATATGTTGTGGTACTATTCTAGTGGCAAAGACTCTCTCTCAGCTCGGGTGGATGCTTTGAGGTTCTCAACAACTCTAGAAGGTGTGTGTCTTTCCTACTCGTCATAGATTTTATTGAACTTTTACAACATTCCACTCTCTCCAATTCATTCCACCCTCCCCAATTCATTCCTCTCTACACCTAATAATTCCCTTGATGATATCACCTAACCCCTTATATTGAATACTCACATGCTGCTATATACTCGTAGAGTAGGTGTGGTTTATATCATAACTCATCAGTCTTGGTCCTTCATTTCCCAAAGATAGTTTTAGGAAGTGTGTAGAGTTTACATATTGTGACTACAGAAGTCAACATGCCTTTCATAGTTTGTGTTCATAAGGTATCATCTCGAGACAACTAATGGTAGCATTTGTTGTCATGACACTCATTGATGGTTATCCAACTCATGTCTCTCTTGGGGTTCAGTGACATCACATAAGATTGATATTTCAAGCATGATTCTCCTAAGGTATGTTTTTAGGAATGTTGATGTGTGAGGCTCTTAGGATGGTATTACATGCTATAGATGACTCCCCGATGGTTGGCATTCAAACATTTCCATGTTATTATGGCATGATTTTTCCGTATTCTTGAGGAAAATATTGTTCTCAAAGTGTGTCCCTGACACTATTAGCCCCTTTCAAGTAAGCCCATAAAAAACATCCCTCCCATCAACATTCATTACTACAAGTATAGGTGATGATGATCATTACACCATTTTATCCTTTTTTCTCAAGGTCTTTACGAGTTTAGACTAAGGAAGTTTGGTATTCTTGGTTGGAACAGTGGTATATCTTGTTTTTGAAGATTTTCCTTTTTTGTTTTTCGATTTTTTCTTCCGTTTTTCCAAATGGTTTTCCGTGGGCTAATGTGCTTGTGCTAATGCATGGCCCCGGGTTCCATGGGCCCATGAGTCCTATAGTGCCTGTATATTCCGACAGAACACTTAGGATCGTATTCTAAATGAGAGATAAAACAACCGGTTCAGTGTTAATTCCTAGGCCCGATAGGATATTCCGCCTCTTTGGGTCTCAATTAACCCTCTCTCTATATTCCAAGAGATCAAGATAGTAATAAGTTAGAAAACCAACTCTCATAAAAAAAAAACCCGACAACTTTAAAAAGAACTTGAGCACAAGGTATTGTCAACATTCCTACCATCCCGACAATACTACTAATGAAATTTGAAAATATCAAACCTTTACTGTATTTTCGATGACTATACACAACATGAGCATACTCTACTCTTCATTCTGAATCATGAAGCTCATAGCAATTGTGATACTTAAAACTTTTTCAAAAGACATTTCTCACAAATACCATAAACAATTAATTTGTTAGTCCCGACTTCTCACAATTGCTGCTTGACATAATCGTACCGTTCAAAATAGATCTAGCAAACGATAATAGAGACTCAAAGTTTTGGAAATAGACCTCGGTACTGGTTAAGCCTCAGTGGGAAGGAGCCGGCTCAGTTACCAATCACAAGCGTGCCGTCAAGATTATAAAAATGTGTGGAGCCAGCTTTTCACCAATAGAATAACATTTCCAATGGTAACCTGTTGAAGTTTCTAGGGCCCGAATTCAAACATGTCTTTGGTAACCTGTTCTCACAAGAGGATGAGTGCACCCTGCTAGCTGTTTCACTTCTGATTTCAGGGAGTTGATCCGCTGGTTCTACGCTGCAGATTATAAGGTATTGCGGAAACTTGTCCGCTTGACTACCATCGCATTCAGATCATTACCCATACTTCTCCAGAAGCAGTGTTGGTGGGTGTGTCAGCAAGCCAAATTTGACTCTATCAACATCCTACACCTAAATGCTTGACTATGAAATTCTATGAGACCCCTATATCAAACATTTTTTATTTACTTTACAATTCTCCACACGTGGAACATCCTCCACACATGTGAGATTCTATCATAAAAAATACCAAGCTAGATTTTTGCCAATTTCTCACACTCCTCTTCAAAAAGTAGCCTAGAAAGGTACTAGATCACTTGAGAAGTTTGTAAATATTTTTTAGTGGATCCTTTGGTATGCATAAGAAGTGAAGATCAGCCAAGGGATCCATCATAGCAGCACCCTCACCATATCCATGATAAGATCTCTTTGGTAGAGATCTCTTGCCAATGCCTTTGAAGAGTGCTCCACCAATATGCCACTATGATCATGGGCTTCCTCCATGCTTGATGATGATATTTGCTTTGAAAGTTCCACTTGCATGATGGATGCACCATAAATAGAGAAATCTGAGGCTTCCAAGCCTCATAAGGATCATGGAGTTCAAGATCATAAGATGTGAAACAATGATGATTATCAAGATTATGCTTTCTAGCTTGACTAGTCCACATACAATGAACTATATCCATGATGGATCTAATCTTGATATCAAAGACTATCTTGATCTTTTTTAGGCTAGTTATTCTCTCAAGGAATGTAAGTGTCTACTTTGGATGCTTCACTTAATCTCAACAGGAGTTTACAATTTGCCTCAAAACATGTGAAAACATGATTTTCAAAAAAGTGAGTACCAAGCTCAATCTTGTTCTTACTAGAACCAAAAGCATACTTTTGACAATACAATATCTTGCTTTCAGAAAGTTTTGGAAACACATTTAAGTCAATAATGACAAGAAACATGTCCATACCATAAGCATCATACAAAACTAGTATAGCTTTTCTTGAACTGTAAGATCCAAAAAATTCTATGAAGCAAGATAGCATTTCAAGCAAAGGAAGAGAAGCATATATGAATGTGTTGTAGTAGATACAACATGAAAGATGCCCCTCTTTGCCATGTAAGGTGAGCCATACGGCCATGCATCTTGAAAATCTTCTTGAAATCATATGAAGAAGAAACTCCTCCTCACACCTTGGCCCCATCATAAATTGAATACCTTAAAAAAAGATAACTTGTGATGCTTCTTGAGAAGCCTTGATCTTGACCACTTCCAAGATTGAATCTTCATGCAACATGACATCTCTATTCACAATCACTTTTGAAATAGAGAGTGTAAAGACACTAAAGGCCTCCTTGATGGATGAGTATCCAATCATGATCCATGAGCTTGGATCATCCTTCCTTCTTGTTTCCAAGGGAATATGTGCAAAGCAGGCACTACCAAGTTCAGGCTTCATCTTTAATAAAACTTCATATGGTGCTATTCCTTCAAGAGCTCCAATACTCCTCAAAGCTTTGATCTTCAATGAGAATTTCTTCTCAACATATGCTTTGAATAATAAGGAATAATCATACACCATAATACTTGAAGAGAGAAGATATGTGCATCTTGTGTGATCATCCTCCTTTGAAATATTGGACATATAAGAAACATCAAGAGAGTTTGCACTCTCACTTGGATCCAATTTGTAGATGCCTTCAAATCTTGATCCATATGCAAGGATCTCACCATCCTTCTTGATCACACAATTGTCAGTATTGAAATTGACATCAAAGCCACTATCAAGAAGTTGGCCAACACTTAAGACGTTCTTTGTAAGATTTGGGACAAAAAGAACATTGTTGAGAAAGAGATATTTGGAAGATGCAAGCTTCAAGGGAATAATCCCTACTCCTTCAATATTGCACTCATGCTTACTTGCAATGTATATGGTCTTCTTGACTCCATCATAAGGCATAATAGATGAAAAAGAGTGCTTGGAGCCACACATATGTGAAGATGCTCCACTAACAATATACCATGAGTCATCCTTGTTGAAGGTGGAAGAGGAGAAGCTTGATGCCATAAGAGAGCCTTCTCCATCACTTGCAATATAGTCTTCTTTCTCATTGGTGATGTTGGCTTGATTGAGTTGATTCTTCTTCTTGAAGCAATTGGTGGCATAATGGCCTTTCTTGCCACAATAAAAGCACTTGATCTTCTTCTTCTTGAGATTTGAATTAGAAGCATGAGAGGTATCCTCATCCTCTCCATCTTGGTCTTTAGCTTTGTCATTAGAGAAGTGATGGTGTTTCTTCTTACTCCTCTCTTTGTGCTTGGCAAATAGAACTTTGCCATCACCATGATTGAGTGATAGCTTGTCCATCCTCAAGAGTTTGTACTCTTGTCTTGATTCTTCAGAAATAAGCACACTTTGAAGGGCCTCCAAACTTGGTAGCTCCTCCTTAATGGCATAGGATTGGACAAGATTGTCATATTCATCTCTCAAGCCATTGAGAATGACTTGGACTAGCTCACTTTGATTGATTGAGTCACCAATACATGCAAGCTCCCTATGAATATTCTTGACTCTCAAAACATAATTAGATGCACCCTCATCACTTTTTTGACTACTTTGGAAGATTTGATTTCTAAGAGTGAGGAAACTAGAGGTGTTCTTAGCCTCGTAGATGGACTTGAGACAATCCCAAGCTTCCTTGGATGTAGAACAATCACCAATCTCCCTCAATATCTCATTAGAGACATTCATCTTAATGTAGTGGAGAGCCATCCTAGCTCTCTCTTGTATTTTTGTACTTCTTGAAGGACTTGAGGCTCCTCCTCAATCCCAAGTACAATGTCCATCACATCTTGGAGTATCAAGATGGACTCTATTCTCAACTTCCATATTGAATAATTGGAAGTAGACAATCTCTCACTTGGTTGCAACAAGTATGAACTCATTGAAGTCATGTAAAGTGGAGATAAATAAAAGTGATGAACAAAAAATTGTTGCTTCTCTCTCACTATAGGATCCAATAATGGTGTGCTACCATCTCCTATGCAAGATCTTGCAACAAACTGTGAGATGATTCTCACTATCTATATCAATCTCTCCAAAACTAGATCTACTTCACATCAAATGATGGAGTATGGGCAAAGTTAGGATCAAACACTCTTAGCACGTGTGAAAGACACTAAGAAACCAAATTTGACTCAAATACAATGATATTGCATGAAACAAAATGGCTAAGATCTCAAAACAGTGCCTAGATCATATATAGATGAGATTGGTAAGCATTCAACTGTGATTTTGGATCAAACAAGCATCTCGTGACCAAACCAAATGTGTCCACCCAGGTCTAGGTGCCCTAACTAGCCCTCTTCAAAAGCTTATAGCTTTTTATTTGCACAACCAAATGGAATGAAACTGATTGCATCAGAAATCAGACAAAAATAGCTTCAAAACAAGCTATCTAGCAAGATTTTTGGATCAAACATGAAAGGGAACTCCCAAACCAAAATTGGATGTTCCTCAGACGTGTCTGAGCACCTGATTCCATACAATACCAGGTCAGATGCATTCAATGTCCTTTTGATCTCTTTTGATCCAAAATTGGACAAGATAGCTAGAAAAATGGATCTTGACAATTTTTAGGTCAAGATTGATGAATAGTTTTCACTTAAATGGATCAAAATGCATGGTAACCTTAGGTAGGCTCTGATGCCATGTTGATTTCACACATGTGGATTGTCCACAACATGTACTTGTGATCTCCTAAGGTGTGTAGATGCACCAAGGTCAAGACTAGATTGAGATTCAAGATCTATCTTTGATTCTATGGCAAAAACACACTACTACATGCATTCAATCACTTCCAACTCTCACTCACACGTGTGGGAAGTATTCAAAAATTATTCCAAGTAAAAACAAGCTGCTCTCCTCAGGTAGATAGAGAAAAACCATCATAAGCTCTCGGGTAGAGAGAGAAAGCTAGAAATCCAATGACACTCAAAATCCACACAATCTCCAAAATCAATTAGATCCAAATGAGGAGTACAATTATACTAGTAGATCCACGAGCTACCACTATGCTTAACTATGATTGGACCACACTTTGCCACCTCTTAATCCTATTGGACCATTGATCCATGCACCTCTAAATTCTATTGGACCATTTTCAAGCAGACCTCAAATTCTATTGGACCACTCATGGTTCCACCTCTAGTTCCTATTGGACCTCCTAAATTTCATCAAACAAAAGCATTACACTTGTCTACACTCTAATTGGCACGAGTTTGGCCTCCTACTCTATTTTGGCTCAACAGTGGCATAACAAGTGGAAATGGATAATTTGCCATCTATGCCAAATTTGACCCTATCAACATCCTACACCTAACTGCTTGACTATGAAATTCTATGAGACCCCTATATCAAACATTTTTTATTTACTTTACAATTCTCCACATGTGGGAACATCCTCCACACATGTGAGATTCACTCACAAACTTCTATCATAAAAAATACCAAGCTAGATTTTTGCCAATTTCTCACATCTCTTTTTTTCTATTTTTGTTGATTTTTTTTCAAATGCAATGCTCGGCAAATGAAAACAATGTTTATTTATAAGGACTTGAGTGATGAAATAATCGTCGAGTTGTTGGATGATGGTTGGTTTACAAAACAAAATCAACAAGTTGAGTGCAGAATATGTAACTCATCAATGACATATAGATATCGCATTGAAAAACAAATGCTCACATTGTTGTTGTATCATAGAAGATGGATAAAATGCAAAAATGAGTGGAAGCCACTTGATCAAGATTTTGCAAGGAACCATCAAGAGCAACTTCAAATATCAATGAAAAGAAATGACAACATTCTTGCTATGGTTGAGGTTGAGAAAGATTGGTGTCTCA
Organism: Diphasiastrum complanatum; assembly: GCA_029204225.1. NCBI lineage: Eukaryota > Viridiplantae > Streptophyta > Lycopodiopsida > Lycopodiales > Lycopodiaceae > Diphasiastrum > Diphasiastrum complanatum. The sequence goes on from CM055103.1 coordinate 54,327,895, forward strand.
ATCACATTCGGTCAAAACTAGACATGCTACAATTTGATCTACCTTAGTACTATCAATTTCGATTGAATGGTGTAAAGGTACGTTATGCCATATGAAAATTTTCATTTTTCCTATCTCTTAGTGAATTTGTTTTACAAGATAAATGAACTTAAACAATTTCTCTTGTGCAGGTAAGAGCAAGATAGGAAGCGCATATAAAATACAAAGACATAGGAACATCTATCGAAATAGAAGATCCATAGAATTTGAACAATGTAATTTTGTATTATGTCATATAATTTTTTGTATACATAATGTTTGATAATATCTGAACTTCTCAACTTGAGTATCATTGTTGAAGTTGAGGGTCTTTCTTTTCTATGATCTCTAAATTCAGTTCTCCAGTTGGAAGTAACTTTGGTGGAGAACACTCTATAATTGCAACTATATATAAATTCTTGATAGCAAGCTTTATTGTCTCTTGTCAGAAATGCGTTATTTCCATAATCTCCTTTTTTTGCTGCGATATCAAATCGACATGCGCCATCAGCATCTGAAATGATCATTTTTCTATAGGACGTGCTGAACCAATATAAGATTACAAAACCACAATATTATCTTTGCATTTCAGGTTCTTTTTTCAAGTGCTCAATGAGTCAAAGCTATCACAATCAAAGCTTGCTTAGGTAGTTTCTTCATAGCCTTGGTTTGTATTGTCTTTACTTTGACACGTTTGGATTTGTTTGAAGATGGTCTGAGTGAACCTTTTGTCGCAACAAATCCAAACATGTCAAAGTAAAAGCAATACAGACCAATTCTATGAAGAAACTACCAATGCAAGCTTTGATCATGAGGACTGGCTTTGACTCACTGAGCACCTGAAATAAGAACCTGAATGCAAAGATATAAGAAAAACAATTGCAATTGAAGATGCATGAATATATAAAATCTCAATAGATTTGTATGAAATTTTTTTATACATGTGAAATACATATTGGCTCATCCACATTAAGAGAGACCATTCATTTTTGTGTATCATCTATCTTTGGCTCTATGATTTCTAAATCTAGTTCTCCAGATGGAAGAACCTTTGCATCTAGAATATCTACAAGTTGTTTCAACGCGCGCCATGAGCGTCAATTATATACAAAACATGAAAATGCGGACTAAACTAATATTTCAGATTTAAAAAAAAAAATACAAAAATCAGCCCTGTGCGTGTGCAAGATTGAATTCATTTTTATGCACACTAGGTTGCATACACCTCACTATTTACATATAATGCAAAACATATGCATTCCAATGTCCACTGCACTAACAAATTGACATGTGAGTTAGGATAAACTTCTAACATGATATATATGGAGCCATAATCAAAGGTGCTCATTCTCACATTTGCCACATATTCATCCATATAAGATGCTTTAAATTGGGGATAATGAATACTATTTAGAAATGGATAGGCAACAGTTGTAATTCTACAAAATCGATGTCTGATATCATTTTAGAAAATACTAAATCAACCCCACATCAACATTGTCCCTAACATTTTATCTTTATTTTCTAGTTCACGTGTGTCTAGTGCAGTTAGGGTTTGATTGACTTTTGTAAGGGGAGATTGAAAACTGTAATGTTTTTTGAAAGATTGTAGATGAGCGAAAAGTAATTATTTGTTTAGATCTTTGCATGTGAGCCTTTGGGGTTAGGAGGTTCATCATTTTCTGAAGCCTCCTAATATCTTTCAGTCAAGCTGGGTCTCTGGGCCAACCCACTCTCTTTGTGTTGGGGGTATTTTCGACATATTGTAAATAAATAATATCGGCCAATTAAATGTGTTGCGAGGGCACGACATCCTCTACGCGTATAAGCCCATGGCCCAATGAGCATGCAAGTTGAGTTGTAAATAAAATAATAGAATAAGGAGTATTTGAGCTAACCTCCACTCTCACTCTCACTCTCTACCTCTCTCTTTCTCTCTTCTCCTCTCAATCTCTTCTATTCTTCCCGTCCCTTTCACCAACAATCATGATGAAGGTAGTTTAGTAGTTAGGTGCCTATCCAGTGTTCTAACCCTTGTTGACAGGTGGGAGGGCTATGCTACGCGAGATTTTTGACCGTACAGTGGCGTCGTTGCCGGGGATAGATTTCCAATAACTAGCATAGTTGTATTTTAGCTATTTATTGCTTTTTGGAGTAGTTTTAGGTAGATTTTTGGGTGTTTAGAGTTAGTTTTCTGTATTTTTTTGTGTTTGGACGGTTCATAGCTAGCGGAGGAGGTGTGAGAGGGTAGAGGAGGCCCTGAATAGCCTCTAAGGGCTTGACATCCAAACCAAACCCAAAAAACACACCAATCTATATTTTGGTGAGAAAAAGAGCCAAATTTTCCATCAGATTTTAATATCTCCAAAACTAGTGAGAGTTAACCCTTGCATGACTGGCAGAAGCTCCAGGGTTTTGTCCCATATCTGCATAGAAACCTGCGAGAGTTAGTTCCAAGCAGATTGCAAAAATCAGAGAAAAATCATAAAAAATTCAACAAACCCTTGAAAAAATCCAAAAAAATGCAAACCTTCACCAAAACTCTCATAGAGCTCTCTGAAGTTCCATCTCAGTGAGACCAAGACATAGAGAAGCTTGGGAGAGTCAGTTCATTGTCTAAGTGCCTGTGCAAGAGTTTCCAATGGAAAAAAGACGGGAAAGTACCAAAGAAACCTCGCATACACTAAAATTTTCAGTTCTAGTGGACAAGAACCCTCACAGAGAATTTGGAAGTTCCATCTCAGTGAGACCAGGACACAGAAGAGTCTGCGAGAGTTAGTTTGACTCCAGTGAACAGAAAATGAAGTTTAATTGCTAAAATATCACTAAAAAGTTAAGATCCAGCAAATTCTTCCAGAAAGAACTCTCGTAGACCATTTCAATCGATTCAGAATGTCAGTTTTCATCAGTGATGAGACCTGTGAGAGTTAGTACAGATATTTGGTGAAGATCAAGCCAAAATAGTGGCTTTGAATCCTCGCATACAGTGAAATTTTCACTTACTTCTAGAGTTAACTCTCGTAGAGAATTGCAGAGTCAGATCTACTCTAGATTCAGCTACTGTGATCCTTGCGAGAGTTACTTCCCAAAGATCTGAGAGATATCAAGTTTTTTTATCTTCAAAACAGCTAAAAAACCCTCGTACAGCCAACCCTTGCACAAGCGAACCTCACAAACTAGATCAGTGGCAAGATCTGCACCAGATCCAGCTACTATCAAAATCTCAAGACAATCAGTACAAGGAGTAAAAAGTTATCAAGAAAAAACCACTGTACAAGGCCTAAATTTCACTTCCGACCAGTCAAATTGATCAAATCCTTAAGATCCAGACTGCATCCCATTGTACAAGCAATATCCAACTACCTTGGATCCCACCATCAGATGAATCTGAGATCTGGATGATCAGTAGCAAGAAGGACAACAAATAAAGTGTGAAAAATACAGATCCTAAGTGGATCTAAACTCCAAGATCATTGGCTTGAATGCTTGCACTCCAAACTACATAAGCTAGGAATTGGCAACACATTCTATGCTACCTAGAATGCAAAGAACTTGATCAAAAAGCATTTATCACAAATGGAAACTTCCATAAACATCAAGTGCGGCCCAAAATAGCATTATACAGTCCATAATACATCAGCCTACCACTTTTGGAAAGCACCTAAGATCATACACAATAGCTTGAAGACAATACACACAACAATGCTCTCAATGGAGGAAGAAACAATGACAATGATCTATTGATCTCAATGAAGCATACAAAAGGTTTCTCCAACCTGTTCTCCACGACTTCCCTACTATTTATGGATGAGGAAGATGACTCTCTCTCCTCTCTCTAGAAGGTACTTGACCCTAGATATTCCCTATATAGGAAAAATAGCTAAAAATGGCTTATATGACCAAAATACATCAAAATGGTCTCATTTTGAAGGGTATGAAGTTTGACACTTCATCATACTGAAAAAATACAGTAAATAAAAACATTGTGGCCTGGTTCACACGTGCAAAACTCCAGAACCAAAACTATTTACAATTTTAGCCAATTTAGGCCTCAAACTAGCTAGGAAATGTTGACAATTTTCACACTCCCTCTTCAACATTGGATGCTAGTTTCAACATAGTCTTTGAGCACATTCCAAGATTAGATCTATGCATTAAATATAGGTCCTTTCCCAATGGTTTGGTGAAGATATCAGCCACACACTCCTTTGAAGAGACATGTTGAAGCTCCACCTCTTTGGCAATGACTTGATCTCTCACAAAATGGTGAGCAATCTCAATGTGCTTGCTCCTTGCATGAAAAACAGGATTGCTTGCCAAGCTTTGGGCTGAAAGGTTATCACAAAGTATGATTGGAGTCTTCTCTGGTTCCAGCAAGTGAAGATCCAATAACATCCTCTTGATCCAAAGAATCTCCTTGGTGCATGTTGTTAATGCCTTGTACTCGGCTTCGGTGGAAGATAGAGAGATAGTTGGTTGCTTCTTTGATAGCCATGAGACCACTCCATCTCCAAGATAGATTGCAAAGGCACTTGTTGACTTCCTATCCATTTGATCACCTGCAAAATCTGAATCTGAAAATCCACAAAGGTTAGGTGTAGTACCTCCATACAAGATGCCAAAATCTCTAGATCCCGAGATGTATCTAAGTACTCTCTTTCCTAGCTTCCAATGAGCCTCACTAGGATCTTGCATAAATTGACTTAGTTTACCAACCACAAAGCTTAGATCAGGTCTTGTGATGGTTAACCATATAAGAGATCCTATTAGCTTTCTATAGAGAGTAATGTCCTTGAAGGATCTTTCATTACTTCTTGTAGTTAGCTTTACATTTGATTCCATAGGAGTAGAAACAACTTTACAATCTTCCATATGAAACCTTTTTAGAATAGAGTTAACATACTTTTCTTGACATATGAATGTAGATTTAGAAGTTCTAATAATCTCTATTCCTAAGATATAATGAAGTTTACCAAGATCTTGAATTTCAAACTCTCTTTTGAGTGCCATCTTGATTTCATCTATATCTAGATTGTTATCACCACTTAAGATAATGTCATCAACATAGATCAAAAGTAAAGTGATATCATTTTCATTCAATCTAAAGTAGAGAGAATGATCATACTCACTCATAACAAAGTTTTGAGAAAGTAAGAAGGAATTGAGCTTAGCATACCAACTCCTTGGTGCTTGCTTTAGCCCATACAAACTCTTTTGGAGATAGCACACATGATTAGGCTCATCATGTGAAACATAGCCCTCGGGTTGCTCCATGTAAATATCTTCTTCAAGATCACCATTCAAGAAGGCATTAGTAACATCCATTTGCCACATATCCCAATCATAAAGAGTTGCAAGAGAGATTAGGATTCGAATAGTTACCATCTTTGCCACGGGTGCAAAGGTCTCATCATAGTCAATACCATATTCTTGAGCATATCCCTTTGCCACCAACCTTGCCTTGTACTTGTTGATTGATCCATCTTGATTTGTCTTGATCTTGAAGATCCACTTACAACCAATTGCCTTCTTGTCCTTTGGAAGCTTTACCAACCTCCATGTGTTGCTTTTGATGAGTGCTTGATGCTCATGATCCATGGCTTGGATCCATTCCTTCTTTTGAATTGCTTCACCTACACAAGTTGGTTCATCAAAAGAGGTAAGAAAAGCAAAGTTAGAGTTGTCCACCACTTGCTTTCCTTTTTCATCATAGGTTAGCCTTGATGGCTTAGCCCTTTGCCTTTGAGTCTTCCTTGAAGTTTGCTTTGGAGTGGCATCTCCATCTTCATCCAAGACATCTTGCACATCATGATGATTAGTAGGCACATCAACATCAACATCAACAACATTGGAAACATTCTCTTCATGAAAGATGACATCCCTACTTATGACAACTTTCTTTGTAGAAGGAATGTACACTTTGTAAGCCTTGCTTACTTCACTATAGCCAACAAACACACCCTTCTTTGATGAAGGATCTTCTTTAGTTCTATCATCAAGTGTGATATTGACAAAACATGTACATCCAAAGATCCTACAATGCTTGACACTCGGCCTTCTACCATAAAGAACCTCATGAGGAGTTTTACCATCCAAGGAAGCACTTGTCCATCTATTACATAGATAGTTAGCACATGCTAAAGCTTCCCCCCAAAAAGACTTAGCAAGATTAGCATGTAGTCTCATTGCCTTGGCACATTCACAAAGGGTTCTATTCTTCCTCTCGGCCACTCCATTCTGTTGTGGAGTCCTAGGACTAGACATCTCCCTCTTAATCCCATGTGCTATACAAAAGTCTTTGAACCTATTTGAGGTGTATTCCCCTCCATTATCAGATCTTAAGCATTTGATCTTTGTATTGAATTGGTTTTCCATTTCATTCTTGAACTTGACAAATGCAGCAAACACTTCATCCTTACTTTTAAGAAGATAGATCCAAGTATACCTACTAAAGTCATCAATGAAAGTTGCATACATCTTTGCCCCACCATTGCTAGTTGTACTAGAAGAATGAGTATCAGAATGCACGGGTTGAAAAGCTTCTTTAGATCTAGAAGTAGATCTAGAATAAGCAAGTCTATGAGATTTGGACAAGGCACATGTTCACAAACACTATTGTTTGCAACAAGACTTTTAGGGAGACCAAGAACAAGCTCTTTCTTTGCCATTACCTCCAAAGATTTGAAGTTGGGATGGCCCAACCTCTTGTGCCAAACTTCTTGGTTTGTCAATTGCTCCCTAGCCATACATCCTTCATGATTAGAGATCACACATGCATCAAGCTTGAAAAGTTTACCATGCCTCCTACCTTGAGCAATCAAGGATCCACATTTACTTATCAAACATGCATCTCCAATGAACTCCACATCAAGTCCTTTGTCAATCATTTGACTTACACTAAGCAAATTCTTAGTGATTGAAGGAATGTACAAAACATTTTCAAGATTTGCTTTCCTATTTGTTGAAAGGGAAATAGGAATAGTGCCTATGCCTTTGATGTCACATTGACCATCATTTGCAGTGTAGATGATGTTACCTTCTCCCTCATAAGACAATAAGGATGTAAAGTATTCCTTATGTCTTGTCATGTGAGATGAGGCTCCACTATCAATCCACCAAGGATCATTATCATCTATGTTGGCTAACAAACTTGAAGTCATAACAAGTGATTCACATGTGTTATGTTCTTCCTCATCTATTGTAAGATTTCCTTGCCTCTCTCCTTGCTCTCTTTTCTTCTTATAACATTCATTTGCAAAATGACCTTTTATCCCACAATAAAAGCACTTGAACTTTGACTTATTGTTCTTAGTAGAAGAGGAAGAGGAAGAGTGATCATCATGATCAAAGTTACCACCTTTGGACCATTTCCCTTTGCCTTTACCTTTGCCCTTGAATTTGCCTTTTGTGAAGAAAGCCTCTTCACCTCCACCTTGCAAGGATGCACCATCAAGCTTTGATTGCAACCTATGTTCTTCAGCCAATAAGATTTCTTGCAAGTCAACCACACTTGGCAAGACTCTTTGAATGGCAAAACTTTGCACAAGGTTAGCATGTTCATTTAGCAAACCATTCAACATAACTTGGACTATTTCACCATCTTTTATGTTCTCATCAATGCATGCTAAATCATCACTTAGGGACTTAACTCTCAAGATAAATGCATGAGCACTTTCACCCTCTCTTTGCCTACTAGAAAATATTTGTCTCCTTAGGGTCAATACCCTAGATGTGGACTTTGATTCAAAGAGCTTCTTTAAGGCATTCCATGCCTCACTTGCACTTTGACACTTTCCAACTTCCTTGAGAAGTTCATTTGTAACATTCATTTTAATGATATGAAGAGCCCTTTTGGCCTTCTTATCAAACCTTTGTTGCTCTTGAAGTGTGAGAGGTCTCTCTTCAATTTCTGCAACTATGTCCATGAGTTCATTCAACTCAAGTAAGGACTCCATCCTCACTTTCCAAGTAGAGTAGTTTGATGAACTCAACCTTTCACTAGACTCTAGCATGATCCCACCATTGGAAGCCATGATTCTAATGTTTCTTCAACTTTTAGGTTCTGTCCTAAAGCACTTAGCACTCACTTTTCTCTCAACAAATGATAGATAAAGAGATCTATGAAGATTTAGGACCCTAAAACACTTCTATCTTGAACCTAGATGGTTTCCAAGCATAGAAAGGAAGATTGAAACACATGCAACACTTTGCACACACTAAGAATGGATTACAAAATCAAACCAACCTGAACACACTCTTGCTTAAGCTCTCAAACTTTCCAGCAAGTGACCAAATCAAGTTATGGTGTGAAGAGTTACTTGCATTCTTAGAAAATACCCAAAACTAGGATGCCAAGATTACCTAGTAATGAACAAACTTGATCAACATATGATCAACACACTAAGATATTGATTCAACCTGTAAAACCACATGTAAACCACACTTCTAAAAGTTTATAAACTCCAGCAAGTGATAAATACAAGATTTAGAGGTGAATGAATGAGCACACTTAGTGAATCACAAGACTAGCTTCACTATCTTGTCAAATCTTGGTGTTTAGATGTAGATCTAAGATCACTTCACATGAGAATGTTCCTCAACCTGTTAAGAACCTGAAAACACACTTGCATAATGGTTAACACCTTCCAGCAAATGCTCCAATCAAATTACATAAAGTAGAAAGTTGTTGAGTCTTGAATACCATGATCTAGGTGCTTGCTTCAAGCCATAAAGACTTCTAAATAGCAAACACACTTAGATTTATCCTTGATAAATCCTTGAGGCTGTTCCATGTATATCTCCTCCTCAAGATAGCCACTCAAAAAAGTGTTGGAGACATCAAGTTGAAACAGTTTCCACTTAAAAAATAAGGCAAGAGAGATTATGATTCTTATTGTCACCAACTTTGCTACATGAGCAAAGGTTTCTTCATAGTCAAGGCCATATATTTGTGCAAAGCCTTTAGCCCATAATCTTGCCTTCAAGCTCACAATAATCATGAAATTTATTGGAAGTGTACTCACCACTCCGTCACTTCTAAGAATCTTGATTTTGTATAAAAATTGCTTTTCAACTGGAGCTTTGAACTTTAGGAAATAGTCAAACACCATAGATTTTGAAGCTAGAAGATATACCCAAGTAAATCTAGTGAAATCATCAATGAAAGTTACAAAGCAAGTAGCACCACCCTTGCTCTTTGAAGATGAGAAGTGCACTCCAATGGATGTGTAGTCTTGATAGATGACTTTGCAAAAGGCTTCTTATGAGACTTAGATATGGCACAAGCCTCACATGGCTTGAACTTCTTAGAGATAAGATTAGGCAAGCCAATACCTTTGGCTTTCTTGACCACGGACACCATAGAATTATAGTTAGGATGTCCCAACCTTCTATGCCATAGTTCCTCCAAAGACATATGAGTAGCAAAAGCACTATCACAAGAGTTAGCATACTCTTTGGGATCAAGCTTGTAGATTCCACCATATCTAGACCCAAATGCAAGGATCTCATCATGCTTCTTGATTGTACATGTATCAACATTGAAATTCACATCTAGTCCACTATCAAACAATTGCCCAACACTAATAAGATTTTTTGTTAACTTGGAAACAAAAAGTACATTACACAGAGAAAGAACTTTTGATGAAGAAAGCTTTAAGGGAATGGTCCCTATGCCTTCAATAGCACACTCATGATCATTTGTTGTGTAGATGGACTTCTTGGCTCCTTCATAAGATGACATGGATGAAAAACAATACTTGGAGCTACACATATGTGAGGAAGCTCCACTGTCGATATACCACGAACCATCCTTCTTGAAAGGTGATGAAGAAAAACTCGAGATCATAAGAGATCCCTCTCCATCACTTGCATGAGCATCTTCCTTCTCTTCATTAGAAATGTTGGCTTGCTTGAATTGACTCTTCTTCTTGAAGCAATTGGTGGCATAATGCCCCTTCTTGCCACAAAAGAAACACTTGATGTTTTTCTTCTTCTTCTTGGATGTGGAAGCTTGAGGGGACTCATCCTCTTCTCCTTTCTCCTTGGAAATAAGATTGTTCTTGCTTGAAGAGGATTGGTGTTGATTCTTACTTCTTGTCTTGGTCTTGTCTTTGGTAAAGAGAACTTTACCATCAATGTTGAGAGACAGTCTCTCCATTTTCAAGAGTTTATACTCTTGTCTTGATTCTTCAGAAATGAGCACACTTTGGAGTGCTTTCAAACTTGGTAGCTCCTCCTTAATGGCATAACTTTGAACAAGGTTGTCATATTCCTCCTTTAGCCCATTAAGTATAACTTGAACAAGCTCATTTTGCTTGATGAAGTCTCCTATGCATGACATTTCTCTATGGAGGTCTTTAACTCTCATTACATTCATCACTTCTCTGTACACTTTGAAAAATTTGGTTTCTTAGTGCTAGAAGTCTAGAATCTATTTGTATGAAATAATTTGCCTAGAACCTATAAATTTTGTCTAAATCACATATAGATGAGATTGTGCAGCTTCTGGATGATTTTTGTGATCATTCAAGCAATAAATGACATGTACACATGATTTGCCACAGGTCTAGGCGCCCTACCTACGACTCTTCAAAAGCTTATAACTTTTGATTGGCTTATCCAACTGCCATGATTCAAATTGCATCAGATTTTGCACATTTCTAGCTTTCTAGTGGCTAATTTGCAAGAAATTTAAATCTAAGGTGACAGAGAACCAGCAATCTGAAAATGGGCGGATTTCACATGTGCCAGCACCTAAAATTCCGTACAATATCTGATCTAGACCATTCAATGTGGTTTGAAGCTCTAAATCACCAAAAAACTGCAAACTAGCTAGAAAGTAGAATCTAGACAATTCCTAGCTTGAAATCTGATCAAATCTACAAACTTTTTGATTAGATTTGCTTGTAAAACTTAGGTAGGCTCTGATACCATGCTGAATTCACAGGTGTGGGACGCCCTACACATGTATTTTTGATCTCCTAAGCCCAATAATACCATAAAGATCATACTAGCATTGGTTGTCAATAGGAAAGCTGATCATACAAGCAATATTATTGAGTTACAAGCAAGATCTGTCAATAAAACATAAGATTAAGCATCATAAATGCCTCTACTCGGCTAGAGAGAGAAAATAGGAAGTACAAAACTTGTGGAGAGAGAGAGGGAACAAAGAGCTTGTCTCCAAATTTGCATTACACACAAATTTCATCATTTTCTCAATGAGAGTACATCACATATATATAGATCCATGGACTCTCCTCCTACTTTGAGTTGAATTGGAGTTGTGGATCCACCTCTCAAGCTATCTAGACTTATTCAAGACACCTCACTATGTCTAATTGTGCCACCTAGTCTTTTCATGCATTAAATGTGTAAAGTACAAATGGCAATTCCTATGGTAGCTCGAGTTTCTACATCTACCTACCTTGAATATTTTAATCTAAGATGGGTCTTTACTAAGCCAAAAGAGCTCAATTCATCTTTGGCATTTTTAGGACCCCTACTCACAACATTAGATAGATTTTTCAATATTTTGACAATTCTACGGAACCTCCAACTGATGGCGAACGGGAACCACAAATGGGCTCACCATTGTGTAGTGATCAGAACGATCAGTTGCATCATCATGAACCACCTTTTCACATGGTGGAGCCTGAGGAAACACGCACTGAAAGGCTCACAATACTACTAGCGAGCCTTGATGACGAATCATCCACGACAGATCACACGATAGATCGTCCAAGACAAGCCAATGGTGGTCACTATGATTCAGAGACAGATGTCGTGAGATGGACGGATGCATTAGCAACGATTGACTACCGAACATGTCAAAACGAATTAGATCCTGAGCCCAGCACATCTTCACCCAAGTGTTACACCATGGACACACCAATTACATTTGGGATGAATATGATAAATGTAGCATGGCTATCAACGGAATCTATTGAGAACCCAGTGGACGATGATTTAGCTCCTTGGCAACATGCTCTAACTTATAATAAGGAAATCGAACTGACTGATGAGCAGGTCCTATAGCACATGGACCCAAATCGTTACGGAATTAAGATAGTACCAGTCTAACCGCCACAAAAATCTGCTATGTCTCAAGGATAGATCTACCAAGGGCACCTGCAAACAAGAAGAATCAGTTGAAGCAACACTACAACCAGGTGATCTGATGGAGTGATCTACCCAAAGAGGCTATAGCTATAGTGAATGTTGATATTCGCAACCACGAGGTGAATATCACACTAGTCTTGATGAAAGACAACAAGGACAAATCCACCAATATGACAAAAAAATACAAAAAGAAGGTGTTGGATTCCTTGAAGTCAATCAAGATGAACTCGGATACATCGTCATCCTCTACTCAGATGACGGAGAACCAAAAGATGACTAGTCAGGCTAAGATCAATATGCTGAAAGAGGAATCTTGATGAGCACGAGTTCACGAGATGCCTAAGATTTTCAAGAATTATACCTTAGATGACATGGTAATTATGTTGCCGGAAGCCCAGCGAGAAGCTAATTAAAGTCAGACACCAACAAAACAAGTCTTCGAGAGACTTGTTCGAACACAGCCAATGAACCTTGCCGAGCCAGGTGAAGAAGAAAAGATAGTGCATATGGAAGAGCAATTAATGCCCATACAATTCAAGAGGCTACGATCATTGTTGGTGGAGTATAAGGACTATTTTTCCTGGAATTACAGTGATCTGAAGGGCATTTTACCAACAGTAGTCCAACACACCATACCCTTGGTGGATGGAATAGTCCCCAAGATGAGTCGTTACTACCACTGCAACCCGAACTACACGGAACTGATCAAGCAAGAATTGTAGAACCTGTTAGATGCAGATTTCATTTACAAAATCGAACACACTGAATGGGTATCGCCAATAGTTATAGTACCCAAGAAGAATGACAAAATGTGAATCTGTGTGAATCTGAAGGCGCTAAACGCAGTCACCAAAAATGATCATTTTTTTTTACCCTTTACGGAAAGTGTCCTTGACAGAGTAGCTGGGGACAAAGCCTACAGTTTTTTAGATGGCTTCAGCGGTTACAACCAGGTGAAGATAGCACCCCAAGACCAGCACAAGACAACATTTGCCACAGAATGGGGAACCTATGCCTATAAGGTGAAGCCATTCGGACTTTGCAATGTCCCAAGCACTTTCCAACGAGTCATGCAGGCGACATTCAAAGAGTATTTGTAGAAATTTTTGAAAATTTTCTTGGACTTTCTGTGCGTGCATGGACCAGACTCGAAACACTTATCCAATTTGGAGAAGGTTCTACAAAAATGCCACATTTTCCAGATCTCCTTGAATCCAGAAAAAAATGTCAATTTTGGGTTACACATGGCTTGATTCTCGACCTTATAGTATCTAGACATGGGATCACCATGGACCTATCCAAGATCAGGATCATTGTTGATCTACCACCACCAAGAATGATCCGCAAAGTCTACATCTTTATGGTCATGCTAACTATTATAGGATCTTCATTCTAGATTTTGCGGAGTTAGCCCGACCAATCTACAAACTCACAACGGATCCACATTGGAACGAAGAAGCCCTAAAGGCTTTCCAAAAGCTTAAAGATGCATTGGTTTCAGCACCAATCCTACGTCCACCCAATTGGTCCATTGAGTTTCATGTGCATACGTACGCATCGAAGTATGCAGTAGTGGGAGCAATCTTAACTCAGCCAAGAGAACACAAAAAGGATTTTCCGATCCGATTTGCAAGCCGACAGCTCAGTGATACAGAAATGAATTATTCAACCAAAGAGCGGGAAGCACTCGCAATGATCTATGCGGTTAGCAAGTTTTGGCACTACTTGATGGCCACACACTTTGCTTTTTATATGGACCATCAACCTTTACTCTATCTCGTTAATAAAACTTGCAACATAGGGAGAATCACTAGATGGCTAATTCTGTTGTTGGAGTTTGATTTTTGGATAGTAGTCACAAGGGAAAACAACACTACATGGCAAATCATATGTCATGAATCAAGGGAAAGGAGGTTGCAATCCAACCCGACGATGAGCTGGCCGATGAACTGGTCGATGCACGAAGGTGGGAGAGCTTCAATCTAAAGCGTCCCAATGGCTTGCTCTCTTTCAGACACAACTACAGATCTATGAAGCATAGATTACGTGCCTGGGGGCAGAAGTGCAAGCACTACAAAGGAAATACTCGTCTGGTTAGCTAAACTTGCACCAGACTCAAGGCCGCTCTCTCAAGTAGAGATGAATCTCTTTAGGCGTCTGATGCAGGTGTATAGCCAAACCTTGAACAACTACCAGACGAAATTCGACAAATACCAGGCAAGCGCAACTCACAAGCTCGCCCAAGCCAAACAAGCCCTCAAGGCTTGCCATCAATATATGCAGAAAAAGACCCAACCAACCCTAGTGGTGATTCCAATGCCACTTGGTTTTGATGTTGCAGAGACAAGCACTAGCCAGGAGGTAGCAGGGGTGATAAGTCAGGATCAGGGGTCAGAAGGCCAAGACCAAGGACCAATTGATATGGGTACTGAGACGCGGGACCAAGACAAAGATGCTGGTTTCAGCCATAGCCACATATCGATTGAGTGCGTAGAGTAAATAATGAGACTGATGGAGATAGCTGAATGCACATTGAATTGATATTAGGAGCAAGGCTCAGAATGAGTGACCGAGCAAACAAGGAGGTCTATGAAAACTTGTCGAGTGAAGAAGAATTTTTGGAGTTTCAAAAAAGGTATCCACCAAGGATTCATCATGAACTAGTGAGAATTGAAGAGTCTAGTGGTGGCCATGGCATTACAACAAAAAATATGGTCAGTTTCGATGAAGATGATCTTGTAAGTTATAGTTCTATGGCCTTATACCTTAATTATTATTCTATTTTTTGTAATTGTGATTCTAACCTTTCAATCTAAATATATTTCTTATTGTGTTCCTTTACATCGAAGCAGATTTCTTTGTTATAAGACATGGAGGTTTTCGCAAGGGATTGGAACTGTTGGGCACAAGGAGACATCTCTTGCCCGTTATTTATTTGTAAATAATGAAATTTGTATATATTATATGAGTTATAGTCCATTCGCCCACCCCCCCCAGGAACCATTATAACGGCAATTAGAGCATTGTCTATTTCCTTAGGAGGTCACAATTATGTCAAAGGAACATTCAAAAAAAAAATTGTTAAGAGGGATCTAGCTATTTAAATACTCGGTTATGTCCCTGAAGATATCACAAAAAGATCATCTTCAATGACCCTTTATTTGGGATATATGAAAGAAGATTGTTTCTTCATGACAATACCATGCATCTCAAACTTGGAGATGATGAAAATTGGAATTAAAATAGATTATATATGTGTGTGTGTGTGTGTGTGTGTGTGTGTGTGTGTGTGTGTATGTATATATGTATATATATACATATACATATATATATATATACTAGTAAAGAGTGCTCGTCGTTGACGGGCACTGGGGCCGATCTAGGTGGTGGTCGATGATTTGGATCATGGTCGATCTCGCACATCTTGCATCTCGAATATCTAACATTCGAGTCTTTGGAAAAATTCGAGTCCTTGGAAAAATTTGAGCCTTTAAAAACATTCGAGTCTTCTAAAAAATTCGAGTCAGTAAAAAGGGTCCTTTGATCCTTCGAAAAAATTCAAGTCTTTGGAAAAATTCGACTCTTTGGAAAAATTCAATCCTTTGAAAACATTCAAGTCATTGGAAAAATTCAAGTCTTCAAAAAAATTCGAGTCTTTCCAACAATTCAAGTCTTCGAAAAAATTTGAGTCTTAAAAAAATCCAAAGTTTTGACCCTTTTTTACTGAATCCGACCAATTTCGACGGGCCTAGAATCCCAGGAATGCGTATAGGGTTTCTGGTTCGGACACACGTGTCCAAAAAAACAGACTTCGTTCGGCAACACTAGACCAATTCTCATGAATGTTGGAAAGTAGTCCATTTAGTGGCATTCCCCTCGCCAAACGGCATAAGAATTGAGCTGTGAATGAACTTGTGGGTTCATGTCGAGCCCACGAACCTGTGGACACCACCCGTTTGAAGTTCTGACCATTTTTTATGAAATCTGACCAATTTATGGCTCGATGGGCTTGTCTAACAGGCCATATAGGCATGTCATAGGTCTGATATCTACCAAGCCTGTCGTAGACTGCCACATGGCAAGCCATGTAGGCCTACCCCATGGCAAGTCATGCAAGCTTGGGGTTTTAACCACGTAGTTCTAACATAGGCTTACGTGGCAAGCCAACCAGGCTCTGTCACGCAGGTCTCAGTGGACATAGAGAGCGAGAGAGAGAGAGAGAGAGAGAGAGAGAGAGAGAGAGAGAGAGAGAGAGAGAGAGAGAGAGAGAGAGAGAGAGAGAGAGAGAGAGAGAGAGAGAGAGAGAGAGAGAGAGAGAGAGAGAGAGAGAGAGAGAATTGGGTGTCAAAAGTTGTCACATGGCAAACCACGTGGAAAACCACTGTCCATGTGGCAAGCCACGTAGGTCTACCATAGGCTTGTGTGGCTTGTCACATGGCCTACCATAGGCGATGTAGTCGGCCACATAGGCCTACTATCTAGCAAGCCTATCATAGGTTGCCACATAGACATTCAGCTATGACACGTATTTTTCTCACGTAACTAACTTGCACGGTTTTGCTATGTGGCTACCACGTGGCAAGCCATGTAGGCCTGCCACGTAGAAAACCATGGAGGGTGATATTTCTCATGTCGTAAGCCACGTACGACTATCATAGGCTTGTGTAGCAAGCCACATAGGCATGTCATAAATCTACTATCTGCCAATCTTGTCGTAGGCTGCCACGCTTGCAAGCTAAGGGTTTGCCCTGTGGAAAACCATGTAGGTGTAACATAGGCTTGTGTGGCAAGCCAACCAGGCTTTGCCACATAGGCCTGAGTGGACCTAGAGAGAGAAAGAGGTGGGACTCAAAAGCTGTCACGTGGCAAGCCACATATGCCTTCTATAGGCTTGTGTGGCTTGCCACATGGCCTACCATAGGCTTGTGTAACAGGCCACATAGGCTTGCTATCTACCAAGCTTGTCATAGGCTGCCATGTGGCAATCACGTATGGCTGCCACATGGAAAATCATGCAGGCTTGGGGTTAGTCATGTGGCAAGCCATGTAGGCCCATCATAGGCTGGTAAGCCAACCAGGCTCTGCCTACGTGGTCTACTATCTGCTAAGCCTATCGCACACTGCCATGGGACAAGCCACGTAGGTCTACCACATGGCAAATCATGCAAGCTTGAGGTTTGCCATGTGGCAAGCATGTAGGCTTGTATGGCAAGCAAACCGGGCTCTACCACATAGGTTTGAGTGGACCTAGAGAGAGATATATAGGTGCGCTCGAAAGTTGCCATGCAGGCCTACCATAGGCTTGCGTGACAGGCCACATAGGCATGGCATAGGTCTGATGTCTGCCACACAAGCATGTCACAAGGTACCACATAGGCTTGCCATAGGCTTGTGTGGCAAGCCAACCAAGCTCTGCCATGTAGGCTTGAGTGGACCTAGAGAGAGAGAGAGCTGGGGCTCACAAGTTGCCAGGTAGGCATGTCATGAGACAAACCACGCAGGCTTGGGACTTGCCATGTGGCAAGCCACATAGAACTATCATAAGCTTGTGTGGCAGGTCATATAGGCATGAGATAGGCTTGATGTTTGCCATGCAGACATGTTGCAGTCTGCCACATAGGCTTGATATAGGCTTGTGTGGCAAGCTAACTAAGTTATGCACCACGTAGGTCTGCCATACAAGCTTGAGTGCAACTAGAGAGAGACAGAGGGAGAGAGAGGCCCACCAGGCCTGCATTTTGAAGCCTTCCTAGCCCTTCACAACCGACTTTTCCTTCATAGAAATGTATTTTTATTTCAACCTTTCCCATGGAAAGTCTGATAATTCAAAAAATTCTTAGAGCACCCTTCAAATTTTTGATAATGAAAGTCTCATTTGTTTAACATCTTTCACCATGAAAGTATGTACATGCACTTCAAAACACTATGTGTGTTGGTAAAGGATAATTTGATTTTGGAGTGGGCCCCTTAGATGCATGCATGGGGAGGAGGGCCATGCATCCTTTTTCCCATACATGCATCCTCCTCCCCAAGTTTTTTAGTTAGAAAAAGCTCATGCATGGGTGAGGGGAGGAGGATACATGGGTGCACCCATACACATGCGCAAAGGTGTACATAAGTTTAAATATATATATATATATATATATATATAGTAGTAGTAAAGAGTGCTTGTCGTTGACGGGCAATGGTGGCCGATCTAGGTAACGGTCGATGATTTGGAAATTCAGTATGTCGTTCACAGGCGATGACGGCCGATCTAGGTGGCGGCCGATGATCTAGTGGGTATGCCCATCGTTGATGGATCTGGGTGACGACTGATGATTTGGATGACGGTCGATAGTTTAGGAAGAAAGCCGATGGTCATTGACGGGCGGCCGATGTATGTGTGTGTATGTACGTGAGTGCATCTGTTTATGTATGTGTGTGTATTCGTGAGAGTGCGCATATCTATGCATGTGTGTGGGTGGTCTAGCATAGTGTGTCCGTCGATGGCGAGCAGCTGATGATGTGTGTGTGTGTATGAGTGTGTGTCTGTATCTGTGTGTGTGCATTTGTGTGTATGATTTGTGTCCGATGGTGTGTGTAATTTATGTGGCCAACAGTTTAGGAGGAAAGCTGATGGTCGTTGATGAGTGGCCGATATATGTGTGTCCATATGTACGTGGCCAAAGTACGGCGGGTGGACATCTGATTTTGGGTATCGAAAAAGTTTGATTTTGGGTTTAGGGTTTAGGAAAACAGTCTGACTGTGGGTTTAGGGTTTATCAAAAAAGTCTTGGAAAAATTTGAGTCTTTAGAATAATTCGAGTTTTTGGAAAAAAATCGAATCTTTGGAAAAATTCGAGTCTTCGAAAAAACTTGAGTCTTCTAAAAAACTCGAGTCTTTGGAAAAATTTGAGTCTTTGGAAAAATTTGAGTTTTTGGAAACATTCGAGTCTTTGAAAAAATTCGAGTCTTTGGAAAAATTATACAGTGATTAAAAAATTTGGAAATTCGAGTATTTGGAAAGATTCGAATCTTTGGAAAAGTTTGTGTCTTTGGAAAAATTATACAGTGACTCAAAAATTCGAGTCTTTAGAAAAATTCGAGTCTTTGGAGAAATTATATAGTGATTCGAAAATTACAATGACTTGGAAATTACAATGACTCGAAAAATTATGGATTTTTCGAGTCGATCTCGTATAAGAAAATTCTGAATTATGGGTATCGAAAAAATACGGATTTTTCGAGTCGACACGATATCGAAAAATTCTGAAAAATGCGAGTCGAGTTTCAGTTATAAAAAAATTTGAGTCATCAGAAAAATTCGAGTCTTCAGAAAAATTCAAATCTTTGGAAAAATTTGAGTCTTTGAAAAAATTCGAGTCTTAGGAAAATTTGAGTCAAGGTACACTTTATGTTAGGATTTGCAATGCTATTGGAAGTATAATTAACAAAATTATGAAATTATAATAAATTAATATAATAAACAAAATTATGAGACTGTAACAAAATTATGAAACCTTAGCCTTTAGCTCTTGGCCCTTAGCCAGTGGCCCTCAACTCATAGCCCTTAGCCCATAGCCGTTGGTTGTTGGCCCTTGCCCCTAGGCCCTTAGCCTTAGCATTTCGCCCTTAATTTATAGCCCTTGGCCCTAACCCCTAGGCCCTTGTCCCAAGGCCCTTAGCCCTTAATCCTAGGCCTTGTCGTTTAGTCCGTAGCCCCTAGTCCTTGACTTTTTAATATGTTTTGTGAACTTTTTATCTTGTCGTTAGTTGAAGCATTTAATAATCCCATAAGCATTTGGTGCAACATTGACACTATCCAATCTATATATACACTCTTCAACTAGTGATCTTGGGTCTTCTTGAGATCTTATGTCCTCATGACATGTGGCATCCCATTTGTCCCATAAGTATTTATGAAGTTTGACAATGGGAAAAAAACATAAATAAAACCCCCTACGATGATAATTTACATTGTCTTTTAAAATTTTTAAGCTTTCTTATAATAGAGCTACTTACTTCAGATTTTCTTGCTTCCAATTTTTTTGCTAATACAATATAGTAAATAATTTATTCCTCCTCCCTCCCCGCCCACCCGTCGCGGCGGGTGGGCGAAGGGGGCGCACAATTTTAAAAAAAAAAAAATTCTTAATGGGTTTTAATTTTTAATAAATAAAATTTTAAATTTATCCCCTCCCCTGGAGCCCACCCGCTTGCGGGGGGGGGGGGGGGGGGGGGGGGGGCGAATTTAAATATATATATATTTTTAATGCCCCCCTCCCCCCGCCGCCCCCCGACACTTAAAAAGCTTAAAAATACATTAAAAATTTTCAAAACATACTAAGAAGTTTACTCAGTAGTTTACCTCTCTAAGCTCACTTGTATAAATTTAAAAAATGACTTTCGTGAGCTTATTACTGAGCTTCATGAGCTTCCAGAGGCTGGTTTTGAAATTTTATTCTAAGAACTAAACGCTCGTTGAATCTCCTTTTATAGAGTTTAGATGGCCTTTGTCTAGGTCATCAATCCATGTGAGAACATTTTGTTTTGACTCTTTTGGTTTTACAACTCAGTAATCTGCGTCTATACCCAGTGATACAGCTCATCAATCCTAGTGAGAAAAATATATTTCGTATTTTCTGTCTTCCACATCATCAATCTGTTTTCTAACTTTGATTCAGTTTATGAATCTATTTTGGATTGATGACATGGCAAGTCTCTATATATACATTTTTAGATTGTAGTAGCTGTAAATTATTTTTAAACTCCCGTGAGAGAGAGATTCGAGCCTCCAAAATGTGTGTGTGTGTGTGTGAGAGAGAGCGAGAGAGAGAGAGAGAGAGAGAGAGAGAGAGAGAGAGAGAGAGAGAGAGAGAGAGAGAGAATGATGGTTGTGATGGAGAAAAATTGATTGCGAAATTCTTATTGGGCCACACGTGCCCTAAAACATATTTGAAGCGCATTTGAAAGTCACGTGGCTCTATAAATTTCTAGAAAGAGAAAATCTATGAAACAGCTAGAAAGATAACGAAGTCTCTAGAAAGAGCAAAACAAAGAAGGAAAGAGATTGATCGGAGGGAGAGCGCGAGGAATGAGATCGATAGTGAGAGCCGTAGATGCTGCTTGCTGCTAGAAGAGGATGACAGGTAATCGGGAAAGAGAGGAGGAGGATGGTTGATGAGAGAGAGAGAGCACGCACGGGGAGTGATTGATCATTGATAGAGAGAGGGAGAGGTGGGTCGAGATGTTGCGCGCTGCTATGAGGGGGACGGAGAGGGGTGAGAGAGAGGAGCGACACATCAGGAGGGGGAGAGAGAGAGAGAGAGAGAGAGAGAGAGAGAGAGAGAGAGAGAGAGAGAGAGAGAGAGAGAGAGAGAGAGAGAGAGAGAGAGAGAGAGAGAGAGAGAGAGAGAGAGACGGGGGGAGATGTTGAGAGAGCGGAGAGAGAGAAAGAGACGGGGAGAGATATGTTGAGAGAGTGGAGAGAGAGGGAGAGAGAGGAGTTTTTGTGCGGTGTTGGAGAGCCGAGAGAGAGAGAGACCCATTTGTCCCATAAGTCTTTATGGAACTTGACAATAGCAAAAAAAAAAAATAAACCCCCCTACAATGCTTATTTACATTGTCTTTTGAAATTTTTAGGCTTTCATATATCAGAGTGAGTTGCTACTTGCTTCAAACTTTTTTCCTCCTACAATATGCTTTCTCCATGCCTTTTTCGTTAAATCTAATATTCTAAGTTAAGTAGTGTGGGTGGAGGAGAAGTTAAAAAAAACCTTTAGTTCTAAATGCTTTTTTATATATTCTCCCTCTCTCGCCCACCCGTCGCGGCGGGTGGGCGCAGGGGGCGGGGGGGGGAGGGGGGGGGAAACATTGAGGAAAGGCCATCGCCAAATTTTTGCGAAAGCATCGCGAAAATTTTCTTTAATGTTCCCCCCCCCCACCCGCCCACCTGCCGTGCCAGGTGGGTCGGGGGGGGGGGTGTGGTTGGGTGGGTTGGGGTGGGGGGTCTGGCAGGCATCGCAAAATTTCGCGCACGATTCGCGAAAATATCACGAAGGCATCTTGCGCGAAAATTTTGTGCGCAGGCATCGTGAAAATTTTGCGATGCCTTCGTGAAAATTTCGTGTGAGATGCCGTCACGAAATTTTCGCGATGCCTGCGCGTGAAATTTCTAAATTGCGCGCAAAATTTTTGCGAAGGCATCGCAAAATTTTGTGCACGATGCCATTGCAAAATTTTCGCGAATCGCGCAAGAAAATATCTTGAAATTTTATGACATTTATGTGGATCAGCAAATATTTGTTATAGGACAAAAGTATATGTAAAATAGCCCAATCTTCTTAGTATTCCTCTTGATATTAATGGTTTTAATTTTCAAAAATCACTTGTCCAAAGGCATGTGCCTCCCGAACATGATATCTTGGTGCTCCCTAGCATGGAGAAAGTAGCAAAATGGTTCCAATTTTTTGAATTACTATTTAAAGCAACGACATTTACGCTGTTTTCCATGATAATGCAATAAATTTGGAATTAGTTTTTATGGCTTTTGGTACATGGGATGAGACCAAGTTATGAGTTTATATCCAATACCAAGATGTCACACACAAGGTGCGTGTGATTGAGGCAACCCTTGCGGCCATCAGATTTGTTATGGAGACACATCCATCCCCATCCCATAGGTACTAGTTGTGAAAGATTCAACTAGTTTCATCACATTTTGCAATATTTCCATATTTGGCATATTGAGGCCAAAAGTTGTTTTAGACTTAGAGGTTGACTTTTCAAAGTTCATTAGTCTAAATTTCATTTGAATAAACACTTTTTTGAAAGTGTGGGAAAGATAGAATGCGAGTTTGAGTAAATTCAATTTGAATAAGTTGGGTACATTGAATCTAGACCCAAAATTGGTAGGGTTAGCATTTTGGTGGGAAAGCCAAGTGGCCAAATAGTGTTTGGACCTGCTATAAAAGGATGTAACTCGTGGAGAGAGTCATATTCTCTCTTCTCTATCTCATTTCATGCTTATACATGGTTCTCTTGGGTTCTACTATCCATTGGTGCACTATCTTGGTGATTGCTTGCAATTCTATGTGTAGAATGATCTATATTTGCTATTTTGGATCCACACGTGTGAAATATAGTAGCTTGCTGGTTTTGTACAGACAGCAATAGTACATAATCATTTCATTCAAGTTTGATCAAGTTCTATTAGTGTTTGCATCTCAAATTGTGTGTAGATGCTGATTTTTCTACATTGGTGAAATTGGTAGTGTATTTCTCTTTCTAACCAAAGATCATTCAAGTAGATTGGATCTTAAGGATCTGAAATCTTTTACATGGTATCAGAGCTTGTGTTTCAGGTTATGAAGGAGGAAATCAGATCTATCAACAATTTGGTGAAGATATCAAGTATAGAGCATGCTAGAGAGGATTTTACACCAAAATCGGATTTTTTGTTTTTGTAGATTGGATCTTTTGTAGATCAAAACACTAAATAGGTCAATATACTTGTTCAATTCCATTTTTTGAATTCACATGCTGGATTTGGCCAATTTTTGGATCATTGTTTCAGCCTAAGTGGTGGCTTATAGATTGCATATCAAATTTTCAACATTTGCATGTAGATTTGGAATAGTCAATTTTTTGTGATTTTGTCAAAACCCTAATTTTGATTGGATCTCTAGATAGTGAGGTTTCTAGACTTCATTTGAGTGTGTTTCAATCTTAGGAAGTGGCAAAAGTCATTAGATTGAGGATAGATCATAGGTTGATCAAGATTCCATGATTTTATGTGTTGATTTGCTTGGATAAGTGCTAGAAGAGAATTTGTGAGATAGTTTCAAATCTTGGTGATTTCTTTTGAAAGCATTTGTTGTTGTTCAAAGGAGTGCTTTGTGCATTGAAGCAGGTTGAAAGAGAAGATCAGGTCATTGCTACATGGCAACCTCAATTGGAGTCATGTTGGAAGCCAATGACAGGCTTACCTCAAGTAACTATTCATTGTGGAAAATGAGGATAAGGTCAATTCCTGAGATGAGTGATGTTTTGGATATTGTTGTAGGCTTGGAGGAGAGACCAGAAACACAACAAGATCAATTGAGGTATGACAAGAGGGCCAAGAAGGCTCTACACATGATAAAGATGAATGTTACCAATGAACTTCTCAAGGAAGTTGGTAAGTGCACATCATCTTTGGAAGCTTGGAATTCATTGAAGAAGCTTTATGAATCCAAGTCTACATCTAGAGTGTTGACTCTAAGAAGGAAAATCTTTTCTTGTTTGCAAAAGAATGAAGAAAGTCCAAGTACTTTTGTTTTGAGAATGAAAGCATTGAATGATGAGTTAGCTTGCATAGATGAAAGCATTAAGGAAGGAGAGCTTATTCAAGTGATTCTTAATGGCTTGTTGGATTCCCATGCTAACATTGTTCAAAGTATTGCTAGTCAAAAGACTTTGCGAAGTTTGATGGATCTTCAAGAGATCTTGATCAATGAGGAATATAGGCTTCAAGCAAGAGGTGGATCTACATCGACACTTCAAGAGGATGCTATATTCACAAAGGGCAAATTCAAGGGCAAAACCAAAAGCAAGTGGTCTAAAGGGCAAGATCAAGTGGATGCTTCTTCAAGTGGCAAAAAGAAGGATAGATCAAAGCTCAAGTGCTTCTATTGTGGCATCAAAGGACACTTTGTAAGTGAGTGTTACAAGAAGAAGAGAGATCAAGGAGACAAGCAAGGTAATCTTACTCTTGATGAGGATGGTTTGGATGTTCAAGATGCAAATGATGATGCTTTTGTGATGTCTTCATGTATGCTTGCTAATGATGGAGATCTAGATCCTTGGTGGATTGATAGTGGAGCAAGTTCACACATGACCTTTCACAAAGAGTACTTCACTTCTTTGTTGGCATATGGAGATGACAAGAGGGTGATCTACACGGCCAATGATGGTGAGTGTGCAATCAAAGGGATTGGCACAATTCCTATTTCTCTGTCTACAAATAGGAATGTTCATTTGGAGAATGTCTTGTCTATTTCATCTATTACCAAGAATTTGCTTAGTGTGAGTCAAATGCTAAGTAAGGGCCTCAAGGTGGAGTTTGATGGAGATGCTTGTTTGATCAAAAGGAAGGATGTCTTGATTGGAAAAGGTAAAAGACAAGGGAAGTTGTTCAAACTTGATGCTTGTGTTATTGCTAACCAAGTTGGATGTGTTGCAAGGGAGCAAATTTCTATTCAAGAGGTTTGGCACAAAAGGATGGGACACCTCAACTTCAAGTCATTGGAGGTAATGGCAAGGAAGAAAGTTGTGATTGGTCTTCCAAGTTCCTTAAGTAATGACAAGCATGTTTGTGAGTCTTGTGCTTTGTCTAATTCAGATAGACTACCTTATACTAGATCTATTTCTAGATCTGCAAAGCCTTTTCAACTTGTACATTCGGATATTCATGGATTTACTACAATTAGCAATAGTGGAGCTAAGATGTATGTAACATTCATTGATGATTTTAGTGGATTTTGTTGGACCTATCTACTAAAGAGCAAGGATGAAGTGTATGATGTCTTTGTCAAGTTCAAGAATGCAAGGGAGAACCAATTTTCCACAAAGATCAAGTGCTTGAGAGGTGACAATGGTGGTGAGTACATATCTAACAAGTTCAAGGACTTTTGTGATGAGCATGGGATCAAGAGGGAGTATACAACATCAAGGACCCCACAACAAAATGGAGTGGCTGAAAGGAAGAATAGAACTTTATGTGAAAGTGCTAAAGCTATGAGGTTAAGTGCTAATCTTGACAAACCATTTTGGGATCAAGCTTTGTTGTGTGCCAATTTCTTGTGCAATAGGTGGCCGAGTGCTATTTTGGATGGAAGGACACCTTTTGAGATGCTATTCAAGAGGAGGCCGAGTGTCAACTTTCTAAGAACCTTTGGATACACATGCTATGTCAACATTACTCTTGATGATAGGACCAAGGAGGATCCATCTTCAAGAAGAGGTATTTTTGTTGGATATAGTGAGGTGAGTAAAGCCTACAAGGTTTACATTCCTTCTACTAACAAAGTGATTGTTGGTAGAGATGTCATTTTTTATGAGGGAAACATTCCAAAGGTGTCTTCAAGCATGATTGATGGTAAAGTAGATGGTTCTAACATTCTTGATGTTGATGAGAAGGATCCTACTTTGGATGGTGGTGATGATGGACCTTCATCAAGTCAAAAGCCAAGGAGAACATCAAGAGAAAGACAAGTACCTTCAAGGCTCACATATGATCAAAAGGGTAAGCAAGTAGTTTCTGAAAATTATGTTGCTTTTCTAACCTCTTTTGATGAGCCTACAAGTGTAGATCAAGCAAGGAAAGAAGAGGAGTGGATCCAAGCAATGGATCTTGAGTATCAATCTCTTATGAAGAATGGAACATGGAGATTGGTGGAGTTGCCTAAGGACAAGAAAGCTATTGGATGCAAATGGATCTTCAAGGTGAAGAAAAACCAAGATGGATCTATCAACAAGTACAAGGCAAGGTTAGTGGAAAAAGGATATGCTCAACAACAAGGAATTGACTATGATGAGACCTTTGCACCTGTGGAAAAGATGGTAAGCATTCGAGTCATCATTTCACTTGCTACACTTTATGGATGAGATCTATGGAAAATGGACATTTCAAATGCATTCTTGAATGGTGATCTTGAGGAGGAAGTATACATGGAGCAACCCGAGAGCTACATCTGATCAACAAAGCCAAATCATGTGTGTCTTCTACAAAAGAGTTTGTATGGCCTTAAGCAACCACCAAGGAGTTGGTATGCTAAGCTTAACACTTTTTTACTCTCTCAAGGCTTTGTTATGAGTGAGTATGATCATTCACTTTATTATAGGTTTGCTGGAAATGATGTTACCATCTTGCTAATCTATGTGGATGATATCATCTTGAGTGGTGGAGACAATCAAGATGTGGAGGATATCAAGAATGCTCTTAAGAAGGAGTCTGAGGTGCATGATCTTGGTAATTTGCATTACATTTTAGGAATAGAAGTCATTAGATCTTCTCAATCTACTTTCATTTGTCAAGAGAAGTATGCTAATTCTATTCTAGAAAGATTTCATATGGTAGATGCAAAAGCTATTGATACACCTATAGAGTCTCATGTAAAGCTTACTATAAGAGGTAATGAAAGATCCTTCAAGGACATTACTCTCTATAGAAAGCTAGTTGGTTCACTCATCTATCTAACCATTACTAGACCTGATCTAAGCTATTGTGTTGGAAGATTGAGTCAATTCATGCAAGATCCTAGTGAGGAGCATTGGAAGCTAGGAAAGCGAGTTTTGAGGTACATCATTGGAACTCGAGATTTTGGCATATTGTATGAGGGATCATCACCTAACAAGAGTAATATTGGTTTTTTTTTGCAAAAAAAAAGACTCTTTTGGCAAAAATATGACAATATGACAACTTATCCTCTGAGAAACCTTCTTTTTCTGATATAATTCTTCGTCAACCTGGCAGTAGATAGATCTGAATCACACCTATGCATAGTGAATTGGGCGAAGGTTCTTTTTCTGTATTTTTAGAATTTTGATGAACAGGCTCAATGGAGAGAACCATTTCTGGAAATTCAAGATGAAGGTCATTCTATTAGCCAAGGAATTGTGGGACATAGTTGATGGTATTGAAATCAAGCCATAGGCTGATGCACCTAGCATCACCAAATGGAGGCAACGAGATGCCAAGGCATTTATCTTAATCACATTGAACATCAAAGACTCTCAAATTAGTCATATCTAATCTGCAAAGACTGCTAAGGATGCTTGGAACATCCTAGCAACTCTCTATGACATCATAGATGTCACTTCTAAACTCCATTAGAAGAATAATTTTTTTACTCTCAGAATGTCTGATGCAGACACTATTCCAGCCATCTCAACACATTCAAAAACCTTATGGAGCAAATGATTGTAATAGCATCGAACATTGAAGATTCAAATGTAGTGATGACTCTTCTATTGAGTCTCCCTAAAGCCTATGAAATATGGGTCATGGCCATTTCGACCCAGCAAAATATTTCACTCTATCTAGAGTCATTTCGATGCTATTACAAGAGGAGATCAGAAGAAATGCATCATCCTCAGGTTCAGAATCAAATTTTGTAGCTCTATACACACACAAAAATAAAAAAATCAGAAGAGATTTTTAAAGTCAGATTTTTCTAACAGAAAGGGCAACAAGCAGTCTGGGTCGAATTTTGACTCTGGGTCTAATTTTGGCTCAGAGTCAAATTTAAATTCAATTTTTTTCTCAGGATCGAGTTTGAACACTTCATCATTCCAGCCCAAGCAGAACTTGTTTTGCAAATATTGTAAGATGACTGGTCATCTCATCAAGGACTGTAGAACACTCAAGTACAACAATGAAAAGAAGATGCAATCCCAACAACAACAAATGATGCGTCAACCCAATTACTCGATCCAACATGAAGAGGAAGATGAAGCTGCTTTCTTGACCAAAGTTGATGAACAACATGATATTGATTCTGGTACTTGGACTCAGGTGCAACAGAACACATGACTCACCATCGAGTCTAGTTCCATAACTACAAGTCATACACTCATTCTAGAGTTTTGCAACTTGGAGACAACTCAAACTCATCTCATTGAGGGTGAAGGAACAATTAAAATCGAGTTCCAGAAAGATGATATAATGTTTTTGTCCAATGTTTTTCACATTCCAAATCTGACCAAAGGCCTGCTTTTAGAGGTGTTTAGTCTATTACAGGCGAAGACATAGTGTAGGATAAAGAAGGTTTATTATTAGTTTGTCCTCTATGTAGAGGTAAGGCTAAAAACGTTGGCGAGTGATTGATTGTGAGCTTGTCTGCATCTGAACTGCATAAGAAACTTGTG
>CM055103.1:54366925-54574425 GCA_029204225.1 Diphasiastrum complanatum
CTCGAAGATCTGGAGACACGAACCATGAAAAGTTTCGCAAACATGAAATTTAAAGGAAACAAAGATGAACGGTTTGCGAACACGAAAGTCAAAGGAGACGAAGACAAACGGTTCGCGAACACGAAAGATCCACAAACGAGATTCCTTTGCGATCTAGTATGAGAGAAAGGCATACGAGCAAAACGAAACTCGTTTTGCCCTCACGCTCCAAAGAGTACAAGCTAAGATCATGCAAGTACCCAGAAAAACAGATATCTGATATGATGGTATGACGTCAGCAGATACATTTTAGGTCGTGGCTAATCTGCCACTCTTGTAATTACCTGATTAGTTGTAGATGTTTAATCACTCTAATCTTAGATTCACATAGAGCGACCATACTTACTGGATGATACTTGACATATAGGTCAACAGAATACACACAGTGTAGTGTAAATAGTCTGATGCTAGTAAGCAATCAGGATGAAAAATATAGAATACTTGTCCACCTGCGTGAGAAGACAATTAAGTCTATGATCCAAAGATCCAACTGTCCGCTAGTAAAGCGAGACGATTACTCGTGAGAGAACCACGTTTCTCTCACGCCAATGCACTGCGTGGGTATGCACGTAGTGCTCAAAGAATCAGAGAAATGAATTCAATAGATGATATTGTAGTCTTCGCGCACATATCAATTCGTGTTGTGTCCTCGAATGCAAATGTTTCTGCTAATAATCGCATGTCTGAGTTTCTTCTTGTTCATTTTGAATTCCGCACTTTGGTTGAAACCATGTTGAATGCTGTTTTAATTTATGAACATAGATCAGTAGTACTGACTACACTCTGGAGGACTGTAGGAGTGATTAAGCTGGCAGTGTCCAGTGATCGCATCTAAACTCCATCCGAGACGAAGAGAGTCGTGCTTGATTCGCCTTCGCAAAAGTTTCACGAATCCGATGAATTCATTAGTCATCACAACCAACAGGCCAAACGCAGAGAATCTGGTTTAGCTTCATCAATAGCATCACAACATGAATTGTGGCATCACAGGATGGGTCATTTGAACTACGGAAGCTTACGTTTGATGGCCAAGCTAATGATGGTGAGTGGATTACCCACAATAAGGATGAACAACATTCCATTTGTGAAGAATGTGTGATGGGGAAGCACCATAGAGAGAAATTTAAGAAGGGGGGTCTTCTAGAGTGAACATTATTTCGGAGACATAAACAATCAATACTGTAGAAAGTTGTTTCATCTAGACATGGATGCAGCAAAAAAGAGTGCGGAGTAGCCTGCTATATGTGGAAGTGCAAAGCGTTTGTTGTGGAGGTAAAGTGTGTGACTCTAATTAATACCACTACATATTATTTATAATAATTTGTATAAAACAAAGTTGGATGAACATCTATGCTTGTGGTGATTATATTTCAAGACAACTTTTTGTTTGTTCCATTTTGTAGATAACTAGTGAAAGTTGCCAAAATAAAGAGGTTGCAATGCTCAAACATTTCATTTTGGAGGTAGAATTTAGAGAGTAAAAGTTGCATGTATAGTGATAAGTATCACCTCGGCAAAGATGGTGGCTTGACATGATGGGAATTACAGATTGGCAAGAAGTTCTCAAACCAATTATGCTTCCCAGTCATGTGCCTAGTCGCACCTGAATCAATGAACCATCTAGCACCATCATCCACATGAGATGCCAAATCGATGAGAAGACATTGGTCTCGTCGTCTTCTACATCATCTTTGGCAATGTTGCCTTGCTGCTTCACTTTCTCATGTTTGATATTCACTTTCTTCTTATAGCATTCTCTCGCCCACCGACCTGGCTTGTGGCAATAATAACACTTTCCTTTCTTCTTCTTTGACTTTGATGACAACTCTCCCTCATCACCACTCACAAACATTTGAAAGCTTTATGACATGCCACTCATTGTTGTGTGGACCAATTCAACATCTCTTATAGGCTCGCCAATGGCAATAGGTTGGTCTCTCACTTCCTTTATCTTGGTGAATGTCTCATTGATGATTGTCAAGTCCAATTTGCCCAAAATGTCACCTGTAGGCTAAAGAGGATATGTCAAAGCCCATGGCAATGTCAGATTGTACTTTTTGTCATGATTTTAAGTTAGATAAAAAGTTTAATAAAAAAGATAAATAAAATCCAATTTTTTTCAGTTTTTCTCTATTTTTCAAAGTATCTATAAAATGAACTAAGATTAGTGATTTGACCACCTCACAAAATTATTGATTATATTATTGGCCTAATTTGGAATAACGAGGGATAACTGACAAAATTTCTAGAATGTTCACATGTTTGGGAATGATCCACAAGTATGATTGATCTTATTAAGCTTTATGGTTAGCACAATAAATTGATTCTGGATTGAATAGCAAAATCTAGTACAAAATTTGATGGCTTAACCACAATCTAGCATGCTAAGAATCAGAGAATGATAGCTTTGATTACAAATGAGCAAAAGTACAAGAATTTAGTGTATGAGCATAAGCCTCAACACGAGTTAGAGAGAGAAAGAGAGAAATATTCAAGCAAATATTGGTGTAGATTCAAAATGGCATGGAATAGCTACAAAGCTTGGTTCTTCATCAAAGATTATGAGAATAGCTACACATATTTATGGAGTTTGAGGTAGCTCGAGGTAGAACCGCATCCATCCACCTTTCAATCACATCTAAAGTGAAAACTAGAGTCTAAGTGACATTTGTCACATCTCATGCATGCATTTCTACCTACTTTAACCAAGTGGCATTTTTCTATCTAGAATTGTACAAATCATCATGCATGTGTCCATTTCACTTTGTGCATGCCTTGAATGTCACTATGGATCACTTACAATAAATGCATGTGATATGCCACAAGTTTTTACAAGCATATTAATGCCATTTCTATGTCTACAATCTATATGCAAGTTGTATTCTACCAACTAGACTTGTGGAACCCATATAGCTCGAGTTCTATCTAGGCCAAATTTGGCATTTACATTTATGAAACAACAAACCTGCATTGATAAGACTTTGTAGCAAGCCTAAAGTCAAGATAGGTGATTTTTATTTTCAACAATAACTAATAATTTCATGTACTGGAGAACCATTATCCAAGTCAAGCATTAAGCTGAATCCTATATGCAGGACATGGACGTAACAAAAACCCACCTGGAAAATTAATCCACCATGGATTGTTTGTAATTTCCCATCGTGTCAAGCCACCATCTTTGCTGAGGTGATACTTCTCACTATACATGCAACTTTTACTCTCTGAAGTCTACCTCCACAACAAAAATGCTTGAGCATTCCAACCTCTTTATTTTGGCAACCTTTCACTAGATATCTACAAAATGAAACAAACAAAAAGTTGTCTTTAAATATAATCACCACAAGCATAGATATTCATCCAACTTCTTTTATACAGATTATTATAAGATTCAACTACCAATTTGTGTCCAAGATTCAAGTCCGTAACTCATTTTCTTAGATTTGTATGCAAAGAAAATAGTGGATTACTTGGATATTGTCAAAGGTTGAGTGATATTGGAATGCATAGCTTATCTTGTCTTAATCAGCAATTACAGTTTCCTAATCAACAATCGCTTCATTATGTGCAACACACTAGTGCTGAAAACAAGGCACTCAAGCATGTCATATCATAGTTGAATACTACAGTCACTAGTCTTCAGGGCTCAAACCAAGATATGTTAAAATCCAGGGAGAAGTTGCGATCCAACAATTTAAAATCTGTTGTTGATATACAAGTTTCAAAAAGGCAATGATGAAAAGGAAAAGAAAGAGAGTACCGATGAAGAATATTGATGACTTATCCACACATAGCGGCAATCAGAAAAAAAGGATTCGAGCATTTAGGTATATTTTCTTATAAACTGTTTATTTGATTTGTATTTGTCATTTAAGTTTGATTTGCAATTGATAATATCATTATCAATTTATTAAACATAATTTTAGTTTTATATATTTGTTGCAGATCATGTTTAGTGGAAAAGAACTATTTAACAGATCGTTCATGCATTGGAGAATCTCTAAGTCATGTTTTACCGAGAAAGTCAAAGGCAATGATAAAATACTTGGTTTGAAAAACTAAAAAAAAAAATTGCAAAGACTGTTCTGAATAAGGTCCAAACTTACTTGGTTGCAAATGTGAAGTGCATGTGATGATTTTGGAATTAGTAGAAATGCTTATTCTACTTTTTTTAGAATAGTTGAAGAAGCCTTTTCTCAAGTGATGGTGAGTAAAACTCTTCCTCGTCCATATCGAGTAAGATTAGCAAGAAATTATTATAATAATAGAATGTTCAAAGTAGTTGGCCAACCACTTATATAACTAATTTATACAAATCAGAATGTGGTGAGCTCATTTACAACAATTGCAATAATATTTTCCTTGATATTGAAAATGTTCTAAAATACATTATTCGATTCATAAAGTAGACAAACATCAAGTAAATAGAAAGATTATTATTGTAATGAAATTAGATGAATATAAAATCATCAAAGGTCTCATCTCGATTGAGAGGATAGGGGCTTGCAAGGAGTTGAAAGGTTGGTTGGTGAGTGATTGGAGGTTGATTGGTTGATGTTTTGGTTGTTGATACTAGGGATTTTTCCAATTACTTGCTTGTGGGATGTGGAAAGCATGATTATGCTTGCCTCTTGATGCATCATTGGTAAGGAGAGGTTGCTTGCATGATTTCAATTTGTGGAATGTTTAATTGTGGAGTGATGATTGTTAGTTAGTTGCCGGCTTGATTGTTAGGTGTTATTTCTTGCTAGTTGGAGTTTAGGGTGGTTTGCTAAAAAATGGTTAGGAGTTGATATTTATTTCTTGTATTGTCACCATTGCTAGCTACGTTGCACATGGTGGTTGAATGTGTGAGTTTGTATGTTGTATCAGTTGATTGACTATGGATTGTGGTTTGAAGCTCTTGTTAGCATGAGTAGATTGGTGATAGCTTGTTATTTGTTGTGTAGTGGTGGCCATTACATGAGCATAAAGAAATCCAAGGAGCCAAGAGCAAATGAGTTTTGATATCAGTGACCTGCAAACAAGTATTTCATCACTACCGTGGTTCTGATTTGTTCCCTTACTCTAACTGTTGTCTATTTATCTACCTGACCAATGACCTGCCAAAGGTTTTTGTTTTGCTGTCCACTCTGCACATTGATTTTGTATCGCCCTGTAGGTGACTGAAACCTAGCAGCGACCTATGTACACATTTTTTGTGGGCAGTATCGGATCAATCAGCAACAAATCAAGGAGCCAGAGGCCTTTTGTGGGCTGTTTTCAATTAAAAAAACAGACCTTCCCGGTCTGTTGCAGCCTAAACAGCCTGCCAGCAGCCTGTCATGGCCTGTACCAGCCTGTCTACCACCTGCATTACGGATATTAGAACTCAAAATGGGCCCTATTTCAAGATGTTTTTTTTTTTACTTTGCACAATTTCAACACTTATGTGGCCCAATCAATCATGTCCATCTATGACAAACTATAACAATGGTTGACAGACGAAAATTGTTTTTGTCCTT
Source organism: Diphasiastrum complanatum (assembly GCA_029204225.1). Lineage (NCBI taxonomy): Eukaryota > Viridiplantae > Streptophyta > Lycopodiopsida > Lycopodiales > Lycopodiaceae > Diphasiastrum > Diphasiastrum complanatum. The sequence continues at coordinate 54,372,466 of CM055103.1, forward strand.
CCCAACCAAATTTTGGTGATTTTTAAAAATTCCGTCGGGCAGAACAAACGATCGTGATTGGACCACAAGTACTGTCCGAATACTCTTTTGCTACCCGTATACTCTTTTGCTTTACGTATTTGTACACTTGAGGTTGATTTTATGTCAATAGTCATAAACTGCAGTTAACTAATCACTATAGTTTAGGAACTTCTTCTCATTCTTAGGTATACTTATCTTTCTCTTTGTTATTTTTGTTTTCTTCGTTTTCATGTCAGAAGTTGATAGTTTAGATTCTTTTGAATTTCTTGTTCTAAGCAGAGCATACTTTGGTGAAAGTACTGTGAAGGATTTCAGATCATTATAATCCAATCCACTTGAAAGATCTTTGGTTAGAAAGAGAAATACACTACCAATCTCACCAATATAGAAAAATCAGCATTTACACACAAATTGAGATAAAAACACCAATATAACTTGATCAAACTTGAATGAAATGATTTTGTACTGTTGTTTTCCATACAAAACTAGCAAGATACTATCATTCACATGTGTGAAACCAAAAATAGCATTTATGAATCATTCTACACATAAAATTGCTTGCAATCACCAATATAGTGCACCAACGGATAGTAGAACCCAAGAAAACCATGTATAAGCATGAAATGAGATAGAGAAGAGAGAGGATCACTCTCTCCATGAGTTACATCCATTTATAGTAGGTTCAAACCCTATTTGGCCTTTGAAAAGTCAATCTCCAAGTCTAAAACAATTTTTGGCCTCTATATGCTAAACATGGAAATATTGACAAAATGATGAAACTACTTGAATCTTTCACACTCCCTCTTCAACTAGTTTTAGCATAGACTTTGATAGCAGTCCAAGTGAAGTCCTATGCTTCATGAACAAGTCCTTTTCCAATGCTTTGGTGAAGATATCAGCTACACATTTCCTTGAAGACACATGTTGAAGCTCCACCTCCTTTGCAATGACTTGCTCCCTTACAAAATGATATTGCACCTCAATATGCTTGCTCCTAGCATGAAAGATAGGATTGGATGTCAACCTTTGGCTGATTGATTGTCACAAAAGATGATTGGGCTCTCTGAAAAATCCAACAAGTGAAGATCCTTGATCATCCTCATGATCCATACCATCTCCTTTGTCATCACCTATGAAAATACAATAAGCACTAATGGATTTCCTATCCATTACATCTCCAACATAGTCCGAATCTGAAAATCCAAAAAGATTAGGTGATGATGCCTCATACAATATGCCAAAATCTCAAGGTCCAATGATGTACCTCAAAACATGCTTTCCTAGCTTCCAATGCTCCTCACTAGGATCTTGCATGAATTGACTCAATCTTCCAATATTGGCTAGATAGATGAGTGAACCAACTAGCTTCCTATAGAGAGTAATGTCCTCAAAGGATCATTCATTACCTCTTATAGTTAGCTTTACATGAGACTCCATAGGTGTATCAATAGCTTTTGCATCTACCATATGAAATCTTTCTAGAATAGAATTAGCATACTTCTCTTGATAAATGAAAGTAGATTGAGAAGATCTAATGACTTCTATTTACAAAATGTAATGCAAATTACCAAAATCATGCATCTCAAACTCCTTCTTAAGAGCATTCTTGATATCCTCCACATCTTGATTGTCTCCACCACTCAAGATGATATCATCCACATAAATTAGCAAGATGGTAAGATCATTTCCAGCAAACCTATAATAAAGTGAATGATCATACTCACTCATAACAAAGCCTTGAGAGTAAAAACGTCTTAATATTAGCATACCAACTCCTTGGTGCTTGCTTAAGGCCATACAAACTCTTTTGTAGTAAACACACAACATGAATTACAATGGAAATAACCATGGGCATGGCCCCAAACTCGAGATAGGAAGATAATATTTTAATAATCTTCACAAAACCTTGCAAAGGAGGAGGAGGAGGAGGATGAAGTGGATGTATTCTTGATGGCATCTACATCTTCACCAACAAGCAATAGCAATTCAAGAGACAATTGGTGGATCGACAGTGGGGCTAGCTCCCACATGTCTTATGAAAAGGACTTTTTCTCAACCTTACACTCTTTCAATGATGCTAAAAAGTCTGTCTTTACTGCAAATGATGAAGAGTGTAGGATAGATGATCTTGGCACCATCTCTTTGTGTCTAGAATCCTCAAAATGCATGGATCTAGAAAATGTCCTTTATGTACCATCAATCAGCAAGAATATGCCTAGTGCTGGTCTACTCTTAGAAAGTGGTTTGTATGTCCACTTTAAGCATGGTGTTTGTTTCATCTTGAAGAATAATGTTTGCATTGCAAAGGGATTTAAGCATGGAAGATTGTTTAAGTTGGAAGCTAGTGTTGCTTTTGAGAGGGTGAGCTTGGCAAAGGAGGAGATCACTCAAGAGGAGATCTTGGCAAAGTGTGATCTATCTGCAAAAGGAGGAAGATCTTGAGGATCAGTCTCAAAGCATGAGAGTTCCAAGGGAGTCCTGCATGACAATGTCTGAGTCATCAAATTGCATGCAAATTTTTCCATTCAAGTATGCATCTTGCAAGGGTGGTGAGCATTGGAGAGTCTAATATCGTTGAATTACTTTTTGGAAAGTATTAGGCAATTTCATTGGATAACTATTTTTGTAATAGTTTGAATAGAGTCATAATAGATGAAACATCATTTTCTTCAAAAGTCTTTGTGTCCAGATTCTATGTGCATGATCATTCCAATGTAAGGACCAAAGATTATCCTATTTCAATGATAGGAATAATGGTAGTGTTTTGCTCTTCAAGTAGAGAGTGTAGAATCTACTTGTTTTCCACCAAAGAATTTGTCAATAATGGAAATGTGATCTTTCAAGAGTGGAAGATCTGTAAACTTGAAGAAGCCCTTTGGATCAATACCTTATTCAATTCATTTATGTTTTGGAGTCAAGTCAAGTGGAGGATCAAGCTCAAGACCCAAGGACTCCAAGAAGAACCTTGAGTATCAAGATGGAGCCATCTAGTCTCAATCATACGGATCAAGCAAGTCAAGTTGTCTTTGGCAACATTATGTATGCACTTAATAGTTTAATTGATGTATCTTCTAGTGCACAAAATGCTTTGGAATCCATGGCTAGGCATGATGTATATTTTTTGAAGTGTGCTACATGTATATAGACACATTTGTGGAACATCTTGTAAGGGATCCTTTAAGAGATAGTGAAAGATCCTTCATGGACATCATTCCCTATTGGAGTCTCAAAATTTCCTTGTTTGTAGCTGGATGTTTTAGACACTTCTAGAAGCATTCATTCATCTAGCAAGAGAGTTGTAGATAGATCAAGCTAAATTTGAGGAGGAGTGTGAAGAATTGCCAAAAATTGGCAAATCTAGCTTGATCAAAAACCATGAAGAATAGTGTAAATTTTGTACCTAATAGGGTTCCACACATGTATGGACAAAATGTCACGTGGAAACCCACTTCTAATGTAGGTTAGGTCAAGTCAAGAGAGTTGGTCATGTCTATTTGGTGGCCATCCCTACTTTATAGGACCTACACCTAAGTTTAAAGTGAATAATTGACCAACTAGCTACCTATCAAGCATAACTCTAGGATCTAGGCTAGGGTTTCATTTTAGGGAAAGAAGAGTGAGTTAACTTCCTTATTACATGCTGGAAATCCACCTAACTTCAAGAAGGAAGTCTAATTTGTTATGTATTCCAAGCTCCCATCGTGAGAAGAGAGAATAATTTTGGAGCTCATTGGCAATCTCATGCTAGTTCACTATGTACGTTGAGTTTTTGTGATCCAAATGAAACCAAATCAATTTCTACATGTTTCTCAGGTTGAAGGCCGTACTACAGCCTGTAGTACACATGTGTGGTCTCAGATTTCAATTTTGATCAATGCTTTTGATTGTTAATGCTTGTTGTTTGTCAAATTGCCAGTCTAGATCAACTTTTTGATGACTAGTTTTTTGATAGATTGTTAAGCAAGCATCCGATCACTCTTGTGGATCTTTTGTAGATCTATTTATGGTCCTAAAGTACAGTACTTTCACAAATGACTCCCATCACAATCGACAGGCCTTGACCTGTGACTGTTTCAACTAACATCGAAGATACCCCTGTCACACAACAAGGAGAATCATCATCTACTAGATCTTGGCATCCATTCTAGAATCAATTTATGTGATAAACACAAAGCTTAACAAGATCATTCACACGTGAGGATCATTCCCCACATGTGTGAGCTTGCTGGAATTTTTATCATGGTATCAGAGCCAAATTAAGCTTTGCATGCTATTATCTCTGTTTGTGCAAGAATTTGTAGTCCAAATCAAGCAAAAAAGTTGTTTATCACTTTTTTTTACTTTTTCTTGAAAAGTGTTTAGATCAAAGAGGATAGAAACTAGATTTTCAGATCAGAATATTGTACGGAATTCTGGAATTCCGCACGACTATTGTTCAAAGATCTACACAACATTGACAAGAACTTGATCGTTTCAACCCTCAAGAATCCAGATGGTTCAACAACCAGATGGAAATCTCGACTAGTCGTCAAAGGTTATGAACAAACCTATGGGATTGATTACACTGAGACATATAGTCCAGTTGTAATACTTCAGTCAATTTGATTTTTATTTGCCTTCGTAGTTGTCGAAGATCTGGAAGTACACCAGATTGATGTTCAAATAGCGTTTTTGAACAAATAGATACAAGAAGACATCTACATTTATCAACCTGAAGGTTACGTCCTTCAAGGCCAAGAACACAAAGTATGTAAGCTGCAGAAAGCTCTCTACGGGCTAAAGCAATGAAGAGACTCAAGTTATGTCATAATATCCCTATACGTTGATGACTCACTGATCATCATCAATTCAAACCAGCTGCTTCATGAGATGAATATACTTTTGTCGAAGGAATTCGAAATGCTTGATTTAGACCATGTGCACTACCTTCTGGGAATCGAGATAACTAGAGACAGAGCGAAGAGAAGTATCATGTTGAGTCGAGAAAAATATCTAACTAGTGTACTCTACATGTAGGGCATGGAAAACTGCAAGTCAATAGAATTGCCTATGGACCCAGGATTCAAACTGTCAAAGGATATGTGTCCGGTCAGCACATTGTCACAGTTTATGTCAAATCCCGGCCTACCTCACTGAAAGACTCTACTCTGAGTACTAAGATACATTCAAGCCACTAAGCACTATGCTTTGTGTTATAATGAAAATATAAAAGATGCTTTGACATTACTTACTTATTTTGACTCTGATTGGGCTAGTAATGTGGACACAAGAAAATCCACTTCGAGCTATCTTTGCTTTTTAGTAGGAGGACCCATTTCATAGAATAGTCGAACGTAGAAATGCATTTTTTTGTCCTCCAGCTTTAAGTGTTCTAGTTGCCCAACAAGATCTTAAAAATTAATTCATACTCACAAAAATGAGGGTACAGTCCACCGAAGAGATTAGAAGTGCTTTGTGTGTGTGTGTGTTATCACTAGAAATCAGATTCAATATGAAATTTAGTTATGAAATAGATTGAAAAAGTAGTGTAATAGTGCAAGCTCCTCAGGTGTCAAAGAAAGCCATTGTCTGATCAGAAATTGAGAGTCATCCGTGTTCTGATCAGAGTGAGTAAACAAGCACAATCAAACAACAATAAAGTGCATTCAATCATGACAAACATTCATCTACGTTATACACAGACAAAAAAACATGGACTTGCTGTCATCTTTGTAGCTCCCCCAGTTTGCATCACTATAGTGATGCAACTCGAATCCTTTCTCTTTGTTTCTAGCTGTGTAGGTTAATCCCATATTCTGGGTACCCTTTAGATACTGTAGGATTTGTTTGGCCATTTGCCAATGTGCTAGACTAGGATTGGAACAAAATTGGCTCAATTCGTAAATAGAGAAGGCCAGATCCGGTCTGGTATAGATTGTCAAGTACATCAGACTCCCGATTAAGCTCTCGTAGGGTATACCTACCATCTTATGTTCTTCCTTGTTTCGTGAGCTTGGCTCCAACTATCATTGGTGTGGCTTTCTCTTTGCAGTCCATCATGTGGTACTGCTTCAGCACTTTTCTGGCGTATTCTGACTGACTCAATTGCATTTAGCCATTTGTTAGATCTCTTATGATCTCCAGCCCTGGAGATTTTGTTGCTTCTCCAAGATCTGTGATTTCATAGCTTTAAGAAATCTGACTCTTCGTGTCTTTGATTAGCATCAAAGAATTTCGTATTATCAGCAAATCATCCACAAAAATGGTCAATATCACAAAATCCTTTCCTACTCTTTTGATGTAGACATTATAGTCTAGTTGAGTAGGATCGAAGTCTAGAGACTTCAGAAGACCATCAAGCTTTTTGTACCAGGCTCGTGATGCCTATTTTAGACCATAGATGCATCTCTGCAATCGATAGACACATTGTGTGTTGTCGGGGTCTTCATAGCCTTCAGGTTGCTTCATGAATATTTTCTCCTCTAGATCTCCATGGAGAAAGGCTGTTTTCACGTCAATCTGGTGAATTTCCAGATTGTATTGTGTGGCGTATGCAAAGAGTAGCCTTATGCTTGTCATCTTGACCATGGGCGAATATGTGTCAAAATAATCAACACCATATCTCTGCATGTAGCCCTTGTGAAAAATACAGATCCTAAGTGGATCTAAACTCCAAGATCATTGGCTTGAATGCTTGCACTCCAAACTACATAAGCTAGGAATTGGCAACACATTCTATGCTACCTAGAATGCAAAGAACTTGATCAAAAAGCATTTATCACAAATGGAAACTTCCATAAACATCAAGTGCGGCCCAAAATAGCATTATACAGTCCATAATACATCAGCCTATCACTTTTGGAAAGCACCTAAGATCATACACAATAGCTTGAAGACAATACACACAACAATGCTCTCAATGGAGGAAGAAACAATGACAATGATCTATTGATCTCAATGAAGCATACAAAAGGTTTCTCCAACCTGTTCTCCACGACTTCCCTACTATTTATGGATGAGGAATATGACTCTCTCTCCTCTCTCTAGAAGGTACTTGACCCTAGATATTCCCTATATAGGAAAAATAGCTAAAAATGGCTTATATGACCAAAATACATCAAAATGGTCTCATTTTGAAGGGTATGAAGTTTGACACTTCATCATACTGAAAAAATATAGTAAATAAAAACATTGTGGCCTGGTTCACACGTGTGAAACTCCAGAACCAAAACTATTTACAATTTTAGCCAATTTAGGCCTCAAACTAGCTAGGAAATGTTGACAATTTTCACACTCCCTCTTCAACATTGGATGCTAGTTTCAACATAGTCTTTGAGCACATTCCAAGATTAGATCTATGCATTAAATATAGGTCCTTTCCCAATGGTTTGGTGAAGATATCAGCCACACACTCCTTTGAAGAGACATGTTGAAGCTCCACCTCTTTGGCAATGACTTGATCTCTCACAAAATGGTGAGCAATCTCAATGTGCTTGCTCCTTGCATGAAAAACAGGATTGCTTGCCAAGCTTTGGGCTGAAAGGTTATCACAAAGTATGATTGGAGTCTTCTCTGGTTCCAGCAAGTGAAGATCCAATAACATCCTCTTGATCCAAAGAATCTCCTTGGTGCATGTTGTTAATGCCTTGTACTCGGCTTCGGTGGAAGATAGAGAGATAGTTGGTTGCTTCTTTGATAGCCATGAGACCACTCCATCTCCAAGATAGATTGCAAAGGCACTTGTTGACTTCCTATCCATTTGATCACCTGCAAAATCTGAATCTGAAAATCCACAAAGGTTAGGTGTAGTACCTCCATACAAGATGCCAAAATCTCTAGATCCCGAGATGTATCTAAGTACTCTCTTTCCTAGCTTCCAATGAGCCTCACTAGGATCTTGCATAAATTGACTTAGTTTACCAACCACAAAGCTTAGATCAGGTCTTGTGATGGTTAACCATATAAGAGATCCTATTAGCTTTCTATAGAGAGTAATGTCCTTGAAGGATCTTTCATTACTTCTTGTAGTTAGCTTTACATTTGATTCCATAGGAGTAGAAACAACTTTACAATCTTCCATATGAAACCTTTTTAGAATAGAGTTAACATACTTTTCTTGACATATGAATGTAGATTCAGAAGTTCTAATAATCTCTATTCCTAAGATATAATGAAGTTTACCAAGATCTTGAATTTCAAACTCTCTTTTGAGTGCCATCTTGATTTCATCTATATCTAGATTGTTACCACCACTTAAGATAATGTCATCAACATAGATCAAAAGTAAAGTGATATCATTTTCATTCAATCTAAAGTAGAGAGAATGATCATACTCACTCATAACAAAGTTTTGAGAAAGTAAGAAGGAATTGAGCTTAGCATACCAACTCCTTGGTGCTTGCTTTAGCCCATACAAACTCTTTTGGAGATAGCACACATGATTAGGCTCATCATGTGAAACATAGCCCTCGGGTTGCTCCATGTAAATATCTTCTTCAAGATCACCATTCAAGAAGGCATTAGTAACATCCATTTGCCACATATCCCAATCATAAAGAGTTGCAAGAGAGATTAGGATTCGAATAGTTACCATCTTTGCCACGGGTGCAAAGGTCTCATCATAGTCAATACCATATTCTTGAGCATACCCCTTTGCCACCAACCTTGCCTTGTACTTGTTGATTGATCCATCTTGATTTGTCTTGATCTTGAAGATCCACTTACAACCAATTGCCTTCTTGTCCTTTGGAAGCTTTACCAACCTCCATGTGTTGCTTTTGATGAGTGCTTGATGCTCATGATCCATGGCTTGGATCCATTCCTTCTTTTGAATTGCTTCACCTACACAAGTTGGTTCATCAAAAGAGGTAAGAAAAGCAAAGTTAGAGTTGTCCACCACTTGCTTTCCTTTTTCATCATAGGTTAGCCTTGATGGATTAGCCCTTTGCCTTTGAGTCTTCCTTGAAGTTTGCTTTGGAGTGGCATCTCCATCTTCATCCAAGACATCTTGCACATCATGATGATTAGTAGGCACATCAACATCAACATCAACAACATTGGAAACATTCTCTTCATGAAAGATGACATCCCTACTTATGACAACTTTCTTTGTAGAAGGAATGTACACTTTGTAAGCCTTGCTTACTTCACTATAGCCAACAAACACACCCTTCTTTGATGAAGGATCTTCTTTAGTTCTATCATCAAGTGTGATATTGACAAAACATGTACATCCAAAGATCCTACAATGCTTGACACTCGGCCTTCTACCATAAAGAACCTCATGAGGAGTTTTACCATCCAAGGAAGCACTTGTCCATCTATTACATAGATAGTTAGCACATGCTAAAGCTTCCCCCCAAAAAGACTTAGCCAAGATTAGCATGTAGTCTCATTGCCTTGGCACATTCACAAAGGGTTCTATTCTTCCTCTCGGCCACTCCATTCTGTTGTGGAGTCCTAGGACTAGACATCTCCCTCTTAATCCCATGTGCTATACAAAAGTCTTTGAACCTATTTGAGGTGTATTCCCCTCCATTATCAGATCTTAAGCATTTGATCTTTGTATTGAATTGGTTTTCCATTTCATTCTTGAACTTGACAAATGCAGCAAACACTTCATCCTTACTTTTAAGAAGATAGATCCAAGTATACCTACTAAAGTCATCAATGAAAGTTGCATACATCTTTGCCCCACCATTGCTAGTTGTACTAGAAGAATGAATATCAGAATGCACAAGTTGAAAAGCTTCTTTAGATCTAGAAGTAGATCTAGAATAAGCAAGTCTATGAGATTTGGACAAGGCACAATGTTCACAAACACTATTGTTTGCAACAAGACTTTTAGGGAGACCAAGAACAAGCTCTTTCTTTGCCATTACCTCCAAAGATTTGAAGTTGGGATGGCCCAACCTCTTGTGCCAAATTTCTTGGTTTGTCAATTGCTCCCTAGCCATACATCCTTCATGATTAGAGATCACACATGCATCAAGCTTGAAAAGTTTACCATGCCTCCTACCTTGAGCAATCAAGGATCCACATTTACTTATCAAACATGCATCTCCAATGAACTCCACATCAAGTCCTTTGTCAATCATTTGACTTACACTAAGCAAATTCTTAGTGATTGAAGGAATGTACAAGACATTTTCAAGATTTGCTTTCCTATTTGTTGAAAGGGAAATAGGAATAGTGCCTATGCCTTTGATATCACATTGACCATCATTTGCAGTGTAGATGATGTTACCTTCTCCCTCATAAGACAATAAGGATGTAAAGTATTCCTTATGTCTTGTCATGTGAGATGAGGCTCCACTATCAATCCACCAAGGATCATTATCATCTATGTTGGCTAACAAACTTGAAGTCATAACAAGTGATTCACATGTGTTATGTTCTTCCTCATCTATTGTAAGATTTCCTTGCCTCTCTCCTTGCTCTCTTTTCTTCTTATAACATTCATTTGCAAAATGACCTTTTATCCCACAATAAAAGCACTTGAACTTTGACTTATTGTTCTTAGTAGAAGAGGAAGAGGAAGAGTGATCATCATGATCAAAGTTACCACCTTTGGACCATTTCCCTTTGCCTTTACCTTTGCCCTTGAATTTGCCTTTTGTGAAGAAAGCCTCTTCACCTCCACCTTGCAAGGATGCACCATCAAGCTTTGATTGCAACCTATGTTCTTCAGCCAATAAGATTTCTTGCAAGTCAACCACACTTGGCAAGACTCTTTGAATGGCAAAACTTTGCACAAGGTTAGCATGTTCATTTAGCAAACCATTCAACATAACTTGGACTATTTCACCATCTTTTATGTTCTCATCAATGCATGCTAAATCATCACTTAGGGACTTAACTCTCAAGATAAATGCATGAGCACTTTCACCCTCTCTTTGCCTACTAGAAAATATTTGTCTCCTTAGGGTCAATACCCTAGATGTGGACTTTGATTCAAAGAGCTTCTTTAAGGCATTCCATGCCTCACTTGCACTTTGACACTTTCCAACTTCCTTGAGAAGTTCATTTGTAACATTCATTTTAATGATATGAAGAGCCCTTTTGGCCTTCTTATCAAACCTTTGTTGCTCTTGAAGTGTGAGAGGTCTCTCTTCAATTTTTGCAACTATGTCCATGAGTTCATTCAACTCAAGTAAGGACTCCATCCTCACTTTTCAAGTAGAGTAGTTTGATGAACTCAACCTTTCACTAGACTCTAGCATGATCCCACCATTGGAAGCCATGATTCTAATGTTTCTTCAACTTTTAGGTTCTGTCCTAAAGCACTTAGCACTCACTTTTCTCTCAACAAATGATAGATAAAGAGATCTATGAAGATTTAGGACCCTAAAACACTTCTATCTTGAACCTAGATGGTTTCCAAGCATAGAAAGGAAGATTGAAACACATGCAACACTTTGCACACACTAAGAATGGATTACAAAATCAAACCAACCTGAACACACTCTTGCTTAAGCTCTCAAACTTTCCAGCAAGTGACCAAATCAAGTTATGGTGTGAAGAGTTACTTGCATTCTTAGAAAATACCCAAAACTAGGATGCCAAGATTACCTAGTAATGAACAAACTTGATCAACATATGATCAACACACTAAGATATTGATTCAACCTGTAAAACCACATGTAAACCACACTTCTAAAAGTTTATAAACTCCAGCAAGTGATAAATACAAGATTTAGAGGTGAATGAATGAGCACACTTAGTGAATCACAAGACTAGCTTCACTATCTTGTCAAATCTTGGTGTTTAGATGTAGATCTAAGATCACTTCACATGAGAATGTTCCTCAACCTGTTAAGAACCTGAAAACACACTTGCATAATGGTTAACACCTTCCAGCAAATGCTCCAATCAAATTACATAAGGAGAGTTACTTACATGCTCAACAAAGTACACCAAAAATTATGCCAAAATTGATGACAATCTTTACAATATGCTCTTCACAATGGAGCTTACAATATGTTCACCCAAAAAAGAGGATCTTTCATCCAAATGGGAGCTTTGCTCAGCCTTTAGGAGAATTACAACTCACTCAAAAGAGCATTTGTCATCCACTTAAGGAGAAGTTTCATCCACTTAAGGAGAGTGTTCATCCAAGAATGGAGATTGTCAACAATAGGATTGAAAAGAACATTGTTAGTATTGAATATGCACAAGCCTCACAATCACAAATGATTAGGTGTTATGATCTGATCCAAAATAGTTTCTTTTCAGCCTCTGATCTTCAATAGACCTGAAATATGCTTTTGATCCACAAGTTCAACTCACAAAACAAAGGTTAGTAAGATTTGATCAACAAAGCAATGCAAAATCATGCTAGAACTTGATCAAACATCCAAATATCACCAAAAATGGAATACTTACTGTAAATAGAAGCCAACCAGCTCTGATACCATGTGAAAAATACAGATCCTAAGTGGATCTAAACTCCAAGATCATTGGCTTGAATGCTTGCACTCCAAACTACATAAGCTAGGAATTGGCAACACATTCTATGCTACCTAGAATGCAAAGAACTTGATCAAAAAGCATTTATCACAAATGGAAACTTCCATAAACATCAAGTGCGGCCCAAAATAGCATTATACAGTCCATAATACATCAGCCTATCACTTTTGGAAAGCACCTAAGATCATACACAATAGCTTGAAGACAATACACACAACAATGCTCTCAATGGAGGAAGAAACAATGACAATGATCTATTGATCTCAATGAAGCATACAAAAGGTTTCTCCAACCTGTTCTCCACGACTTCCCTACTATTTATGGATGAGGAAGATGACTCTCTCTCCTCTCTCTAGAAGGTACTTGACCCTAGATATTCCCTATATAGGAAAAATAGCTAAAAATGGCTTATATGACCAAAATACATCAAAATGGTCTCATTTTGAAGGGTATGAAGTTTGACACTTCATCATACTGAAAAAATACAGTAAATAAAAACATTGTGGCCTGGTTCACACGTGTGAAACTCCAGAACCAAAACTATTTACAATTTTAGCCAATTTAGGCCTCAAACTAGCTAGGAAATGTTGACAATTTTCACAGCCCTTTGCGACAAGCCTTGCCTTGTAGCGGCCAATAGTGCCATCTGATTTCAGCTTTTTCTTGTACACCCACTTGCAGTCGACTACTTTTTAGTTTTCTAGCAGTGGCTCTAATGTCCATGTCTCGTTTTGTCTCATCGACTCGATTTCCTCTTACATTGCCTGCTTCCAGAATTTTCTCTCTGGACTCTAGATAGCTTCTTGGTATGTTGCTGGCTCTTCTGTGAAGCTGCAATACTCAAATTGCATGTCCTCGTCCATTGAAGATTGTTAGAGTAGTGGTCTGGAAGTCTTCTTTGTCTTGTTGACCTTTGAGGTTCGTATCATCGCTGTTTGAACATTTCTTGTTCGTGGGGTCGATCCTCCGCTTCCTGCTGCTCTGGAGTTTGGAGTTCTGCATTTTGATTTGATATCTGTCTCCGATCTCCTTCTTGAATAGGCAACAATGTGAAGATCTCATGGCCTCTTTCGTCTTTCAGTCCAGGGAATGTGGACTCGTCGAACTTCACATCTCTGCTCGAAACAACTTTCTTCGTGGTTGGATCATAGAGTCTGTACACATGTGTTCCGTTTGAGTAACCGACCATGATTTTTTGCTCGGATTTGTCATCGAGCTTGCTTCTCTTTTCCTTTGGAATGTGCTTGAATGTTGCACATCCAAACACTCGTACGTATGACAGATAAGGCTTTCCGCCTGTCCACATTTCGTATGGTGTTTTGTTCTCCAATGCTGTCGTCGTGGATCTATTCTGCAGGTGTACAACTGCAGCTATTGCTTCAGCCCAGAATTGACCTGGCAATTAAGCCTGTGCCATCATGCATCTGGCTCCTTCGAATAGCATTCTGTTTTTTCTTTCTGCCACACTGTTGTATTTTTGTTGTGTATGCAGGAGTGAACTGGTGTTCGATCCCCTGTTCTTCGCAGAATCTTGAGAATTCTGTACTTTTGTATTCACCACCATTGTCAAATGTAAGGATCTGTATCCTTTTCGAGGTGTTTCACTCTGCGAATGCCACAAACTTCCAGAAAGAATCAAACACTGCATCCGACCGTCAGCAACTTGTTTGTCGTCTTCTCGATCATACAACAAGTGTTGCCGTCGAACATAACTCGAATGTCTAGATCTGCCATCTTGGAGATAAATAGCAGATCTTTTATGAGTGAAGGCACATAAAATGCTCCTGGCAGCTTTGCTTGGCCCGACAATGTTCATAGTTGTAGATAGCCGATGCCCTTGACATCATGTTTGTTTCCATCGCCTAGAATCACTGCCCTGTCATTTTTGAGTTCGCGAAAGTTGATCAAGATCTTCTTGTTGCAGATTATTTGAGATGGTGCTCCTGAATCGATGACTACATTGTAGGCGTGTTCAGAGTAGCTTGTCGAAGCTTTGTCGAGTATTGTGAAAGCTTCGTCACCTCTTTCAGCAGCCTTTGATGACTCTGCAACGTTGTTCGTTTCATCTTTGTTTTTTCTTTTTGGGTTGAATCTGCAGTCGTATGCAGAATGCCCTTTCTTCTTGCAGTGCATGCAAGATATTGCTGGATTGAATCAGCATTTGTTGGCCATATGGCCTGGTTTGTGGCAATGATCGCAGGAAGAAGATTGTTGATTCGAGGACTTCATCTTCTCAAATCTTGGCTTGTTTTTGTTCTTCTTCTTTCCTTTCATGAAGAGAGCTTTGTCTTGATCACAGCTTCCCTCTCCTTCGTCTCCCATCAATCTCTCATCAGGGACAAGATTGACTGCTTTTTTGAATGTCATATCTGGTAGACTCAGTATGAGCATTCTCAGTGGCTGATAGGATGTTGGTAGAGATTTCATAAAGTACATCAACTGCTGTGGTGTTGGGACCTGGTGCTCCTACCCTGATGTAACGAGTTGAGCGAAGATCGTTCTGATCTTCTCAACGTGCTGATCCAACTGGTTGCCATCCCACCGTATTAATTGCAACTAATTGTGAAGGTGCATGACTAAATCTGCAGTCCTCACTTCATACTTCTACTTCAATCTTTCCCATGCTGCATGGCTGTTTTTGTAATTTTCAATCTGCATGAGTAGATCTTCATTTATGGACGAAACAATGATCGCCATTGTGCGCTCATCCTTTCTGATCCATTCAGCTCTCCTAGGGTGTCCTCTGGAGGCTGCACCTCTGAGAGCTCAGTCACCGACCGGATAACTTCGTCCTTCAGGACTGTTTTGATTTTGAATTTTCAGATTCTGTAATTTGCACCATCAAGACTGATTGCTACTCTAGTCTGGATTGTCGTAGTCATATTGTGTTGTCTAGAAGAATCACTGCTGGGATATCAGTAGTGATAATGATTTCCAAAAGGACAAGCCAAAAGAGCCAAGTCCATTTCTTTATGTGGTCCTATGAGTGTTCCCTTTTTGGGTTAGGCTTATATTTCATCACTTTTATTAGTGACCTCTCTAGATTCACCAAAATCATGTTCATCAAGAACAAGTCTGAGGCATTCAACTGTTTCAAATTACTTAAACAGTTTGTTGAGACTCAATTAGAAGATCAAGACCATATAGTATTGATGCTTATGGTATGAACATGTTTCTTGTCATTATTGACTTAGATGTGTTTCCAATACATTTTGAAAGTAAGATATTGTATTATCAAAAGCATGCTCTTCGTTCTAGTAAGAACAAGATTGAGCTTGTTACTCATGTTTTTGAAAATCATGTTTTCACATGTTTTGTGACAAATTGTGAACTCCTCTTGAGATTAAGTGAAGCATACAAAGTGGACACTTACATCCTTGAGAGAGTAACTAGTCTAAAAAAGATCAAGATAGTATTTGATAGATCCATCATGGAAATAGTTCGTTGTATGTGGACTAGTCAAGCTAGAATGCATCATCTTGATGATCATCATTTTTTCACATCTTATGATCTTAATCTTTGTGATCTTTCTGAGGCTTGGAAGCCTCATATTTCTCTATTATATTGCAACCATCATGCAAGTGGATCTTTCAAATCAAAGGCCATCATCAAGCATGGAGGAAGCACATGGACATAGTGGCATATTGGTGGAATGATCTTCAAAGTTTTTGGCAAGTGATTTCTACCAAGGAAATCTTATCATGGATCTGGTGAGAGTGCTGCTATGATGGATCCCTTGGTTGATCTTCACTTCTTATGCATACCAAAGGATCCACTCAAAATAATTACAAACTTCTCAAGTGATCTAGTACATTTTCAAGCTATTTTTTGAGGAGGGTGAGAAATTGGCAAAAATCTAGCTTGGTATTCTTATGTTAGAAGTTTGTGAGTGAATCTCACATGTGTGGAGGATGTTCCCACGTGTGGAGAATTGTAAAAGTAATTTAAAATGTTTGTTATAGGGGTCTCATAAAGTCTCATAGTCAAGCTTCTAGGTGTCATTAGTAGATTGAGCCATTTTTGGCTTTAGAGGTCAATTAGTGAAGTATACTTGTTTTGTCATTATTAGGCCAAAATCACAAGTGGAAAACTTGAGCTAAATAGGTCCTTGACAAGTGTCTTTAGTTAATTTGATGTGTGACAAGTCAAAGTTCAAGAGGTCCAATAGAATTAAGAGGTGGAAGTACCATTGAATGGTCCAATAGAATGGAGAGATGGATGGATTAATGGTCGAATAGGATTAGGAGGTTGCAAATGTGAGGTCCAATCATGTTTGAGTGTGGAATAGCCCATGGATCTACTAGTATCATTGTACTACTCATTCTATGCTAATTGATTTTGAGATCAAGAGAGATTTTGGATCTTCTTGTTTTCTCTCTCTACCCAAGAGCTATTGGTAGGATTATCTCTCTACCCGAGGAGAGCAGCTTGTTCTTACTTAGTTTTATTTTGGAACACTTCCTACACGTGTGTATGTACTTTGGAAGTGAGTTAATGCATGTAGTAGTGTGTTTTTGCCATTGAATTGAAGATAGATCTTGAATCTCAATCTAGTCTTCATCATTGTGCATCCACACACCTTAGGAGATCATAATCACATCCAAGTGCCTCTCCTCCACACCTACAACAATATCCATCAAATCATTCATCTCTAGCAAAGACTCTATCCTCACTTTCCAAGTTGAATAATTTGTTAAGGTAAGCCTATCATTGCCTTCCAACATGAAGCCACTTGGGGTTGCCATGTTGCAATGATTGATATTTTCTTTGAACCTTTTTCAATGCACTTGGCACTATCTTGAAAATCAACAAATGATGACAAGAAGAAATCACAAAGATTTGGATCAATCTAGCATGTCCTTTTCTTTCTTCTAGCAAATCCTAGCACATAGATTGATGATCTCTTGATCACAATAGATCTAAACAAAGATGATGAACTTTTGATAACTCCTAATATTGAATCACACTCTTGAAAAGTCTAAATCAAGAGATCCTATCAAATTAGGGTTTTCTAAAAAATGCACATATTGAATCAAACAAAAGCTAGAATCTTGACATATCAACTAGTAGAAGGTAACATCCACAACCATAAGCAATTTTTGTAACCACATTCTAATAATTGATTTCAAAAATCGGCCTAATCCAAGTGTTTTGACCTAAAATGATGCTAAGATCACAAAGATCCAATTTCTATACTTGAAAATGCAAGATTTGAGCTAGAAACCGATCCAAATTAACATAGAAATAATGGTGCTCTCAAATCCACCACTAGATTTAAAAAATCCACCAACTTTGACCTGCAACCTGCTCTAATACCAAGTGAGAAAATCAGATCCAAAACATACTTACTAATGGATTGACAATATCTTGACCAAATTTGCTTGCACATTTAGATTTAGATACAAGATAGAAATCACCATTCTACACTTGGAGTAGGCCAAATGCTATAATTGTTTTGACACATGCTAGAATTGTAAAATGCATGTATATTTGATCATAAACACTAAGATCCAGTATGGTACTATCTCTGTCCATACAATAGCAGCATCATACAGTCTTTCACACATGTGGATTCACGTACAACAAGAAAAATCACATTCTATACACTAGAAAACAAGATATCTTGAGAAATATGCAAGAGAAAGACATAGAATCAAAAGAGGTAAATTTTGCTCACAGAAAAATAATAAAAAACATCATTTCTCCACATTGGTACTGTCATTTATAGCTGGCAAAATGTCATTTGGCGACTTTCTCTAAACTAGCCCTAAAATAGAAACGTCCAGGTACTTCACCAAAAACCTAGTTTTTAGTGACTAGTAGATGCAATGTATCTAGATTAGCCAATTAAAATGGGTCCAAATCCTACCTCATCCACATATATACTTGCCAAAGTACAAAGACTATTTAGCCCTTTATAAAAAACATATCTCTAAGTTGAAATTTCATGCTGGCCTCAAACTTGCCAAATTATCTCAACTAAACTAGTTGATTTTTTCACATAGTGCTTGTATTGATAATATGGATCAATGAGAGACCATCGTAGCCACAATACCAATGAGTCTAGGATGGACTAAGATTAGGCAATTGAAGAAACTAGATCATGTACCTACAATGGCCACCTCATCCACCAAATACACAATGAAATGCATTTGAATGTTGAGAATGGATGTGAGATAGTGCTTCTTGATCAAACACATTGTCTCGATGGATCGTTGTCTTGTCGCCTCAATGGATGGTAGCGGTACCTCCTTGGATGAAATGTATCTTAATAAGAAAAGTAAACAACAATAACATACACATTACTTATATCATCATCTTAAATCATTTTTCTAAAAAAGAATGTGATCTACATTGATCATACCTCACCAAACCAATGAGTTTGTAGATTGCACTCCTTAGCTCCTCTGTGGAAAACCATCTCAACACTAGGGGAAGCACAAACTGCATACAGAAAAACAATCTAGTCTTTGAGATACATATATTCGACACATCGGATTCCGACACCCAAGTAAAACTTCCCAATTCGATGATCGGGAAATTGTGGCGCCAACCAATTTTCAAACTTGATCATGAAACAATACATGCTATAAATTTTAATATGCATGAGGTCTAGGCAACATCAAAAAACATGCCAATCTGTAAAAATTTATGCCAGTCATGAGACTTTAGTCCACGTAGCTTGTTGTCCCTTGTGAAGACACCCATTAGGCACTGCATGTGTCCTGTTGGACTTCAAAATGAGGCTATTGCCTTCTTTACAATCATCTCTTCTCTACTAGAGAAGATCCATGGAGCCTTTGGGAGGACAATTGAATTCCCAACTATTTGTGGCCATATATCGGCCATCTTTTCTATTTTCTTAAAGTCATCTCATGTGGCCTTTTTATCTTTGGCACCAGTCAAGTGCTCTCAAATTATGCTCCCCACATTCTTAAATATGTGCATTGGGTGAAAAAGATGATTTATCAATAATTATCCCCAATATGGAAGTTCATGAAATATTGATAACCTCTTCATACCAGGAGGGATGTGCCATGTATCTTGATTGAATCTCCAAACTAGAAGCCAGTCACTTACCTACAGTCTTAAGAAACAAGCACACACATTTAATTGACATTATTGTTAGAATAGATCTAGAGAGAATGTTAAAAAAATGACAATCGGCCCAAATATATATTGTACCTTCATGGCCTGGGGACATTGACCAACAAGCCCATTGAGTATAGAGGGTGATTGAGTGGAAGGAAGTGTCCCTCATAAACCATCTTTCACAGATGTTCTGAGTGATGTGCTTGCATATACTCCCCACAAATGGGACACACATTATAGCCACTAGTTGAAAGTGCCACATTGAAACAAAACAACCCAGTTAATTGTGAGTGCAATGTCCAAATAGAAAGAAAATTTGTGAATAAACACGTGATTTAATACCTCAAACCAATAGAAATAATATCTTACTGAAAAATTCTCCATAACCAGAAAAGTCGTGCATCGTTCACATCAAGATCTCCTTCACCACAAAATCTCTTTGACTGTGTGGTCTTGATATGCTTGAACTCCTTGCCACAAACAGAAAGCCTCCGGTTGACATCTGATAGAAAGCTTCAGTTGATATCTTTGAGAAAGCCTTCGGTCGAAATCTGAGAGAAAGCCTTCGATTGAGATCTGACAGGATGTCTCTGGTCGAGATTTGACAGGATGATTTGGTCGAGCTTTAATGGAATGCCCTCGGTCGAGACTTGATAGAAAGCTTTCGGTCGAGATATGACAGAAAGCCTCCAGTTGGGATTCGACAGGATGCCTCCGGTCGAGATGTGATAGAACACCTCCGATCAAGATGTAATTGAAAGGATCCAATTGAGAAGGGACAGAAGGTCTTCGGTCAAGATGTCAATTGAAAGACTCTGGCTAAGATGGGACAGAAGGTCTTCAGTCGAGATGTGAACTAAAAGGCTTGAGTAAGGTCTGATCTATGAGCATCGGTCGAGATTTAACTCAGGACTTGACAAGATATGTCTAGTAGAGATTCGGTCAAGAGCTAGTGTGTGGGTTCGATAGGTAAATGAACAAGGTTTGGTCCGGTCCAGATGAGAGTCATGGAGCTCTGCTACGTAAGGAGCGTGAAGCCTCGATCGAAACCAGAGTTGCACGTCGGTCGAGACCAAAGTGATGAGCTCGGTAAGGATGCATGTGGGAGACTTCAGAGCGATGGTTTGGCAGCACAGATCGGAAAGGTTTGACGTTGATAAGTGTCTGTGTAGCTGTGGAAATGGCGCCAAATGTCCACAAATTCCAGCCAAATCGTGAACACGATTTTTTTTTCTACTACTTCTTCTTTTCTTTGTTACTTCTCAAGCGGTTACCGCTCTGGAAGCCGGGTGTTTCTGCCCATTTCCAAAAGCCAATTCTTTACAGTTAAGTCCTCTTGTTTAGAACGGTTTCTAGACATAAGTGTTTCAGTTTGCAATGTGTATTCCCAGCCTGTCAGTCGGATGAAACAATTACGTTCACTTAGCTACATGCATTTACAAGCCATGTAACCAATCCTTGTCCAAGCACAGATTAACACTCTGGGACAGAGAGAAAATCTACAATCTATCTACCAAACTATCCTAAGAAATCAGGGAACAATACAATAACATTATTAAGCTACTCAACAAGAAACAAGAATCAATAAGGCTAACTTTCTAACAACATTCTACCAGCCCAAGAATAAAAAAACACTCATTTCTTGATGCTTGGAATACCCAAGAACAATCAAGGACAGGATTGTTAGTGAATATGCAAAATCAGATCCACAATCTCAGCCTCTACACGTCCATATTATTGGCCTTGTATTTTTTCGGAATAAAAAGAACAAGCATTAGGTGTCCCTTCTTAATACTTAGCCAAGGACATGGAATGTTGTAATTCAACTGGCCAAGTGGACCATGATGTGGAGCGCAATCCGAATGGATTCACACCATCCATCCATTCACACAATCAATATGTATTCTCATACTCGAATTTTTGGAAATTAAGCCCATAGTTGTCTCCCTAGTGAATGACTAATTTCTATTTCATGATTCTTCCTGCACGTTTATTGATCATTGATCTAGGGCTAGGTGAAACCAACTTCGGTTCTACATTTGCTCATATGATACCTGCAGGAATCACAAACTTAGACAACCAAATTATTTGAAGAACGTCTACAACGGGCTTCCGCCTGATCTCCATCATAATCTGGTTCTTAGTAGGAGGACTGCCTAGATGGATTAGACGTGAGTTAGATCTAATGATGAGTATGCATTAGGGGAGTTTTGAGCTCCAAAAAGACCCTTTAAGAATTCGTGCAAGATATAGTTTATATTATTAAAATATTGTAACACTAATACTTTTGACTTGCCATAACGTTTTAATCATAGTTCAGAAGTATGTCATCTAACATATCATTGGAAAGCCCTTGTCGAGCGCTTTCCAATGCACTAAACTTCGCTAAATTTGGACCTACCACTAAAAAGTGATGCCATTTTTAGTGTGGAATCAAAATGTGGACTCAAAAAGTTACGTTACGTTGATTTCAAATGTTGAGGAGTCTAGGGAAAGGAGAGCACATGGTGCTGTCCATGAATCAAAATTGACCGAGGATACTCAAGTTCAGCTTTGGAAATCACAGATAGAGTTGCTTAACCAGCAACATCAACTACAAATGGAGAAACACACTAAGGAGTTTCGAGATGCCTTGAAGTCTATTTAGAGTAATATGCCTGATCAGCTACCTACTGGACAAGTACATCATAGACGAGAGAACACTTGGTGCCCTCATTGCAGAGGTGCACATACTAATAATGAATGTCTATCAACCTCATTGCAGGGGTGCACATACTGGCAATGAATGTCTATCAACCCATTCTTGAAAATTAAATGAGACGATGTGACATTTGTGATGGTATGGGACATACCTTGCTTTATTGTTACTATAACCCAAGGTATGCCCAAAGAGAACACACCAGTTCAGAACAACAATCCACCAGTTCAGATTCAAGAACTGCCTAGGCAACCACTTCACAACAACAGCCTAATTTTGTTGAT
Source organism: Diphasiastrum complanatum (assembly GCA_029204225.1). Classification (NCBI taxonomy): domain Eukaryota; kingdom Viridiplantae; phylum Streptophyta; class Lycopodiopsida; order Lycopodiales; family Lycopodiaceae; genus Diphasiastrum; species Diphasiastrum complanatum. The sequence continues at coordinate 54,395,008 of CM055103.1, forward strand.
AAGTCGTCTGATGATTCATACCACACCAAACACACATACCAAACTAGAAGTTACGTGCCTTATCAAGAAGAAATATCATGTTCCTGTAACGGAGGTGTGAACACAAACCATCCAAAAAAACCGGAAGTGATAGCCATACAATATGGCTACACAATTGCCCAAGGGCCTATGAGCAACAAATGCTTCATCTATGGTGAAACACGACCACTTTATAGTTGACTGTAAAGTGAAGGCAGACTACCATGTAGAATGCCCTGACTGTGTTAGAAAACACAGTTTTAAAGATTTTTTGAAACAACCCAATAAGATCCTACCTGCGTGCCATGTCTATCACGAACTGGTTAGGGTCATCACTCGAGACAACACAAAGCTCAACAACAACAAACCCAATTAGATAAACATGCTACAAATAGGGGGAGTTCCTCGACAACTTCCACACTTTCTAGAGACTATCCGGATCCAGTAGTGGAACAGAGGTGATATAATGAAATCTGAGAAGAGTTATTGTAGGAAGAAGAGAAAACAGACAATCAGTTATCTACTCCAATTCTCTCACAAGAGCAACCCCTACAAGGACTTGAAGTTTTCTCAGAACTCTTGAAGCTCAAATCACCATGCCTTTCCATACTGCAAAAAAATCCATCATGGGCCTTAAAGGTTATATTTATAGAAGTTTTCAGCTGCCGGATTTATAAGATGAACAGTTAAAACTCGAGGATATCATTGAAATACCACACATTCCTATAAATCTGATGAACATAGGTGTTGCTAAAGGGAATAGCATCACCCTGCCCACGGTCTATAAAGACTATCCCATAGTATCAGCTATCTTACATAGTGGATCAGGTGTTAACATTATGGCTTTGTCATTGGCAAAGACCTAGGGTTTTACCCAATTGGATCTACCACTCTATAAGCTGCAAATGGTAGATAAAAGAGTCACTGACCCTGCAGGACATCTATCGAATATACTTGTTCGGATTGCAAACGTTAAATTCATTATTGAATGTGTTATACGCGACCTACCCAAGGATTTACATACTTACAAGTTCCTTCTTGGTACGCCCTGGCTACAGATGGTAGGATTCATTCAAGATTGGACAATAAATAAAATCACCTTTGGCAATATTGACAAGAGAGTCATTGTTGACTCGACAGGCCAAGTCAAGCCAGCCAAAGTTAATGATGATTGGTCATCAACCACCTATGATGCTTTCGATAGCTTCCCATCAGAAAAAATTTGAGCACAAAAGGGGCCTTTCAAAAAGTCTTTTTTAATTCATTTTCTCAAAAGTTTCTTTCAAATGGACCAATCAAAACACTCAAATTTGAAATCTACATAACGTAACTCCTTCAAATTGATTTTCTTTTCTTTTTAAAAGAACTATACTTTTGCGTCATTGGTAGCCCGTAAATAAGCCATTTTATCTGTAGTATAGTATGCAACTCAACAAAAAAAATATTGTAACTTTTGAATGACAACTCGAATTGAGACAATTACCATTAGAAAGCCCTCGACAAGAGCCTTTCACTGACATCCAACATGACTCAGTTTCGAACTACAATGAAGAAGCTTTGGTCGGTCAAACTAGTCAGCTGTGCTTGAAATAGATATTGGGTTGACCAAGTGTTGACTGACCAAAAACTTTGACCAGCCATAACTTCTTCACCGTAGCCCGGAACTGGGTCATCTTTGATGTCCTTGAAAATCTCTTGTCGAGGGCTTTCTAATGGCACTATAATCATCTCAATCCGAGCTACCGCTCAAAAGTTGTGATTTTTTTCAGCCACAGACTACACTATGCACATAATAGCTAACCATCGAAGACTGTGTGGGCAGGACTACGGGCATAAAAGTATTTTATTTTAGTATTTTACATTGCTAAAAGATTGTCATCCTACGTAGCAATCCTTATAGGGCCCTTTCCAAGGCCAAATTTTCTCTAATGCTATCATGGTGAAAGGACACTATACGCGCTCCACCGACATCATTAAATGGGATCAAGCACTAGCCACAGTTGACAGAAATGGTGAACTCTTGCAACTTTGCAGCAACACGAACACAAAGCAAAGGACGAACGAGAACAATTCACAAAAGTCAACATGCCTTGACAAAAGGACGAACGATTCGCGCATTCATGAATCGTAAACATACCTCCAGGACCGCAAAAAGCAAAGGGACACAAAACAAAAAGATATGAAAGAAACGAAATGAGCCAAAGCAAGCGAAGAAAACAAAACAAACGAAGGAGAATCTTTCGTGCTGCCAGCTGGCAGCTCAACGGGCTTGGAGTCGTAGACTTCATGCCCAGCTGAAATGAGTGGCAATGACAGAGAGTAACTGATTAGCTGATTAGCCTTAACTAGTCTTGTGATTTTGTATTTGGCTATCTTGTGAACTCCACAATGGAGATATAAACTATTCTTCTGAATCATAATGGAGTATAAAAAATAGACAAAATTTCTGTAAGAGACAGAGAGAGACGTAGCGAGTAGAGCAAAAAAGAAAAATACTATAAACAAAAGAGTTGTGCATGAAAGTCTGCCAACGAGCAGAACACAATGAAAGAGCAGAGCGTCAAGCTACCAACGAACAAGACACTGACGATCTCACTCTCAAATCAAACTGATAATACAGTTGTTCTATTTTTCGTGCATCTCCTTGTCTTGTGCCATCTTTCTTGATTGCTAGAATAGAATGTGTTATGTGATGTGCAGTTGCATGTCTAGGTTCCTGTGAAGCTTCTGTGCACAAGAAAATTCAAAGACACAAAATCTTTTGCAAATACGAAAATAAAAACAAAAAAATAAACAGTTTCAGTTTTGCGACATGGTATCAGAGCTCACAGGTTATCACCACTGATATTTAAGCAGTGATTTACTAGACAACACAATATGGCTACAACAATCCAAACAAGAGTAGCAATCAGTCTTGATGGCACAAATTACAGAATCTGGAAATTCAAAATCAAAACGCTTCTGAAGGGCAAAGGAATCTGGTCGGTGACCGAACTCTCAGAGGTGCAGTCTCCAGAGGAAGACCCGAGGAGAGTTGAATGGATCATAAAGGATGAGCGCACAATGGCGATCATCATTTCGTCCATAAATGAAGACCTACTCATGCAGAATGAAGACTGTGAAAGCAGCCATGCAGCATGGGAAAGATTGAAGCAAAAGTATGAAGTGAGGACTGCAGCTTCAGTCATGCACCTTCACAATCAGCTGCAATCAATACGGTGGGATGGCAACCAGTTGGATCAGCACGTCGAGAAGATCGAAACGATCTTCATTCAACTTGCTGCATCAAGACAGGAGCATCAGGTACCAGCACCACAGCAGATGATGTACTTCATGAAATCCCTACCGACGTCCTATCAGCCACTGAGAATGCTCATATTGAGTCTACCAGATATGACATTCGACAAAGCAGTCAGTCTTGTCGCTGATGAGAGATTGATGAGAGATGAAGGAGAGAAAAACAGTGATCAAGAGAAAGCTCTCTTCACGAAAGGAAAGAAGAAGAAAAAAAACAAGCCAAGATTCAAGAAGATGAAGTCCTCAAATCAACAATCTTCTTCCTACGATCACTACCACAAACCAGGCCATACGACCAACAAATATTGGTTCAATCCAGCAATACCTTGCATGCACTACAAGAAGAAAGGGCATTCTACATACGACTGCAGATTCAACCCAAAAAAGAAAAACAAGGCTGAAAAGACAAACATTGCAGAGTCATCAAAGGATGCTGAAAGCGGTGATGAAGCTTTCACGATACTCGACGAAGCTTCGACAAGCTACTCTGAACACGACTACAATGTAGTCATCGATTCAGGAGCAACATCTCACATAACCTGCAACAAGAAGATCTTGATCAACTTTCGCGAACTCAAAAACAACAGGACAGTAATTCTAGGCGATGGAAACAGAATACGAAAATGAAAACGAAAACAAAAAAAAAATAGTTTCGGTTTCGCGACATGGTATCAGAGCTCACAGGTTATCACCACTGATATCTAAGCAGTGATTCTTCTAGACAACACAATATGGCTATGACAAGTCAGACCAGAGTAGCAATCAGTCTTGATGGTGCAAATTACAGAATATGGAAATTCAAAATCAAGAAACTCCTGAAGGACAAAGGCATCTGGTCGGTGATAGAGCTCTTAGAGGTGCAGCCTCCAAAGGGAGGCCCGAGGAGAGCTGAATGGATCAGAAAGGATGAGCACACAATGGCGATCATCATTTCGTCCATAAATGAAGATCTACTCATGCAAATTGAAGACTGCGAAAGCAGCCATGCAACATGGGAAAGATTAAAATATAAGTATAAAGTGAGGACTGCAGCTTCAGTCATGCACCTTCACAATCAGTTGCAATCCTTATGATGGGATGAGAACCAGTTGGATCAGCACGTTGAGAAGATCAAAACGATCTTCGCTCAGCTCGCTGCATCAGGACAAAAGCATCAGGTCTCAGCACCACAACAGCTGATGTACTTCATGAAATCTCTACCGAAGTCCTATCAGCCGCTGAGAATGCTCATATTGAGTCTACTGGATATGACATTTGAAAAAGCAGTCAGTCTTGTCGCTGATGAGAGACTGATGAGAGATGAAGGAGAGAGAAGTAGCGATCAAGAGAAGGCTCTCTTCACGAAAGGAAAGAAGAAGAACAAGAACAAGCCAAGATTTGAGAAGACGAAGTCCGGATCAACAATCTTCTTCATGCGATCACTGTCACAAACCAGGCCATACGACAAACAAATGCTGGTTCAATCTAGCAATACCTTGCATGCACTGCAAGAAGTAGAGATACTCTGCATATGATTGCAGATTCAACACAAAAAAAAAAAAAAAGAATGAAAAATCTAATGTTGCAGAGTCATCCAAGGATGCTGATAGAGGTGACAAAGCTTTCACGATACTCAATGAAGCTTCAACCACCTACACTGAATACGACTACGATGGAGTCATTGATTTAGGAGCCACATCACACATCACCTGCAACAAGAAGATTTCAATCGACCTCAGAGAGCTCAAAAACAACAGAGAAGTTGGCGGCCTGACGCTCTGCTCTTTCGCTGTGTTCTACTCGTTGGTAGACTTTCATGCATAGCTCTTTTGTTTCTAGTATTTTTCTATTCTGCTCTACCCCGCTATGTCTCTTTCTATCTCTTACAGAAATTATGTCTATTTTTTATACTCCGTTATGATTCAGGAGAACAGTTTATATCTCCAGTGTGTGGAGTTTACAAGATAGCTAAATGCATAATAACAAGACTAGTTAAGGCTAATCAACTAATCAGTTACTCTCCGTCATTGCCACTCGTTTCAGCTAGGTGTGAAGTCTACAACTCCAAGCCCGTTGAGCTGTCAGCTGGTAGCGCAAAAGATTCTCCTTCGCTTGTTTCGTTTCCTTCGTTTGCTTTCTCTCATTTTGTTTCTTTCGTATCTTTTCGTTTTGCATCCCTTTGCGGTTTGCGGTCCTGGAGGTATATTTATGATTCACGAATGATTCGCGAATCATTTATCCTTCGAGTCAAGGCACGTTGACTTTTGCGAATTGTTCTTGTTCGACCTTCGCTTTGTGTTCGTGTTGCTGCAAAGTTGCAGGAGTTCACCATTTTTGACACTCCCTCTCTTGAATCTTGCAACTTTGTACGTCTAATCCAATTGTCTTTCTTTGCTTGGCAAAGAGTGGCTTGTCGAACGGCTTCATGAGCAGATCTGCAATCATGTTTTTTGATTTTATGTATTGGACTTGGAGCTCTCCATTAGAGATTAAATCTTGAATGTGATGGTACTTTAGAGGTATGTGTTTTGTCTTTGAATGGAAGACAAGATCCTAGGACAGATAGATGGCACTTTGAGAGTCCATCATCATCATGTTTGGCCCTTCTTGTGGTATTTTGATTGCCTCCAGCATCATCTGCAGCCACACTACTCATTCGCACCTTTGAAGCTGCAGCATATTCAGCTTCACAAGAGGATTGAGCCACCAAGGTTTGCTTTTGCATATCCAGCTGATTGCAGCTCCGCACGCTATGCTACATCCTCCAGTTATGAACTTGTTGTCATCTTTGCAGCTTGCCCAGCTCGCATCACTTTAGTGGTGTAGCTCAAATCTTTTTTCTTCGCTATCAGCTCTGTAGGTTAATCCCATATTCTGGGTACCCTTCAGATACTGTAGGATTCGTTTTGCCATTTGCCAATGTGCCATGCCATGATTGGAAGAGGATTGTCTCAAGACGTGCACAGAGAAAGCTAGATCAGGTCTGGTACAAATTGTAAGGTACATCAGACTACCGATTGAGTTCTAATAGGGTATATCTACCATCTTCTGTTCTTCCTCTTCCATTTTTGGGCAATCCTGCTTCGTGAGCTTGGCTCCAACTATTATTGGTGTGGCCTTTTCTTTGCAGTCCAACATGTGATACTGCTTGAGCACCTTTTTGGCATATACTGACTAACTCAAGTGCATTTTTCCCTTTGTTCGATCTCTTCTAATCTCCAACCCGAGGCATTTCGTTGCTTCTCCAAGATCTGTGATTTCATAACTTTGAGAAATCTGACTCTTTGTGTCTTTGATCAGCATCAAGGAATGTGGTGACCTGGTTTCAACAATCTGCTAATGATTTCGGCTTTTTATTGCTAAATCTTTAGCCTTTGCTTTGCCGTTGTGTATAGCCTAATCATAAGTTGCATTCAAAGTTATAAAAGTCATTGGATTAAGAAGGCACGAACCTTCGTCAAGCTTTCTTTAAGGATATAGTCATATTCTAAAGCCCAGTCGGCATTCTCGCATTATTTGGCTTTGTGTGAGAGTCAAGTTTCAATGACAGTTTTAATGGCTGACTATAACCCACCATCTTCGCATTTCCTAAGGGCAAACTGCTATTTTCAAAGGCAAGGCACTACAAATCTGAAGGGCCATTGTCACACATTTCGCACTATTCGGGATTTTCAGCCTCGTTCATTCTTTAGTGCCTACCTCGAAGCACCTCCACGCAGCCAGAGCCTTCCACCATCGCATTTTTTGAGGCAATTGTCGCACATTTCACACTATTCGGGATTTCCTAGGGCAGGCTTTGCTCTCCCAAATGTAGATTTGAAGACGGTTTTCTAGCCCACCATCGCCCTTCATCTCCAGCCCACCATCGCTCTTCATCAGCAAGGAGACCGCTGAAAGATGCCATTATTTCTGAGGATTTCCGGCAGATTATCGACTCCCTAAAACAAGAAACTTACAAACAATGCAGGCAGGCCATGAATGAATGACCCGCATAAGCAGAACTTAACACAAGGTTTTCGTGTTTAGAGACTAAGGCATTCGCTATATATATTGCTCATCCTTAGTTTCGGGCTATGTTGAGTAGGCAGCGCCTAACGAGTTCGCTCCAGGTTACCCCGTTCAGCAGTAGTTGCAGTTAGGGAAGTGTTTTAAGTGGCAGCCTTCAACACATTTCTAGCGACCCAAATGCTTCCATTCATCCCTCCACGTAGGTTAGAAGACGACAAGCCACCATGGCACTTCCTATGGCAGTCCTTACTGCTCTCCAATGGTAGTTTGCAGACCTCTTGGAAGCCATCACATCTTCTACATGGCAGTTCCAGAGGCAAATTTGGTTGCGCAACCTTGCTTTCTAGCTGTTGATCCTACTGTGGCAGTATGCTATTGGCTTGTGAAAGCCCTATTCCAGATGTCAAATACTGATTTGCTCTCATTCTTGAAGCAGTTGCAGAGCCCTCTTCTCTTTAGCATGGATCTCTCTGGCTATATTATGCCAATTTTTTTGCCATTGTAATTCATTTAGAACAATGTAGAATAGAGGCTCAGGAGCTCTGTTGGTGCTTTAATGTAGATTTACTGCTTTTGCCATTCATCTACAAGTTCAGAACATTCGTGTTCTCAGATTCTTGTATAGAGGTGTAGCAACCCCTCTTCTTTGCAGTGTCTAGACTGTAATGAATATATCTTTGTACTCTGCAAATGGTGAATATAGATAATGTAAATCTGAGTGTTCTGAATCACACAACTTGTTTCTATTGTGAATACCTTCTGTGCTTTTCATGGTGGTTCATTTTGGTAATAGAAAGTTTATGGCACTGTATTGTTTGTGCCTATACACAGTAACTTGGACTAGAATTGTCTAGTGAAGTGTCTCTAGCCTTCAATCTTGTGATATGCACAGGTCATAGGAGTTAGATTCATGATAAGCTACTGTCAAAATAACGAAAACACTGTGTGGCTTTCCCTTTTGCCGAAGTATTTGCTTTCTTGAGTTCACTCCCATTTGAATCTGAAAACCATAATGAAGTATTTAGTATTTTTCTCCTGGGTGTTTGTTTTCTTTATACGGTTGTACTAGCAGCCCCTTGTGGAAACATCTGTTGATGACCAATTTGCAATCACTTCTCCTCTCCACTCCATTCATTCTTAGTTATTTCTGGTTGTGCACTAATAATGATAGTATTAGCCTTTTTATTGCTCTCTAGTAGGAACGATACCCGTTTATACTAATGTGAGGCTTGTGCTATTGAAAAATCACATAGAAAGCCATATTAAAGTTCTTCTATTAAGACTTCTCATCCTTTAGAATTAATTCACTCGGATGTTCACTTTTCTTCGTCAAAAAGTATTGGTGGTGCAACTTGTTTTGTACCTTCATTGATTAATTACAAGATATACTTGGTTGTACATTCTTTCTTCAAAATCTATGGTGTTTGAACACTTCCTAGTTTTCAAAGCTTATGTTGAGAAACAGTTTTCTTCAAAGTTAAAGCTTTTAGATGTGATGGAGGAGGTGAATACATCTCCAACAAATTCTATGATTATTGTGAGGTTGAAGGGATTAAAAGGAATTATTGTGCTTATTCCCCATCTCAAAATGGAGTTGCCGAAAGAAAATATCGATCTCTATGTGAATGTGCTAAAGCAATCCGAGTTGAAGCTTCTTTGCCTATTGAATATTGGAGAGAAGCAATTAATTGTGCAAATTATTTGTGCAATAATAAGTGAATGATCGTACTCACTCATAACAAAGCCTTGAGAGAGTGAAAAAGTGTTAAGCTTAGCATACAAACTCCTTGGTGCTTGCTTAAGGCCATAAAAACTCTTTTGTAGTAGACACACATGATTTGTCTTTGTTGATGAAATGTAGCTCTCACATTGCTCCATGTATGCTTCTTCCTCAAGATCACCATTCAAAAAAGCATTTGTAATGTCCAATTGCCATAGATCCCATCCATAAAGAGTAGCAAGTGATATGATGACTCGAATGCTTACCATCTTTGCCATGGGTGCAAAGGTTTCATCATAGTCAATCCCTTGTTCTTGTGCATATCCTTTTGCCACTGACCTTACCTTGTAATTGTTGATAAATCCATCTTGGTTTGTCTTCACCTTGAAGATCCAATTGCATCCAATAGCTTTCTTGTCCTTAGGTAACTCCACCAATATCCATGTTCCATTTTTCATAAGAGCTTGATACTTGAGATCCATTGCTTGGATCCACTCCTCTTCTTTCCTTGTTTTATCTACACTTGTAGGTTCATCAAAAGAAGTTAGGAAAGCAACATAATTTCTAGAAACTACTTGCTTATCCTTTTCATCATATGTGAGCCTTGAAGGCATTTGTTTTTCCCTTGATGTTCTCCTTGGCTTTTGACTTGATGAAGGTCCATCATCATCACCATCCTTAGGTAACTCCACCAATCTCCATGGTCCATTTTTCATAAGATCTTGATACTCGAGATCCATTGCTTGGATCCACTCCTCTTCTTTCCTTCTTTATCTACACTTGTAGGTTCATCAAAAGAAGTTAGGAAAGCAACATAATTTCTAGAAACTACTTGCTTATCCTTTTCATCATACGTGAGCCTTGAAGGCATTTGTCTTTCCCTTGATGTTATCCTTGGCTTTTGACTTGATGAAGGTCCATCATCATCACCATCCTTAGGTAACTCCACCAATCTCCATGGTCCATTTTTCATAAGATCTTGATACTCGAGATCCATTTCTTGGATCCACTCCTCTTCTTTCCTTGCTTTATCTACACTTGTAGGTTCATCAAAAGAAGTTAGGAAAGCAACATAATTTCTAGAAACTACTTGCTTATCCTTTTCATCATACGTGAGCCTTGAAGGCATTTGTCTTTCCCTTGATGTTCTCCTTGGCTTTTGACTTGATGAAGGTCCATCATCATCATCATCTAAAGTAGGATCCTTTATATCAACATCAAGAATGTTAAATCCATACACATCACCATTAATAATTCTTGAAGAGACTTTTGGAATGTATCCCTCATAAAAAATGACATCTCTACCAACAATCACTATGTTAGTAGAAGGAATGTAAACCTTGTAGGCTTTACTCACCTCACTATATCCAACAAAAATACCTTTCCTTGAAGATGGATCATGTTCGGTCCTATCATCAAGAGTGATGTTGACATAGCATGTACATCCAAAAGTTCTTAGAAAGTTGACACTCGCCCTTCTCTTGAATAGCATCTCAAAAGGTATCCTTCCATCCAAAATAGCACTTGGCCACCTGTTGCACAAAAAATTGGCACACACAAGGCTTGATCCCAAAATGGTTTTTCAAGATTAGCACTTAACCTCATGGATTTAGAACTTTCATCTAAAGTCCTATTCTTCCTTTCAGCCACTCCATTTTGTTGCGGGGTCCTTGGTGTTGTATACTCCCTCTTGATCCCATGCTCATCACAAAAGGCCTTGAACTTGGTAGATATGTACTCACCACCATAATAACTCCTTAAGCACTTGCTCCCTGTGCAAAATTGGTTCTCCCTTGCATTCTTGAACTTAACAAAGAAATCATACACTTCATCCTTGCTCTTCAGTAGATATATCCAACAAAATTTAATAAAATCATCAATGAAAGCTACGTACATCTTCCCACTATTGCTAATTGTAGTAATTCCATAAATATCCAAAGGTACAATTTGAAAAGGCTTTTTAGATCTAGATATAGATCTAGCATAAGGTTGTCTATGTGACTTTGACAAAGCATAAGACTCACAAACATGATTAATTCTCTTTAAGAAACTTGGAAGACCTATCACAACTTGCTTCCTAGCCATTACCTCCAATGACTTGAAGTTGAGGTGTCCCATCCTTTTATGCCAAATCTCTTGAATAGGTAGTCGCTCTCTTGCAACACATCCAACTTGGTTAGCATAACACAAGCATCTAGTTTGAACAACTTCCCTTGCCTTTTATATTTTGCAATCAAGTCATCCATCCTTTTGATCATACAAGCATCCCGATCAAACTCAACTTTGAGGCCTTTACTTAGCAATTGACTCAAACTAGAAAGAGAAATAAGAATTGTGCCAATCCCTTTGATTGCACACTCACCATCATTGGCCTTGTAGATCACCCTCTTGTAATCTCCATATGCCAACAAAGAAGTGAAGTACTCTTTGTGAATCATGTGTGAACTTGCTCTACTATCAATCCACCATGGATCTAGATCTCCATAATTAGCAACTATACCTGAAGACATCACAAAAGCATCATCATTTGCATCTTGAACATCCAAACCATCCTCATCAAGAGTAAGATTACATTTCTTGTCTCCTTGATCTCTCTTCTTCTTATAGCACTCACTTGCAAAGTGTCCTATGATGCCACAATAGAAGCACTTGAGCTTTGATCTATCCTTCTTTTTACCATTTGAAGAAGCATCCACTTTATCTTGCACTTTAGACCACTTACTTTTGCTTTTGACCTTGAATTTGTCCTTGATGAACATAGCCTCCTCTCCAACTTGATATTTTGATGAAGAGCCACCTCTTGCTTGAATCCTATATTCTTCATTGATCAAGATCTCTTGAAGATTAATCTAACTTGGCAAAGTCTTTTAAATAGAAATACTTTGAACAATGTTAGCATGAGCATCCAAGAATCCATTAAGAATAACTTGAACAAGCTCTCCTTCCTTAATGCTCCCATCAATGCAAGCCAACTCATCATTCAATGCTTTCATTCTCATAATAAAAGTATTTGGACTTTTTTCATTCTTTTGCAAACAAGAAAATATTTTCCTTCTTAGAGTCAACACTCTAGAAGTAGACTTGGATACATAAAGATTCTTCAATGAATCCCAAGCATCCTTATTTGAAGTACTCTTACCAACCTCCTTGAGAAGCTCATAGTTCACATTCATCTTGATCATGTGTAGATATCTTTTGGCCCTCTTGTCATACCTCACTTGATCTTCTTGTATTGTTGTCTCTCCTCCAAACCTATAGCAATTCATTCATCTCAAGAAGTGATTCCATCCTCACTTTCCACAATGAATAGTTACTTGAGGTAAGCCTATCATTGGCTTCCAACATGACTCCACTTGATGTTGCCATGTAGCAATGACCTGATCTTCTCTTTCGACTTGTTTCAATGCACAAAGCACTCCTTTGAGCAACAACATAAAAAGCAAGCTACTGTATTTCACACATGTGGATCTAAAAATAACAAATATTGATCATTCTACACATAGAATTGCAAGAAATCACAAGTATATTGCACCAATGGATAGTAGAACCCATGAGAACCATGTATAAGCATGAATGAGATAAGAGAGAGAGAATTGTGTCTCTTCCCATGAGTTACATCCTTTTATAATAGGTCCTGAACCTAAGTTTCTACTTGGTTTCCCTCCAAAATGTAAACCCTGCTGTTGTTGGAACTAGATTCAATGTACCCTACATTCAAATTTGAATATACTCAAACTCGACTTCTAATCTTTCCCACACTTTTCAAAAGTGTTGATTCAATGCAATTTAGACTAATATCACTTTGAAAAGTCAAACTCTAAGTCTAATTTGAAATTGGCCTCAATTTGTCAAATATAGAAATGTAGCAAATATGATTAAATTAGTTGAATTTCTCACATTTTTGGGCGACACTAACTACTACCGCATCTTTATAATCGACTATGCTGGCAAGGCGAGGCTCGTTTATTTGTTGTGGTTGTGACCCTAGGTGGATCAAAGAGCCTATTAAAGCTTTTGAAGATCTCAAAATAGCTCTTACCACAACGCCCATACTCCGCTCCCTGACTATATGAAAGAATTCCATGTGCACACTGACACGAGTAAGTATGCCATTGGAGGTATCCTAGCACACAACCAGGAGAGTATGGTAAAGACTTTAACTCCATTTAGTGTGTTCTGGGCCTCACAAATGTTAAAATTGGCAAAAGCTAACTTGATCAAATCTTGTAAATACCATTATGACTAGTATATATCATATTAGACATGCTTTGAGCCTATTCCCATGTGTGAAATAAATGCATTTATCATTTGGGTGACTCATATAGGTTGTACATACCATTTCATTTGAGATCTAGTGGCTAAAATGGCCGAAAACTAGTTTTCTAGCTATATGCCACTTGGCATCATTTTATTGGTAGAAAAAGCTATTTCACATGGGTAGGAGTGATCTCGCACGTGTGCAGGACTGCCCACATGTGTGAAAATATTAGTAGTAGGTGAGATCCAACTTGTAGTAGATATTTGTACAAGTCCCTATAAATTAGAAAAATTGCCTAAAATCAAGGGAGGTGACTATAAGTTAGGAAACTTGGTCGATGTGCCATATTGATGATTATTGGTGGATCCTTTGATGAGTAGGCACTCTCACACATGCCAAATCAGCTGAGTAACCATCAACTCTTGTGTATATATGGTGGCTCATTTGGCTATAATGATCAATGGAAGCTAAATCTTGGTTTTGGAGCAATTCTAGTGTTTTCTCTCTATTTGTCTTGTGTTTTTCTAATCATTGGTTGATTAGTAGATCAAGTAATCAAGCTTCCAACACCTCTTGAGATTTGATCTAGATCCATTCTTGGTCTTTATTTCTCTAAAATTTCACATGGTATCAGAGCCAAGTACAAGAGATTAAAGCATTGATCTACACAACATCCAGATTGGCAAGTTTTTGAGAAAACTCACTAATCTTGAGTGGGCAAGTTTGAAGAGTTAGTTAGCCTTGATATTTGTGCATCAAACTTGGTTGTGGGCTGCAAGGGTAGGCCATACAGTACCAGTTTTGGAGCTATATTTTTCCGTTTGATGCTATATCTTACTCATACATCCAAACCAGGAAACTAGCTAATCTTGAGGTAGCGAGTTTGAATGGATAGATAGAATTATTATATTTGTACCAAATATTGTTGTGGGCTGCAGGTGTACTTCCAACACGTGTGAGGCTGTACAGAACCTATTTTGAACAAGAAAATTCAGTTTTGGTGCATTTAATGCCTCATACACCCAAGACTAGTCAATATACTGCATTTTTCAGGCTTTCTAATGCATTGTTTCTATACCTTTGATTTGTTCTTGGTATAGATCAATCATATAGATGATTTGAAGCTTTATTACAGTACACTAAAGCTGATTCTTAGATGCTTTGGGTGTGCATTAATGTTGAGAGTGAAAGATTGCCAAAAACCATAGATTAAGGAGTGATTTGCAAGGAGAGAGACTGAAATCCATTGTACCTTCATTCTAGATGTGTTCAAGAGTGAAAGGGTTGAGACTAGAAGCATCTAAGTGCTAGAAGTCACCCTTGGATAAGTCCTCCAAGTGAAATCTTAAGTGAATTTCTATAGCACAAAGAGAGAGAGGGAGGGAGGATTAGAACTCGAGAAAGCATGAGGGTGGTGGGTCGTTGCCAACAGGTGAAAAACACACATAGGATGGGCCAGTCGTGGCCACGTCGAAATAGCAGAATTACCCAGGCTCAATTCTCCCAAAAAATTTATGAAATAGGCCAATCCAATCTTTTTTTTCTTTTTTAAACATAATCTCTTCTTTGATCTTCTACAAGAAAAGTAGTTGCTCCTAGAGTGATTGACTCAACGTTACCATAAAACCGATTTGATCATTTTTGCAAAGCCAAAAAGTCATCTTTATTCTCAAAGATCATAGGCTTTTAACTTAGAGTAGAATCTCTTCCTTTGATCTTTTAACTCAGAGTAGAATCTCTCCTTTGAACTTCAACGTGAAGTGATTGCTCCTCGAGTAATTGACTCAACAGCACAGTAAAATCAATTGTTCCTTTTTTAAGAAAAAGTTGTCTCTTGAGGTCCACTCCTAAGGTGGAATCAAGAAGGAAAAATTTGCTACAACACTTTTTTTTACATGCACAACCAAATGTGATTTTTTTTCATTTCAACTCAGGGAAAGCGCGACACCCTCCCTCCCTCTCTCTCTCCCCAAAATAATAATAATAATAATATACTATGGTTTTTTGCACAACCTTTTGCAAGGACTCAGCTTTCATTCTCACACATCCACATAATGAAAGCTCGTGGTGACCCGACTGGCAGTTCATCTCCCTAGATAGGAATAGTTGTACTTCAGTGAGGGAGTGGATTTAGAGGAGGTCGTAGATGGGCGTCCAGGTACCACTTTGACAACATTCTTTGAGCTGAACAAAAGTGGTGATTCGGAGGCTCGAGAGTTATTGTACTAAGACTTGTCGAGGCAGGATTGGGACAACAGGAGAACACGTAGGTGGATCCATCGAATCAACATGCAAACGACCTCTGCCATTGGTTGCATGTATTTTGTACACCCCTCCAAAGGGGAGAGGTTCTATATGCAAATTTTTCTGACTCATGACAGAGGTGCAACCGGCTTTCAGGGCTTGTGCACGACTGATGTTGAGTTGTTTCAGTCGTTCAAAGATGCTTGCAGACACAGACTTCTGATAAATGATGCGAATGAGTGGAGTAGTTGTTTGCGTGAGGTAGTGTCATGGGGCACTCCATTGCAGCTTTGTCTCATGTTCGATGTGCTTCTTTTGACATGTGTCCCTTCCGATTCGTTGGAGCTCTAGAGGAGCAGATGGCTGCATTTAGTTGAGGATTATGCGCATAAGTTGGGACGACATGCGAGACCATTTTTGTGAGTCAGGTTTTGGTAGACAGCTCTTTTTGATGTGGAGTCGCACATGCAGGCAGTTGGAAAGTTAGTGGTGAATTTTGGGTTTAGGGTCTTTAATGTCAATTTTGGTTCATTTCCATTGTTTCGCAAGGAGATGTCTATCGACGAGAACCCTTCAGAGGTTGAAGTTGACATCGAGAGATTGAACATAAATCAGTGAAAGATTTTCGACCGTGTATAGTGTCATGTTGTCGTACGTGCGTGCACAAGGGGTAGATAACAATGACTCGAATTTTTCAAAAACTCGAATTTCTCAAAAGACTTGAATTTTTTCTAAGACTCAATTTTATTCAAAGGATCGATTTTTTTATATGACTTAAATTTTTCTTAAGACTCGAATTTTTAAAACAACCCGAATTATTTTTTGGAACGATTCGAATTTTTTCAAAGAATCGATTTTTTGGAAAGACTTGAATTTTTCCAATGGATGAAATTTTTTCAAAAGATTGAATTTTTTCACAAACTCGAATTTTTCCAAGACCAGAATTTTTTCAAAGACTCCAATTTTTCAACGACTCGATTATTTTTTTTCCAAAGACTCGAATTTTTCCAAAGGATCGAATTTTTCATATGACTCGAATTTTTCTTATGTCTCGATTTTTTTCTCAAAGACTCAAATTTTTTCCAAAGACTTGAGTTTTTTGAAAGACTCAATTTTTTGGAAAGACTCGATTTTTTTTGAACGACTCAAATTTCTAAAACGATTCAAATTTTTTCACTGGATTGAATTTTTCCAAAAAATCGAAGTTTTCTAATGACTCGTATTTTTTAAAGACTCGAATTTTTTCAAAAACTCAAAGTTTTCCAAAGACTCGAATTTTTTCAAAAACTCAAGTTTTTCTAATGACTTGAAATTTTCCAAAGACTCAATTTTTTTTAAGGGATCGAATTTTTCATAAGACTCGAATTTTTCCAATGATTCGAATTTTTTGAATGGATCGATTTGTTAACAAAGACTTGAATTTTTTGAAGACTCAAATTTTTTTCAAAGACTCGATTTTTTTTCCAAGACTTGAATTTTTTCCGAAGGATCGAATTGTCAACTCGAATTTTTTCGAAGGATCGAAAGACCCTTTGTACCGTCAAGTCAAATTTTTCAAAAGACTCAAATTTTTTCGATGACTCAAATTTTTTTCGAAAGACTCAATTTTTTTTTTTCCAAAGACTCGAATTTTTTCGAAGACTAGAATTTTTCGAAGGTTCAAATTTTTCCGAAAGCTTGAATTTTTTCAAGGAATTGAATTTTTTCAAGGACCCGATTTTTTTCCAAAGACTCGAATGTCAGATATTTGAGATGCGAGATGTGGGAGATCGGCCATCCTCCAAATCATCGGCCGCCTCCTAGATCGGCCTCCATTGCCCGTCAACGACGGGCACTCTTTATTAGTATATATATATATGTATATGTATACGTGTGTGTGTGTGTGTGTGTGTATATATATATATATATATATATATATATATATATATATACATATATACATATATATACTAGTATAGAGTGCCCGTCGTTGACGGGCAATGGACGGCAGACGGCGCGGGCTGGCGGACGGGCGTCATCGATGATGTGTTTTTAGGTGGACTGACAGGAGAAGGGGGGAACATATGGGGTGGGAACATATATTTATTTTTAATGGAATGGAGGCACCCCAACCTTCTTAATTTTTTTAGGGGCATGGAGGCACCTCCCTCCCTCTATGGGTGGTTGGTCAGCCTGTGTATGGAGAGAGAGAGAGAGAGAGAGAGAGAGAGAGAGAGAGAGAGAGAGAGAGAGAGAGAGAGAGAGAGAGAGAGAGAGAACTGGGGCCCGTGGGAGGGAGGGAAGGAGGAAAAAGGACTCTAGATCCTATACTTCATCCATACAATATACCTCATCCACAAAGTTTTTTATATGGAGATGTGTGTGTGTGTGCGCACGCACACACGCATTCAATGTGTTGGGCAAAGCTCTCTCTCTCTCTCACACACACACACATAGGCACACGCACACACACACACACACACACACATGTGTTCCAAATCCTCCCCCCCCCTCCTCCCCCCCCTATTTTTTTCTTTTTATTGTCTCTTTTGCTCCCCTCACCCCATCCCCCTCATTTTTTTTCAACTGTGCATTTTTTGGCCCATGGATAAAACCTTGTGGGTAACGATTTAGGGGTTAAAGCTATTGAGTTTGGGCTTGTGGTTCAACATTCTTGAAATGGCGGGCTAAGATAGGGATTTTAGAATTGAAAAAAAAAAAAAAAAAACAATTTAAGGTAGTCAAGAAAATTTTTATGTTTATGATGTATGGGTAAAACTTTGGTAATTCAAAATAAATAAGACATCCATGTAATAAAGAATATTGGCTCAAGTTTAAAGCACATTGAAGTGTGTGACGAAAATAAAACCTTAACTTCAAACTTCAAATATTTGAATTTAGTGAGTGGGAGGGAGGGGTGGGGAATTTTTTTGGGGCCCACCCCCAATGCACATAATGTGCAAATGTATGGGGATATGCACTTTCCCCATACATGCATCCCCCTCCCCATCATTTTTAGTTAAAAAAGTGTGTATGCTGCATGGGTTAGCATAGGAGGATGCATGGGTGCACCCATACACATGCGCAAAACCGTACATAAGTTTAAATATATATATAGATATATATACATACAAGTAAAGAGTGCCCGTCATTGACGGGCAATGGACGGCCGATGGTTGTTGATGGGTGGCCGATGGTCGTTGACGGGTGGTCGTTGATGGGTGGCCGATGGTCGCTGATGGTCGTTGACGGGTGGCCGATGTATGTGTGTGTATGTATGTGAGTGCATGTGTTATCTGTGTATGTGGATTTGTGTGTATGATTTGTGCTTGATGGTGTGTGTGATTTATGTGGTCAATGGTCTGTGTGTGTGTGTGTGTGTGTATGAAGTGTGCATGTGTGATTTATGTGGCCGATGGTGTTGGCATGTATGTATGAGTGTGCATGTGCATTTCTCTGTGTATACTGAAGTGCTTGGAGCCCGATTTGTTGATGTGGGCTCGTCTCGATGTGCAGCATTGGATGGAACAAACAACATGCATGACGGAGCCCGTTGCAATACTGGACCACTTTTTGAAAATGCCAAAAAGTAAACGACCAACTTTATCAGCACACCAAGCAGGTTGTTGCAAGTATGGATAAAGATGAAAAAGAGATTGAAGTCTCTCGAAGACACTAATCTCAATGATTCAAGATGCCCAGTTCTTGGCGAGTCCTAAAATAGTGTGCAATTGAAAAATGAACATCATTCATTCGACCTTCCATCATATGAATGCATTTTACAGCTCTCAAAGATGACAATACTTGAGGTGATGTAACAGTTTGACCAAGGTTACCAAAAACAAAAAACTTGTCTTTCAAATGAGAAACAAGGTTGGATCAAAACCAAAAGATCGCATGTGTTAAGATTTCAGAGGTAGATTGTCACATCCATTCCTAACAAGGTACTACAGGTTCCAGAGGAAAGGATGGGACATATTGATCAAGCAAACCTATACATCAAGAGAATAAAAAACTATAGAGTTAAGAAGCAAGAAAAAGGAAGAACCCTAGAGGTAAGAACAAAGAAAAACTATGTCAAATTTTCATTTCAATTTGAATAAATAAGAAAATGTCTAGTTTTAGATATTCAACTTCTGTTATTTCCCACAGTCGTTGCAAGGATGAGATTAGCAAATATGTTCTTCAATAGAGCATGGATGCTAGACAGAGAAAAGAACTTTGGGTAAAACTTTTTGTTCATGATCTATGGGTAAAATTTTGGTAATTCAAAATAAATACGAAAGCCATATAATAAATCTTAGTGCGGTTCTGCTCATTGATGATGTTTTTTAGGTGGATTGACAGGAGAAGAGGAGAACATACGGGGTGGGTGGAGTGCAGGTGTGGTCCCTAATGGTTAAAAGCAAGTTGTTTGGGCAAGAGGCCGATGGTTTAAGTGCTGGGGAGATGGGTGGGTGGGTTTTGCCATGTGACAAAAAAGGGCGAGGGAAAGATATGCTCCTGCCCTTAAAAGCCTAAGTTTTTTTTTTTTTGGCGGGGGGGAGAATTTCTTTTTTGATGGGGAGCCAAAAAGCCCCTTCACTTTTTTGTTTTATGGAGAGTGGGGGTTCACATTTTTAAGTGGATTTACATTCATATTTTTTTATGAGAGGTTTACATTTAAGAAAAAAAGTGTGTGTGTGTGTGTGCGTGCGTGGGGGGGGGTATAAATATTGATATATTCACTTTTAATGGAATGGAGGCACCCCCTTGTTTATACACACACACACACACACACACACACACACATTTTGACCTTCTTCATTTTTTTTAGGGGCATGGAGGGACCTCCCTCCCTCTATGGGTGGTTGGTCGGCCTGTGGGGGGGGGAGAGAGAGAGAGAGAGAGAGAGAGAGAGAGAGAGAGAGAGAGAGAGAGAGAGAAGTGGGGCCTATGGGAAAGAGAGAAGGATAAAAAAGGACTCTAGACTCTATACTTCATACAATATATCTCATCCACAAAAGGTTTTTTATATGGAGATGTGTGTGTGTGCGTGCGCATGCGCACACACACACACGCATTCGTTGTGTCGGGGGTCACACATACACAATGAACACGCACACACGCACACACACATAGGCGCACACACACACACACATAGGCATGCGCGCAGCGCACACACACACACTCACTCACTCACTCACTCACACGTGTGTGTGTGTGTGTGTGTGTGTGTGTGTGTGTATGCACGTGTATTCCAAATCCCCCTCCTCCCCTATTTTTCTCTTTTCATTGTCTCTTTTACTCCCCTCACCCCATCCCCCTACTTTTTTTTTAATTGTGCATTTTTTGGCCCATGGATAAAAGCTTGTGGGTAACGATTCAGGATTAAAGCTAGTGAGTTCGGGCTTGTGGTTAAACATTCTTGAAAATGGCAGGCTAAGATAGGAATTTGAAGGATTGAAAAAAAAAAATCGGTTTAAGGTAGTCAATTTTTTTTTTATGTTAATGATTTATGGGTAAAACTTTGATAATTTGAAATAAATAAGAAAGCCAAGTAATAAAGATTATTGGCTAAAGTTTAAAGCACATTGAAGTGTGTGAAGAAAAATAAAACCTGAACTTCAAAATTTAAGTATTTGAATTTAGTAAGTGTGAGGGAGGGGGTGAGGAATCTTTTTGGGGTCCACCTCTCAATGCACACAATGTGCAAATGTATGGGGGTATGCACATTCCTCATACATGCATCCTTCTCTCCAAGTTTTTTAGTTAGAAAAAACTCATGCATGGGTGAGGGAGAAGGATGCATGAGTGCACCCATACCCATGCGCAAAACTGTACAGAAGTTTAAATATATATATAGATATATATACATACATATATATATATATATATATATATATATGTATCTATATGTGTATATACATATAGCTATATATATATACACATATATATAAATTTTATGTCCCATTTAAAAAAAAAATTATTAAGGTGAAATCCTTTTAAATCTTTCTAGATTTTTTTTTGTACAATATTTAAGTTTCTTGGAGGTTTTAAGTTCTTATTACGGTTTTCTTAAGATTTTGTCCCATTTTTAATAAGACTCATTAATTTTCATTTTTTAAAGCTTTTTTTTAATTATTTACAATTTTTTAAAATTATCCATCTTTTTTTCTATTTTTTATGATTTTATTATTTTTTTAAATTTGTTAATTGTTTTTGGAGTTTTTTTTTTGTTTGTTACTTTTTTGAGTTTTTTTTTAATTTTTTGGTACAATTTTCAATTCTTATGTGTTTTTTTCTTAGCATTTGAATATTTAGTTTTATTACATTTTATTTTTAGATTTTGTACCATTTTTTATATTTTTTTTAGGGATTTTTTTACATAGTTCTGATTTTTCTAGAGTTTCGGGAGATTTTGCATAGTTTTTCTTTTAAAATTTATTTTTGGTTATTTTTTTCGAGATTTTTTTATATAAAATTATTGTTTTGATATTTTTAACTATTTTGAGTATTTTAAATTTTTTCGTTTTTTTTAGCATATTTTTTTTTCTTTGGAAGTTCTTTTGAAAAAAAAAATTATTTTTTTTGGATTTTTCTACACTATTTTGATGTTTTTAGATTTTTTTTTTTAAAAGCTTATTTTTGGTTTCTTTTGGATTTTTTAGAGGAAGGATTTTTTTTTATTATTTTGGGATGTTTTTACACTATTTTGATCTTTTAAAGCTTATTTTGGGACTTTTTACACTTTTTTAGTTGGCATTCTTAGCTTTCCATAGTTTTTTGAATTATTTTTTTTTTCAAGTTTTTTTCCTACTTTTGAATTATCAAGTTCATAGAAGGGATGAGGAGAAAAGAGAAACAATTTTTAAACTAGTTCATTTTGCAAAGATTGGGGGCATGAATTTCCATTTTACTAAAATGGATTAAAAAATACTCTTCATTCTCAATTAACTTTTATTTGGAAATCTTAGATGCTCTTGACACGTGGCATTAGCATTCTTCCCATAAGGATTTATGGAAGTTGACTATTGGAAAAAAACAAAACTTCTTTACTTTGTTTTCTAAAACTTATCTCAAAGTGAATTGCAACTTGTTTCAAATTTTCTTGCTCTAATATGGCTCATAAGCAAATTTTCTTTCAAGTTTTTTAGATAGTTTTTTTCAAGTTTTTTTTAAATAGTTTATTTATATTTCTCTCTCTCTCTCTCTCTCTCTCTCTCTCTATATATATATATATATATGACAAAAAGTCAAAAAACGAGGACCCGCTGCAGCGAGTGGGCTCTCTCTTCATTTTTTTTTGGTTAAGTTAAAATATATATATATATAAGTAAAAATTGAGGAGCCCACTTGCCTTGGCAGGTGGACTCTTTTTTTTTTGTTATATATATATATATATATATATATATATATATATATATATATATATATATATTTTATTATTATTTATAATATTCATATATATATATTTGAGTGTAGGGTGTAGCAAGTAGGTGGTGAGCAGCCCTCCGCTTGTCAAAAGGGTTAGAACACTAAGATAGGATCTTAACTTAGCCAAGTTGGTAGATTTAGATGCTTTCTACTTTCCTCTAACACTACCCCACTCTAACACTACTTTTCCTATCACTAAGCACATCCACAAACCATGATTGAGAGTGAAGAGAGAGAGAGAGAGAGAGAGAGAGAGAGAGAGAGAGAGAGAGAGAGAGAGAGAGATGGAGATTAGCTCACTTGCTCATTATGCATGCCAAAGAACAATGAAAAATAGAGAGCAAAAGAGAAAGCAACATAATAGCATTAGCAATGATTGAATAGCAAATGATGATGTTTGCTCTCCAAAATGGTATAGTTTTCTCCTTTTCATTAAGCATGAAAAATGGTTACAAATGGTGTCTTTTTATCTTTGGGGTGGCCCTTGCCCCTTGCTTTCCATTGGCTACTTGCAAGAAGGTGGGATTGAAATCTACACCCTTCACAAGAAACACAAACAAATCTATGGTGTAAGAAGGAGCACACCCCACCTACCACCATTTGAGTTTGACTAGTTTGCAAAACTTAGAACTTAAGTTTAAGCTTAACTTTGGCCTTCTAATATTATTTTTAATTACATGGTCCAAAGTCAAGTTTATGTCCATAATTATTTATTTACAAGTGTTCATTGGGCCATGGGCTTACGCACACAAGATGCCACGACCCTCGCAACTATCTCTGACTAAATTGGACAGGCCACAATACATCAAAGGGCTCAAGCTGAATAAAGAAACGAGCGAAAAATGGCCCAATTTTATCAGGAACTATTAGGCATTCTCGGTAGTCAGCTCGTCGAACCATTGAAAGGAAGGCTGCCATTGAATACTTTGAATCAAACATTTGAGAAATACACCATAATAACTTTTTGAAAGTTATGAAGAATTATGTGGCCGGGTCTCTTCCATACGATGAGCTAGAGTTCGCACCTCAACGTCAAAAGACCCTTTCACTCACTGTCAGATTTTTCAGATCGTTGCGGTACTTGCTCGGACCCAATTTGTAATAGGGTATGCAAAAAACTCTTGGAGGGCCAATTTATTTTGGCAAAAAAATAAAGAAATACATTGAAGATGGTGTGGCGACAATCATCAAGGAAACGACAACTTTGCACATTGTAAAGTTTTTTATTTCTTTGGACAATGATCTGCTATTGGTATGGCAAAGAGGCAATAAAGCACCTATCCCTATCTATCAACAAAAAAGTTTGCTTGTGATTGAATTAGAGCGGCTACAAGAAGTAGCAAAAGTATATCATCGAAGCTGCAGACTAATATACCACCCTCCCTAATGCAATTTGTTGAAAAAATAAAAGAAAGACTAAATCAGAGACAAGGTCATGGTGGGAACAGTGCCGCACTTCTGGAGATTTTTTTGCGAAGTGAAGACCTCAAAAGCAAATATGGTATAGATCCAAAATGGCATGGGATAGCTACAAAGCTTTGGTTCCTCATAAAAAATTATGAGAATAGCTACACATAGCTATAAAGTTTGAGGTAGCTCGAGGTACAACCACATTCATCCACCTTTCAATCACATCTAAAGTGAAAACTAGAGTCTAAGTGACATTGTCACATCTCATGCATGTATCTCTACCTACTTTTACCAAGTGTCCTACTTCTAAATAGAATTGTACAAATCATCATGCATGTGTCCATTTCACTTTGTGCATGCCTTGCATGTCACTATGGATCACTTACAATAAATGCATGTGATATGCCACGAGTTTCTACAAGCATATTAATGTTGCCAACTATAGAAAGATCTTCACTTTTATACAACAAACTATAATCAAAAGCTGAAGATATGTATCTAAGCACTCTCTTGGCCATTTTCCAATGATGAATACTAGGATTTTGCATAGTGATGTCCACGAAGGATCTTTCATCACCTTTGTTAGGGTCTTTTACAATCAAAACCAATTCTAGATTGAAAATTAAGATCTGAGTTCTAGGATTTATGACTAAAACACAATCTAGCATGCTAATAATCAAAGAATGGTTACTTTTGCACTAATGGGGAAAGTACAAAGAAATTTAATGCATTAGCAAAGTCTCCTCCTCGAACTAGAGAGAGAGTGAAAAATTCAAGCTTACAAGGCAAAAAATCAATATGACATGAGAATAGCTTCAATGCTTGATATATCATCAAATTTGTGAGAGAACCCACATACATTTATAATGATTGTACTAGATCGAGCTAGATCAAGCATGCAACCTTATTTCTCGCATGCAACCTTATTTCTCCACCTCTAAAAGTGGTTTCTACCAAAATATTGACACCTATCACTATGCATGCATGAGAAATGACACTAGTCCTATAATATTCTACACGTGTCACTATCTAGAATACAAATGTACAATTTAACTTGCATGTGTCCATAACAACTTTTGCATGCATTGCATCTCACATCAGACAACTTGGACATTATGCATGTGTAGTACCTCAAGTTTCTACTAGCCCAAATTTGGCCATTTTATGATGTAAAACTACATGCATATTAAAAACTTTATGAACCCCAAAAGTCAAGATACATGGCTTTTTTTATTTTCAACACTCCTCCTAAAAAGTTATCTATTTGACTTGTTGGATAGCTCCTTTGGTGTGATTCACCATTGCCATGAGAGAACTTCCTTGATGGAAATCCAATACCATTCTCTTTGATGACTTTTCCACCATTCCTTCCAGACTTGAAGAAGAACTTTGATTCGAAAACTCCTATTCTTTGAAAATAGTTGCACCATGATGGAAATCCGAGGCCTCCATGCCTCAGAAAGATGATAAGGATCATTAAGATCAATATCATTAGATGAACAAATGTGTTTATCATCAAGATTAAGCATACTAGCTTGACTAGTCCTACATACTATGAACTTTATCCAAAATGGATCTAATCTTGAAATCAAATGCTAACTTGATCTTTTTGAGGCTAAATACTTTCTGAAGGATATAAGTGTTCTCATTGGATGTTTCAATTAATCTCAAGATAAGTTTACAAAATGCCTCATAACATGAAAAAACATGATTTTTCATTCTATGAGTTTTAAACTCATTCTTGCTCTTTCTAGATCCAAGAGCAAACTTTTTACGACACAATATCTTGCTTTCAAAATGTTTCAGAAAATATCTAAGTCAACAATGACAAGAAATATGTCCATACAAAGGACAACATCAAAAACTAGAATTGCCTTGAAATTTGAGATGTACAAATCTCAAGAAAGCAAGATGGTACATCAAATAAAGAAAGAGAAGCATAAGTGTGAATACCACCTGAAACTTTTCCTTTCTTTATCATGAAAAAATAACCACAAGGACTCGGCCATGCATCTTGAAGATCCCCTTGAATACAAATGTTGAGGATGCTCCTCCTCAAACCTCGACTCCATCACAACTTGACTATCTTCAATAGGAATGATTTGTGATGCATCTTGAGATGCTTTGATCTCGGCCCCTTCCAAGAGTGAATATTGATCTTCATAAAATATGACATCTCTATTCTCAATTACCTTTGAGTAGAGAGTATAAAGTCTTTGTAGGCCTCCTTGGTGGATAGGCATCCACCAACCATGATCTATGAACTTGGATCACCTTCCTTCCTTATTTCCAAGAGAAAATATGCAAAGAAAAAGATTTCAAGTACACCAAGGTAATCAACCGTAGGCCTATTGTAGAACAAGACTACATATGGTGTACTTCCTCCAAGAGCTCCACCACTCCTCAAAGATTTGGTCTTCAATGAGAACTCCATCTCAACATATGCTTTAAATAATAGAAACAATCAAGTGCCATAATCTTGAAGAAAGAAGATATAACATTGTCCATCTTGTGAAATCATCAATACAAGTTACAAAGCAAGTGGCATGTCCCTTGCTTTTAGATGATGAAAAATGTACATCTGAGTGTGTCAACTCGAATGGATGTGTAGTCTTGATAGAAGACATTGGATATGGCTTCTTATGTGACTTTGCTATTGCACAAGCCTCACATGGCTTGATCTCTTTGGAAAGTGATCTTGGTAAGCCAATGGATTTTGCATCCTTGACCATAGAAAGCATGGATTTGAAATTGGGATGATCCAATTTCCTATGCCATAATTCCTCCTTGGAAATACTTTCTTCAAAACAACATCACAAGAACTTGCACTGTCATGTGGATTTAGATTGAAAATGCCACCGTAATTAGATCCATGTGCTAGGATGTCATCACCTTTCTTAATAGTACAAGTATTGTTATTGAATTCCACATCAAGACCAGCATCAAGCAACTTTCGAACACTTATAACATTCTTTGTGAGTTTAGGAGCATAAAGAACATTGGAAAGAGACAACACATTAGAAGATGTAAGTTTCAAGGGAATACTCCCAATTCCTTCAATAGTACATCCAAGACCACTTGCTGTGTATATTGATTTTTTAATTCTTTGATAAGGTACAATGGAATCAAAAGAATTCTTGGAGAAACACATGTGTGATGAAGCACCACTATCAACAAAACCATGATCCATCCTTCTTGAAGGATGTTGAGGAGAAACTTGATACCATGAAAGATCATTCTCCTTCACTTGCAATGGTTTTTATGTGGAATTGTAGTGCATTTTTTTGGTCAAAATTTCAAGAATTCAGCAACTATAATCATTGATGCTGATTTTCTAGAAGAAAATGTGCTAGATGTATCTCATATGTGCAAAATCTGCTATTATGCCACTTTTTACTAATATACGAATGTGGTTATGTTAAAGAGTTGCTATGAAATTCTATGGCATGTTCAAATGTCATAATCAATTTTCAAATGACAGTTATATCAGACAAATTAGAGCTATTTTTATTACGTTACTATTTTTAGTAAGTTTGTTAAATAGCAATAAGCTATTTTTAGCAACACTCATAAGTGAATTTGATGGATGATAATATCGACAATTGCTAAGTAGTTTTATTAAATGGCAATTTTTTGCCATATTGTAATGATAAAATGTACTTTATATCATGATTAATAAAAGATGCCCATGTACCTTTAAGGCACTGACTTAAGTTTCAAGGAAAGGTCCAAAGGCTAAGGGTCCTGCAAACAACGACAAGCAAAGTTCAGTTCAAGACAGACAACAAACCAGTGAAAATACCCTTTTGAAGATTAAGGATGTCCTTGAATAATTAGGATCATGACCTTATCATAAGGTCCAAAAAGATTCCACAAAATAAAATACGTTGGCAAGTTCAAAATCATTCAAACAGTAACTAACCACGATCCATCAAAGATTATCGAGAAAAATTTGGAGTTCTAGCTCAAATCAAGGATTTAGTAACATTGCTTCACAATTGAAGAGGTTCTGGATAAAAATCGATGAATCCTTATCGATTGAGGACACTGCAAAATATACCAGTCAAAATAAAATTTTGCAGGTGAAAATGCTTATAAGACATTCAGGTGTCCTGGAAGAAAAGAATTGACGAGGTCAAACAATGGGAATGACCGAAATATACTAGGATGATCAATTTCAAAATTATGTTGAGAGGCCAAACGGATATTCATGTGATGGGTTTCAAAATGAAACAAAGAAATGTTATGAGATCTACTAATAGCCTTATTGAAGGTTAGTTTTGAAGAACTCACCCTTGTGAATGTTGTTGGAAGAGGATACACCAAGGATAATTCAAAGCCAACAACTCCTTAATGGACATATGTTAAATGGACTTAAAATTTATTTCCAAAATGAGTAAATTCGAATTCTATGGAAGGGATTCAATGGGAAACAAGAATAGGATGGTGTTTGGAAGTGAGCGGTTGGTAACCTCTCTAGTTCTCTCTCACGAGGCATTCTGAAAGGGAGGCATTCATCAATTCATTCGTTCCAGTGTTCGTTCCAGTGTAGAGGAGAGGCTTGCTTTTGTTATGAGCGAAGAGCATTCTAGTAATCTGGTTATGAATAGAGGCATGGATTCTTCTACTGCATTCTCTTTCTTAATGATTTGATATTATGTTGATTGATCCTGGAATATGATCATGGAGAAGACTTTTATGCAGATCTGCCCGCGCTCCTACCTATAGCTCTCTTGCTGGTCAGTCTGCGCTGGACAGAGATTTATCTCTCCTTTTCTATCTGCGCTGAATAAACATACCTTGATAAGATAAACCCTACGAGGAAATATCCATACATCAAAGGATTATTGGGAGGCTTATGTACATTGTAACAGGAATGGGGAACATATACTAGTGAGATCTTGGCACAATACATGTCCAGACCTTCAAAAATACATTGGGTGGCAACCAAAAGGCTAGTAACATATATAAAAGGAAGTACTGAATTCGAAGATTCAATACAAAGCACAAACGGAAAGGCAACATACCTTGTTGGGTACACAGATTCCGATTGGGGTGTAGACAGGAGTGACCGGAAATCAGTTTCAAGATATTGTCTTCAATATCAACCGGGGTTGCATTAGCTGGAGTACTAAAACGCAAAGCTCAACAACATTATGAAGCATAATACACGGCGGCTATTCCAGAAGCAAGCACATTGATGTGCAACATCATTTTCTGAGAGAAAGACTAGCATATCATAAAAGACACTCTCAAGAATATCCATCATAAAAACTACTCTCAAGAATATCTAGTCCACATGAAATGCTTGCCGTTTTGAAACTAGTATCACGTAAATTATTTGCGAGTACGAATTCTACTGCAGCAATGTCCGCGTCAATATCTACGGCCTCCGGTACCATTCCTAGCTTTGATAAGTTGTGCTCGCATTGTGATAGTGCCTGCGGATGGCTTAGCCGGACGCGTTTGAACTCCTCCATTGCAATCCCTAGAAGTGCGAGGAGGCAGTGACAGACAGGAAGGTGCACCCTCATCTAATACGTGCAATCGATGGCGTAACAGCAGATCGTAGTTTTTTGTGAAATGCTTCCGCCAGTAGAATTCTGTATTGGTAGCACTGCTCTATCTGCCGACGGCGTCAAAGGGAATGTCACATTTACGGCATGGCAATGACTTGCAGTCGGGATAAGCTTTGGTGGCCTGAGGGACCAGGATGCGTTCCTCTGAGGGCAGTAGATCTTTTAGTACTTGAAGCAGTCAGGTAACGTAATTGATCGAAAAGGAGCAAAAGCGCGTGAGAGCAGCCACAAAAGCTTATCCCGACTGCAAGTCATTGCAATGCTGAGATCCAGGAGGAAATTACGAAAAACAAGAAAACAAACACGCAGAAAGCAAAACAATCAGGGGAGCTAACAGGAAACATGTTCTTATAAGATGCAGTAAGTCGATCAGCTCAGGGCTCAGCACAACAGGCTAATCAAATGCTTAAAATGTAATGAAAATCGCACTGCCTTATTTTAAACATGAATGGATTAACTAAACTGATCGATACATCTATGTGATCAATTCTTTATGGGGTCACCCAGAAGCAGCAACCTAGCTTCTGGGGTTAATGGACAGTGCCGTCACTGGCTTCCAGGAGGATAAAGTTCTTAGCACCGCTTGATTACTAGAAGTGGCGTTCTTTTTTATTACTTCTATGGCAACTGATGTTGCTTTAATAAGAACAAAAGATCAAAGTTCACCAAAGCCCAGCTGCCCGCTGCTGCTGAAGGCGAAGGAGCGAGTGAGATGTCATTCACCTTCGCTGGAAGATGCGAAGCTCTTTCTGTCTTCCCCTTCGTCGAAAGAGCATTGGCAGTTCCTTTCGTCAATTTTCGGTCCACTTGAGAAGTATTTGCATATGTATGTATGTTTATATATATATATATACATCACCTTGTTAAGGACCAAATCAAATGGAAGGACGAAAGAGTTCTTGCATGTGATTTATGCATGACACTTCTATACTTTTGTTTGTTAGTAAAAGTGGATACTAGGTGTACTATTGATTTAGCCTTTCCTTTCTCTTAAAACGTATAAAGGTCCTCTTGTGTGTGAAATCTTCATGGCCTTGAGTTTGCTTTGCGTATTGGAGACCCTCTTTAGGGTTTTAGTCGCCTCAAAAAGTTTTGGTTGTATAAGCAATTTTCAACTTTGCATGGGGTTCTCCGAAAGTGTAACTTTTTTATGTACATGGCTTTTAGTTGTAACATCATTGATACATCTTATGTTACGACGTATAAGCCCATAACTTTTAGAACCTTGGTACAGTGTGGACTGGGGTCAAGCTGTAGTCAGTTTAAGAATGGTGATTTATCTACCTAAATTGACTTTGAAACAGATTTCTCTAGTCCACAATCGGAGGAATGGCTGAAGGAATATTTTTTGCCTTTGTGTAAATTCTAACTAGGAACTTATGAACCAGGCTCTTAATATGGGATTAGCGGCAAATTAACAATTCTTTACGAAATGGTTCCCAAGCATGTACCTAGTAAACAAAAATTTGATTTTTTGGCACTATGTTTTTTTTTAATGATTTAATTTTGGAGTAAGATATTGCCAAAAAATTGTACTTAAATTTACTTTAGGATTTTTACTTAAATTTACTTAAATTGTACTTGAGGATTTTTATATATAATCCATATTTATTCCTTTTCGGTTGATAATGTACCGATTGTTTTTTTGCTTTTGTCTTCTAATTGATTTTGATCATTAGGAAAGGACTGGCAAAAAGCTTTTAACAACAAAAGAGATTTGACATCATGTTACGATTTCTGTTACATTTACATTTGCAGTTATATACTAGATGCATTATGAGTTTGATCTTAGAGACACCTAGTAAAATTTAGTGCTAATCAATCCTACATTGCACCTTTACCCTGGGTTACCACACAAGGTGAGCAAGAGTTAAGGCCTAAATGTAGGTCTCATTTTCATAGACTATTGTAGGTTATTTGCATAGACTATAATAGGTAACTAATAGGTAAGTTACAAAGTACAACTAGAGTAGGGTTAGTATAGGATGACCTTTCATTGTCCTAACTACAATAGGACCCTAGGCATTGAAACTAGTATATGCCTAATAAAGCTTATATCATGGTTAGTTCACATTGAACTTTGACCATTTGATTAAGGTATATTGTAAAGTTCTACATAGATTCTTTTGAGAAATTCGACATCTTCAAGATGACAACCAAGTATCACTTACATGTGAAATTAGAGAAGGATTATGCGACAACCAAACCTGCATGGGGTGTTAACTTAAATCCGTATGAGATGCATTGTTGGAGATTAGAAGGCAAAAAACATATTGACCTATGGGTAAGAGGTGATTTATACCCCTGCAATCCACTAGTAGATGTGCCTCCTAAATAATATGATGTACATAGTTTGTTAAAGTTCATTGGGGATGGTGGTAATGGATTCCTTGGCTATTGTCAAGCAATGGATTCTCGAAGAATTCAAGCTGACATTGGCAAATATGGCAAACATTCATATATTGAGTATGAATGACAATTTAAAGTCATTACATGGAATAAATATGAAATTGGAACAGGAGATAAATGATTTAAAAATAGAGCTTGCCAGTTCTGTCGCAAAAATTGAAGAATTGAAATCTTCAATCAGTATATTTGAGAGGACAATATATGGCTTACAACGAAAGCGTGGAGTCTTAATGGATCAGCAAGCACAAAATGAGAACACTAAAAGACACAAACTAGAAGCTTTGGCACCAGGTGGTGGTGCCAGTAAAATACGTATGAGAGACACAAAAGAGTTCTTGCAAAAGATGGTTGGAAAATATTTTATTGCTGGAAAATATATGAAACATTTTCTGAAGGGTAAAGATTTGATTAAAATTGTGGAAGATGAAACAAGTGATTCAATTCGCTTGAGAATTGCAAAAGAGCTAGTCAACAAGCTCAAGCCAAATCCAAATGTTAAAGAGATGATGTACGCATGTGACCAAGGAGGTGTGAGTTGCAAGGGGTATAGAGCTTTAAAGAAGTATATGAAACGCTCTGACAAAAATGGGTTAAAACACCATCAGATAATACCTACTTATAAACTTGTTGAATCCATCAAACGAGAATGCAATTCGATTTTGCTCTCTAAATTAGGAGAGTTTCAGCATATTGAGGATTCATTTACAATAACCAATAAGAAGAAAGGACCTGCGACTTGTTTTCATTATCATCAAGGCAAGAATATATTCTTAGATCTGGAAAAGGTCCAAGCAATGATGATCTGACATTACGAAGTTAAAACAAATGGTAAGAACATTTCTTGTAGATTCCGATTTTCAGTTGTATGCTTCTCTTCAACTGATATGTTTTCATAATGAAAATTTTGTTTTATAGATTGTGGAGGTAAAGTTATATTTGTTATTAAGTTGGACGAAGTGAAAATCGTAAAAGGGCGTAAACTTGAACGTGTCACAATCACCTTGATGAACCATGAATTGCAATAGTTTGGCGGAAGTTATTGTAAAGAATTTAGTGTGCAATCCGAAAATCACATATGGTGGATAGCTATATTTGAAGTTGCTAAGGAGTCTCATGAAGTATTGAAGTGGCTATTTGAAAAATGTAGTATATCTAAGATAATACATGCACAAAATGAAGGCAAATTGCTCAATGTTGAAGGAGAAAGCTTTGTTGTAGAACGACACCTAGCTGCTGATTTGAAGACCTTGAAATGTATGTACGGTTGTGGTCTCGATGCAAATGAAAGCATTTTTGTATATATTGTATGTTTGAATCTGGACGAAACAGAAGTATTTTGAATTGCAACCAACGTCTTGCACCAAATAGACACAATCTAGACAAAGCTTGGAGCCTTGTGTTGAACACTCCTCTCCAAAGAGTCCATTTTGGTGAATTACAAATACTGGACAAATTATTATTTTTGCATTGTTGTTACACATGGAACATGCAGCCCAAATCAAGAGCAGATGTTAGCGTTAGAAATCTAGAGATAATTTTATCTAATATGAGATTGCATGGGGTCCATGTGGGTCTTACCAAAGACGTTGAGATGAATGGAAAAATGCAAGATGTTCCAACAAAATTTTCAATGGGTGGTGTGAAAGCAAGACACTTATGTCAACTCATATTGTACGCAAAAGCAGTGTTGAATGGGAATACTGGAAGAAATTATGTCAATGCACAACAAATATTGGCTCAGATCCTCGCATGGCAAGTATAGGTGCTAAGGTCTGGCAAGCATTTGATGCCTTGTCACAAACTATCAACAAAAAGATGATGAGAGATGAAGATTTGGATAGATACACAAGAGAAGTCAAAACATTCATGCAATTGATGATCGATGCATGGGGAGATACACACATAACTCACTATATGGTATGTGTGTATCATATTTTTTACTTTTGTATTTATGTATTTATAAAGATTTAAACTAATACAAATTTTATTTGAACATCACATCTTTTATGCTAATGGACCTTGGTTTATAAAAACCTATGG
This sequence comes from Diphasiastrum complanatum, assembly GCA_029204225.1. NCBI lineage: Eukaryota > Viridiplantae > Streptophyta > Lycopodiopsida > Lycopodiales > Lycopodiaceae > Diphasiastrum > Diphasiastrum complanatum. The sequence goes on from CM055103.1 coordinate 54,429,365, forward strand.
ATCATTAGCTATTTGGAATATGCAAGGGATGGAGAAGAGTCATTACAGGGCAAAGGCTGCAAATTTCAAAAATTCACGCCATGGCGGAGGAAAGGGTCTTAGTAATGCATTGGTTGAGATATTCCAATGGTTTTACAGAGGAGTTTTGGGCCGAGGACACTTTGAAAACACAAGAACTGAAGAGTTGAGTTCAATGATCTCCAATTCAAATTCAGTTAGAAAGACCGCATGGCAATCCTCTAATGCTAAAACAAGACACCAAGAATGGAGGATATCTAGAGTCCGAGTTGGAAAGAGATGGATGCTGAGGCCACCAACATCCAATGTTTTGTAAAACAATGCTAGAGAAGCAACAAAAATTGATGTGATGGAATAGAAGCAATTTATGTTAGATTGTACTTCGAATATTCCTTTGTGATAAATATTATTGACTAATTGGATTGTTGTTATAAATAAAAATTGTTTAATTTTATTTTATAATAATATCTATTTTTGAAAACATGTCCTTCTATATAAGAGTGTGAGTTCTCATTCTGTTGTCACTTCCTGCTCTGTTGAAATTTCTTCCCTCGTAGTTTAACTTCTCTCGTGTAATTAGACTAGTAATTTGCTGGTAAATTAGTTGTGAAAAAAGTGGATCTTGAATGGATCCAAACTCCTAAAATACTTGGCTAAGATCTTTGCACAACAAGCTACAAAAGCTAGAAATGGCAAAGCATCCTAATGCTACCTTTGATACACATGAACTTGACAAAGCATTCAAGTGCTCATTTCCTTGGCACATTCACAAAGGGTTCTATTCTTCCTTTTTGCCACTCCATTCTGTTGTAGAGTCCTAGGACTAGAGTACTCCCTTCCCATGTGCTATGCAAAAATCTTTGAACTTACTTGAAGTGTATTCCCCTCCAGTATCTGATCTCAAGCATTTGATCTTTGTACTAAATTAATTTTCCACTTCATTCTTAAACTTGACAAATGCAGCAAACACTTCATCATTGGTTTTAAGAAGATAGACCCACATTAGAAAAAATTTGAGCACAAAAGGGGCCTTTAAAAAAGAAACCTTTTATTTTTTTTCTCAAAATTTTCTTCCACATGGTCCAATGAAAACACTCAAATTTGAAATCTACATAACGTAGCTCCTTCAAATTAATTTTCATTTCTTTTTAAAGAAATGTAATTTTGCGTCGGGGGCAACCCGTAAATAAGCCATTTTATTTGTAGTATAGTATGCAACTCAGCAAAAAAACAGTGTAACTTTTTACCGGCAACTCGGATTGAGACAATTATGGTGCCATTAGAAAGCCCTCGATGAGAGCTTTTCAATGACACCAACATGACCCAGTTCCAAGCTACAGTGAAGAAGTTATGCTAGTCCAAGTTTTGGTCGGTCAACACTTGGTCAACCCGATATCTCTTTCAAGCGCAGTTGACCGGTTTGACCAAGCTACGGTGAAGAAGTTATGGCCAGTTAAAGTTTTGGTAGGTCAACACTTGGTCAACCCGATATCTCTTTCAAGCGCAGTTGGCCGGTTTGTCACGATATATCTTTCAAGCGCAGTTGACCGATTTGACAAACCGATCAACTACGCTTGAAAGCGATATCGGGTTGACCAAGTGTTGACCTACAAAACTTTGATTGGCCATAACTTCTTCATCGTAGCTTGGAGCTGTCATGTTGGGTGTCGTTGAAAAGCTCTTGTCGAGGGCTTTCTAATGGCACCGTAATCGTCTCAATCTGAGTTGTCGTTCAAAAGTTATGATTTTTTTCAGTCACAGACTATACTACCTACATAATAGCTAATCATCGAAGACTGTGTGGACAGGACTGCAGGCAGAAAAAGACTTTATTTTAGTATTTTACATTGCCAAAAAATTGTCATCCTACGTGGCAATCCTTATAGGGCCCTTTCCAAGTCCAAATTTTCTCTAATGAGTATACCTACTAAAGTCATCAATTAAAGTTGCATACATTTTTACCCCACCATTGCTAGTTGTACTAAAAGAATGAAGATCCGAGTTGAAAAACTACTTTAGATCTAGAAGTAGATCTAGTATAAGCAAGTCTACGAGATTTGGACAAGGCACCATGTTCACAAAATGTATTATTTGGAACAAGACTTTTAGGGAGACCAAGAATATGCTCTTTCTTTTTCATTACCTCCAAAGATTTGAAGTTGGGATGGCCCAACCTCTTATGCCAAACTTCTTGGTTTGTCAATTGTTCTCTAGCCATACAGCCTTCATTCTTAGAGATCACACAAGCATCCAGTTTGAAAAGTTTACCATGCCTTCTTCCTTTAGCAATCAAGGATCCACACTTACTTATCAAACAAGCATCTCCAATGAACTCAACATCAAGTCCCTTGTCAATCATTTGACTAACAGTAAGCAAGTTCTTAGTGATTGAAGGAATGTACAATACATTTTCAAGATTTACTTGTTGATACCAAGATCTCCTTAGGAAAGGAATTCAAAATACAAGATCTTGTTGGCATAAATGACGGCTTCTAAAAAATTGTCAAATAAACTAGAATAAATGACGATTTTCTAGGCCGTCATTTATTCCAGTTTTTGCAAGAATTGATGTTTAAGTCTATGTATCACATATACTTATCATAATAGGCAGTTATCCAACCATTCATGTGTAAATTTACCTACTTGGGTTATACATGGGATATTATACCTATCGACGTGTTCTATATTGTCGGATTTAACACTAACACATATCATCGATGTGCATCAAACAATATATGACACACTTATATCAATTTAAGGGCATGTTATACTATCATATCCATCTAAATACTTTTATTTGCCCACTTATCTACCCAGTAAGCCAAAAAACATAAAGAAACATTATTTTGGCATAAATGACGGCTTCTGAAAAATTGTCATATAAACCAGATTAAATGATGGTTTTTGTAGGCCATCATTTAATCAATTTTTTTCCATGAATTGATATATATGTGTAATTATCACATATATTTATCATAATAGGTAGTAATCCATCCATTCATGTGTAGATTTAGATACTTGGGTTATGCATGTGATATTATACCTATCCACGTGTTCTAAACTGTCAGATTCAACACTAATACATATCATCAATGTATATCAAACAATAAATGACACTTGTATCAATTTAAAGGCATGTTATACTATCCTATCCATCTAACAATTTTTATTTGCCCACTTATCTACACATGAAGCTATAAAACTTCAAGAAAATATAATTTTTGGCATAAATGACTGCTTCTGAAAGACTGTCATATAAACCAGAATAAATGACGGTTTTCTAGGCCGTCATTTATTCCATTTTTTACATGAATTGATATTTAAGTCTATGTATCACATATACTTATCATAATACGCAATAACATATCCATTCATGTGTAAATTTACCTACTTGGGTTATACATGGGATAGTATAACCATCAATGTGTTCTATATTGTCGGTTCAACACTACTACATATCATCGAAGTGTCTCAAATGATATATGACATTCACTTATATCAATTTAAAGCCATGTTATACTATCATATTCGTCTAACAACTTCTATTTGCCCACTGATCTACACATGAAGCCATAAAACTTTAAAAAAATGTAATCTTTGGCATAAATGACGGCTTCTGAAAAACTGTCATATAACCCAGAATAAATGACAGTTTTCTAGGCCGTCATTTATTCCATTTTTTGCATGAATTGATATATAAGTCTATGTATCACATATACTTATTATAATAGACAGTAATCCATCCATTCATTTGTAAATTTACCTACTTGGATTTTACATGGGATATTATACCTATCGACGTGTTGTATATTGTCGGATTCAACACTAACACAAATCATCGACATGCATTATACACTTGGGATACTCTCAAGTCCATCCATGAGGCAAAGAATACTTCTACACTTCTAACACTAAGAAACCAAATTTTTCAAAGTGTACAGAGAAGTGATGAATGTGCTTCAGCTTATGTAATGAGAGTTAAAGACCTCCATAGAGAATTGTCATGCATAGGAGACTCCATCAACTGAAATGAACTTGTTCAAGTCATACTTAATGGGTTAAAGGAGGAATATGACAACCTTGTTCAGAGTTATGCCATTAAGGAGGAGCTACCAAGTTTGGAAGCACTCCAAAGTGTGCTCATTTTAGACAAGAGTATAAACTCTTGAAAATGGAGAGACTGTCTCTCAACATTGATGGTAAAGCCCTCTTTACCAAAGACAAGCACAAGACAAGAAGTAAGAATCAACACCAACCCTCTTCAAGTAAGAACAATCTTATTTCCAAGGAGAAAGGAGAAGAGGATGAGTCCTCTCAAGCTTCCACATCCAAGCAGAAGAAGAAAAACAAATTGTTTGATAGTGGACTAGATGTGAATTTCAATGTTGATACATGTACAATCAAGAAGCATGATGAGATCCTTGCATTTGGGTCTAGGTATGGTGGAATCTACAAGCTTGATCCCAAAGAGTATGCTAACTCTTGTGATGGTGCTTTTGCTTCTCATATTTCTCTGGAGGAACTTTGGAATAGAAGGTTGGGACATCCTAACTATAGTTCTATGGTGTCCATGGTCAAGAAAGCCAAAGCTACTGGCTTGCCAAATCTTATCTCCAAGAATTTCAAGCCATGTGAGGCTTGTGCCATATCTAAGTCCCATAAGAAGTCTTTTTCAAAGTCATCTATCAAGACTACACATCCATTAGAGCTCATACACTCGAATGTGCACTTCTCATCTTCAAAGAGCAAGGGTGGTGCTACTTGCTTTGTAACTTTCATTGATGATTTCACTAGATTTACTTGGTTATATCTTCTAGCTTCAAAGTCTATGGTGTTTGACTATTTCCTAAAGTTCAAAGCTCTAGTTGAAAAGCAATTTTCATACAAAATCAAGATTCTTAGAAGTGATGGAGGTGGTGAGTACACTTCCAATAAATTTCATGATTATTGTGAGCTTGAAGGCATTAAAAGGGAGTTTTCTTGTGCATATACACCATCTCAAAATGGGGTGGCTAAAAGAAAGAATAGAACATTGTGTGAATGTGCCAAAACCATTAGAATTGAGACATCCTTCATATGAAGCACTTTATTTGAAGAAACCTAAGGTTGATCACCTTAGAGTATTTGGATGCATATGCTTTGTCCATATTCCCTTGGAAACGAGAAAGAAGGATGATCCTTGTGCAAGCAAAGGAGTAATGGATTCATCCAACAAGAAAGCCTATCGAATCTACATGCTCTCTACTTCTAAAGTAATTGATAGTAGAAATGTAGTTTTTCTTGAAGAAGAAAAGTCCAATCTTGGAGGGGTCGAGATCAAGCAACCTCAAAATCTATCACCTTTTGTTATTGAAGACAATCAACATATGGAAGAGTCGAGATTTGAAGATGGAAGTCCTCGGATTTTCACTCCTAGAAGATCCATGAGGGAGAGATCCGAGCCTAAGAGGCTCACTTATGATGACAAAGGAAAACAAGTGGATCTTGATTCCACTTATGCTTATTTTATTTCTAATGAGGAGCCCAAAGATGTCCAAGAAGCCCTCAATACCAAGGAGTGGTATGAGGCCATGAAGATTGAATATGATGCATTGATCAGCAACCACACATGGGAGCTAGTGGATCCACCACCTAACATGCATATTATTGGATGCAAGTGGGTGTTCAATATCAAGTACAATCATGATGGCTCCATCAACAAGTACAAGGCAAGATTATGTGCTAAAGGCTTTGCACAAATATATGGCCTTGACTATGAAGAAACCTTTGCTCCTATAGCAAAGATGGTAACAATAAGAATTATAATCTCTCTTGCCTTATTTTTTAAGTGGAAACTGTTTCAACTTGATGTCTCCAACGCTTTTTTGAGTGGCTATCTTGAGGAGGAGATATACATGGAACAGCCTCAAGGATTTATCAAGGATAAATCTAAGGTGTGTTTTCTATTTACAAGTCTTTGTGGCTTGAAGCAAGCACCTAGATCATGGTATTCAAGACTCAACAACTTTCTACTTTTATTAGGATTTGTGCTTAGTGACTATGATCCTTCTATGTACTTAAAGTTTGATGGTAGTAATATTGTCATTCTTCTAATCTATGTAGATGACATTATTCTTAGTGGAACTTGTTTGATGGTAGTTCAAGAAACCAAAGATGAATTAGGAAAAGAATTTAAAATGCAAAATCTAGGAGAGATTCATTACATTTTGGGCCTTGAGATTGATTTTCATGAAAAGTATGCTTTTATTTGTCAATCTAGATATGTCTTTTCTATGTTGAGAAAATTCAATATGCAAAATTGTAAAGGCATAGATACTCCCATGGAGCAACATGTAAAAGATCCTATTAAAGGTGATGAAATATCCTTCGAGGACATCACACTTTATAGGAGTCTTACAGGCTCTTTAATTTGGCTTACTATCACTAGACCCAATTTGAGCTATTGTGTGCACAAATTGAGTCAATTCATGCAAGATCCTAAGATCCAACATTGGAAGATGGCCAAGGGAGTTCTAAGATATGTATCTTCTACTCAAGATTATGGTTTATTGTACAAGAATGAAGATCTAACCATTGTTGGCTACTCGGATTCCGATTTTGCAAGTGATAAAATGGATCGAAAGTCCATTAATGCATATAATATCTTTCTTGGAGGCAATCTTGTGTCTTGGCTTTCAAAAAAGCAAGATACCATATCTCTATCTTCTTGTGAAGCCAAGTACAAAGAACTCACTACAACAACTAAATAGGTGCTTTGGATCAAGAGGTTAATCATGGAGCTAAAGTGCATCAAAGAGGATGATCTTCCCTTGATCAAATGTGACAACATATCGGCCCAAGCTCTTGCAAACAATCCTATTTTTCATGCAAGAAATTTAGAGCATTAGGGCATTCCCACACGTGTGAAAATTTCACATGGTATCAGAGCCTACCTAAGTGTCTAATGCTTGTTTCATCCAAAGTTCCAAAAAGAGAGACTAGTTTGCATCTCCCATGCTATCTCAAGAAAAATTGGATCAAAATGGTTCATAATCATAAGGATTGGATCATTTTTTATATTGTATTGATTTTCTTGTTCAGACACATGTGAAGGACAGCCCAATTCAATTTGGTGGTTCTCTTCCATGTGTGATCCAAAATTGGTGCTTGATAGCTAGTTTCAAAGCTATTTGAGCTAGTTTGTGTAGCAATTGACTTCGTAGTGATTGGATCTCCCATCATAAGTTATAGTCAATTTAATCAAGGTGGTCGGGGCACCCAACCTAGTTGGATACTTTTACTTTTGACTCTATCATGCTTGTTTGATCAAAAATCTCACTTCTAGGCTTGCCAATCTTGTTTTCTTGAGATCTAGTCATCATCTTGAAGTCATAGCCACTTTTTTTCATACAATTGGTTTGTATTTGAGTGATTTGTGGATTCTTGGAGTGTTTTCCATGTGCCAAAGATAGCTTGACCCAAATTTAGCCCATATTTCATCAATTGAAGTGAGATTGATCTAAATTAAGAGAGATTGGAAAAGCTAGTGAGGTTTATCGCACATTTTGTTGCAAGATCTTGCATAGGACTTCGTAGTACACCTTTCAAGGATCCTATAGTGAGAGATAAGCAACATTTATTCTCTCATTACAAGGAGTCTTCACTACTTTTTATGGCATCCATGGGTCCCTACCTATTGGAATCTAGTGAAAGACTATCTACCTCCAACTATTCTATTTGGAAGGTTAGAATGGAGTCAATCTTGATACTTCAAGATGTGATGGACATTGTACTTGGGATTGAGGAGGAGCCCCAAGTCCTTCAAGAAGTACAAAATTATAATAAGAGGGATAGGATGGCTCTCCATTATATCAAGATGAATGTCTCTAATGAGATTTTGAGAGAGATTGGTGACTGCAACTCGGCCAAGCAAGCTTGAGGTACTCTCAAAGCTATTTATGAAGCCCAAAATACTCTAGGCTACTCACTCTTAGAAATCAAATCTTCAAAAGTTCTCAAAAGAGTGATAAGAGTGCCAATAATTATATGTTGAGAGTGAAAGATACTCATAGGGAGCTTGCTTGCATTGGAGGATCTATAAATCAAGGTGAGCTAGTCCAAGTCATACTTAATGGCTTGAGGCATGAGTATGAGAACCTTGTCCTATCCTATGCCATCAAGGAGGAGCTACCTACTTTGGAGGCTTTGCAAGGAGTGCTAATGGCTAAAGAATCAAGGCGTGAGAGCAAGCTATTTAGGATGGATAAGTTGTCACTCAATCATAATGGTGAAGACAAAGTTTTATTTGCCAAGCACAAAGAGAGGAGCAAAAGACAACACCAACACTTCTCTAAGGACAAAGAAAAAGACCAATATGGAGAGGATGATGATTCCTCTTGATATTCTATACCTTCAAAAGTGATAACTTGTGATGCTTCTTGAGAAGCCTTGATCTTGGCCACTTCCAAGGTCGAATCTTCATGCAATATGACATCTCTATTCACACCACTTTTGAAATAGAGAGTGTAAAGACACTAAAGGCCTCCTTAATGGATGAGTATCCAATCATGATCCATGAACTTGGATCGTCCTTCCTCTTTGTTTCCAAGGGAATATGTGCAAAGCAAGCACTACCAAGTTCACTAAGGTGATCAAGCTATTCCTTCAAGAGCTCCAATACTCCTCAAATATTTGATCTTCAATGAGAATTAGAAACGAACACGAAAAGAAGCAAACTCGAAAAGAAACAAACTCGAACAAAAAATATTCGTGCGCAGTGGAATAAGCTATGTCACTCTTTCCTCAAGCAGGGTTACGCCTAGCAATCTCAAACAAAACATTAGTGATAAAAATCACATTCGATCTGATTACATAGCCAAACATTAAGCATCAAAATATCAGACAAATAATTTGTCACAAAGAGCAGACAGCCAGACAAAGCAATTAGAAAGCCAGACAGAATGTAAAAAAGCATGGCAATATTGACACAAACCTGAACGTAGAAAAAACAGAGTTGTAATCAGATTAAGTATAACGAAATATACAGGTCAATAATGCAGGTGAACACAAAAGAATGACGGACATAGCCGATGCTTCACAAAGCTAATCACACAATTTGTAAAGGTGATGAACCTATTACTAAGAATACATCTGGAAGAAAGAATCAATGCACAAAGTCATCTACAAGTGTATGTCTCTGATTACAAGTGATGTTTCATTCTATTTTCTATTCACATTTAATATTGAAATGATATTCAATATATATATATATACATAATTTTTACACTTGTGCAGATGAAGAAGGTACAAAAGTGGTTGTGTTGTCTGTGGGAGATCGTGAGTGACTGTTGTGGTTGTCAAATCTGATTGCACAGTGCATGGAACGAGCGTGAGGAGGCCGCGACGTCGGGCTTCACTAATATTGACACTAATGAAAACATGAAAATTGCGACACTCTATCCAATGCCTTAGAAAAATGATTTACAAGGTACCTTCATCTTTCTATAAGGGCACATTTGGCTATTGTAGGGCACCTTTGGCATTTGTAAAGTAGTGTCGCCTTTTTCGCCTGCCATAAATTACGTGTAAAAACACAGTGTCGTCTTTTTGCATTTTTTGCCTGTTCAAATTTTCTTGTAGTGTTGCTTCCGTGGAAGTGCTGCAAACACTTAGTTGCTTAGGGTGGCCCAAAGGTGAAAAAGCGACAGTGCCACGTTTTTTCCCTGTGGAAATTCCCGAGTAAAAATACAGACTGTAGTGACAATCAGTTGAAATATGCAGACTGTGCGACAACATGATTAAAAGTACAACAGCATGAATGGAACCAGATTGACATAGGATTTAGGAGAGTAGAGGAGATAAATCCAACACCCCCCCTTAATCTGGATCCGTGAATGCCTTGATCTTCAAACTAAGCAATGTACAAAACTTGTTGTGTGTATTAATACTTAATGCCTTTGTAAATATATCTGCAACCATGTCCTATGTTCTACAGTACGTTAAGCTTACCTCCTTGTTGAGAACCTTGCCCCTAATATAGTGATACCGGATTTCAATGTGCTTATTCCTAGAGTGAAATCTAGGGTTGGCCGATAAGGCAATAGCACTCTGATTATCACAGAATATGATTGTAGCTCTGTATTGATTCAAACTAATGTCTGGAAATAAATTTCTCAACCAAAATGCTTATTTGATAGATTGAGAAGCAGCTATGTATTCTGCTTCTGTAGATGAAAGAGCGATAAAGGTTTGCTTACGATTGTTCGATGAGATAGGACCGTCATTAAAGAAGAATGTAAATCCAAATGTGGACTTACGATTGTCTACATCTCCTCCCCAACTTGCATCAGAATATCCACTGAGCTAATGAAGATTGTCATTGTTGACCTTTTTATAGTAGATGCACTAGTCCACGGTAGCTTGAATATACCTCATGACTCTTATGAGAGCCTTCCAATGGGTAATGCCAGGATTAGCCATATATTGGCTGAGTGAGCTTACTACAAAAGAGATATTAGGTCTTGTATAGACCATTGTGTACATGAGAGATCCAAGTATTGATTAATAAGGATACTCTCTCATCTGCTCTTCTTCCTGCTTGGTCTGGAAAAATTGGTCTTTTGACAAACGCAGGCCTAGATCCATCGGTGAGTGAGCTAACTTACAGTTCATCAGATTATATATGTCAAGAATATTGTGAAGATACCTTTGTTTAGCTATATAAAAAAATGTCATTTTTCGCATAAATGACGGCTTCTGAAAACTATAAACCAGATAAATGACGATTTTTCTAGGCCATCATTTAATCTATTTTTTGCATGAATTGATATATAAGTCTATTTATCAAATATATTTATCATAATAGGCAGTAATCCATCAATTCATGTGTAAATTTACCTACTTTGGTTATGTATGAGATATTATACATATCCACATGTTCTAAACTGTCAGATTCAACACCAATACATATCATCGACGTGTATCCAAAAATATATGACACACTTATATCAATCGAAAGACATATTATACTATCATATCCATCGTACAACTTTTATTTGCCCACTTATCTACACATGAAGCTATAAAACTTCAAAAAAATGTAATTTTTGGCATAAATGACAGCTTCTGAAAAGTTGTCATATCAACCAGAATAAATGACGGTTTTCTAGGCCGTCATTCATGTGTAAATTTCCCTACTTGGGTTAAACATGGGATATTATAACTATCGATGTGTTCTATATTGTCGGTTCAACACTAATACATATCATCGACGTGTCTCAAACAATATCTGACATTCACTTATATCAATATAAAGCCATGTTATACTATCATATTCGTCTAATAACTTTTATTTCCCCACTTATCTACACATGAAGCCATAAAACTTCAAAAAAATATAATTTTTGGCATAAATGACGGCTTCTGAAAAACTGTCATATCAGCCAGAATAAATGACAATTTTCTAGGCCGTCATTTATTCCATTTTTTGCATGAATTGATATTTAAGTCTATGTCTCACATATACTTATCATAATAGGTAGTAATCCATCCATTCAATTTAAAGGCATGTTAACCATTCACTTATATCAATTTAAAGGCATCTTATAGTATCATATCTATCTAATTACTTTCATTTTGCCCACTTATCTACACATGAAGCCATAAAACTTTTTAAAAAAATTCATTTTTGGCGTAAATGATGACATCTGAAAAATTGTCATATAAACTAGAATAAATGACGATTTTTCTAGGCCATTAAACTACTTTTTGCATGAATTGATATATCAGTCTATCTATCACATATATTTATAATAATAGGCAGTAATCGATCAATTCATGTGTAAGTTTACCTACTTGGGTTATGCATGGGATATTATACCTATTCACGTGTACTAAACTATCAGATTCAGCACCAATACATATCATTGATGTGTATCAAACAATATATGAGACACCTATATCAATTTAAAGGCATGTTATACTATCATATCCATCTAACAATTTTTATTTGCCCACTTATTCACACATGAAGCTATAAAACTTCAAAAAATGTAATTTTTGACATAAATGATGGCTTCTGAAAAACTGTCATATAAACCAGAATAAATAACGGTTTTCTAGGCCGTCATTTATTCCATTTTTTGCTTGAATTCATATTTTAGTCTATGTATCAAATATATTTATCATAATATGTAATAATTCATCCATTCATGTGTAAATATACCTACTTGGATTATACATGAGATATTATAACTATCGATGTGTTCTATATTGTCGGATTCAACACTAATACATATCATCGACGTGTATCATACAATATGTGACCCATTTATTGTAGTGCATTTTTATAGTCAAAATTTTAAAATTTCAGCAATTACAATCATTGATGCTGATTTTCTAGAAAAAAATGTTCTAGATGTATCTCATATGCGCAAAATCTGCTAATATGCCACTTTTTACTGATATACGAATGTGGCTATGTTAAAGAGTAGCTATGAAATTCTATGGCATGTTCAAATGTTATAATCAATTCTCAAATGACAGTTATATCAAACAAATTAGACCTATTTTTACTACGTTACTATTTTTAGTAATTCTGTTAAATAGCAATAAGCTATTTTTAGCACACTCGTAAGTGACTTTGATGGATGATAATATCGACAGTTGCTAAGTAGTTTTATTAAATGGCAATTTTTTGCCATATTGTAATGATGAAATGTACTTTATATCATGATTAATAAAAAATGCTCAGGTACCTTTAAGGCACTGACTTAAGTTTCAAGGAAAGGTCCTAAGGTTAAGGGTTCGACGATGTTCAGTTGCGGTTTACAGTGAAGAGTAGTTTGTGACTTAAAAAATCTTGTTACTGGAAGAAGTGAAATGAAAATGGCAGTTTAAAAAATTGTTGATGCAAAGTAAAATGCAGACTTACAACTCGAACTTGTTGGGCTGATGTCAGACAAGTTTTCCGAGTTCGAAATATTGATATTTTGGTAATTTCCCTTGGTGGGGATGACGATTGATTATACCGAGTGTCGGTTTGTATGTGATGCTGAGTTGCCAGTTTTATGATGGTTCATGTTGAATACGAAGTCACGAGTAACACAGACAAGAATGAAAGGAATGGTGATACCTACGAGACAGTTCAACATCCGGGAAAAAATCGGAGTTTCGAAAACCCAAAAGTGGGAAAATGGTTTTGAAGGCCAAAATGTTCAAGATAGGCCTTTAGTGAAAAGTTAGTTATGAGGCACCTCCTCTCTCACGTGAAGGCAGGGAAAGAGGAAAGAAGGGATTCATTCTACGTAGAGGAGAGAAGAGATTCATTCTGTGTAGAAGGAAGAAGAGTGTAGAGGTTGTGGATGCAAGAACTGTGTGTCAGGAAAGTGATCACAGTGCATTCAACCCCTCTCATTTCCAGTATGAATGTTCACCAATGTGTGTACTGATTAATGTCAATGACACGAATACTCAATGAATCTTGTCTGAAATTCAAATGCAGTCTGGTAATGATCAAGAAACACTGAAGTTCTGTTTGGACAGCGATCTGATCTGGAGAATGCACAATGATTGGCAACTTGAAGAACAAAAATGAAGGCCGTTTTACAACGATTTGTGTGGCATTCAACAACCTCTGTTACATGCAATCATTAACAAAGACATCTGATTGTTTTCCATGTGAACATGAATGCTAGATAGTTTGCAGACTCTCTATCCATTGGTGGCAACCCTTTGTCAGATCTCTGTGTGATCGATGCTGATGGGCGACTTTCAGCACTGGGTCTACATTATATATTCACCTGTAGAGATAGAAATCAGCGTGAAAGACTGTTGGAAGACCTGCGGGGCTGCTGCAGATCAACGAACCAGCTTCTGAGCCTTGGGTGCAGAACTTCCGATCAGTATGGAGGGCGGATTGCAAACTCGTGGGTTGTAAACGTTGAGTGGCGGCCCGTCGCTGATCCTATTTGAAACCCGTATGCAGACCAACGAGCTGTAGATAAACGAGGATGCATCAAACCTGTGACAGAAGTGTGTAGAAGGAAGGTGCAGAAGAGCAATCAAACGAGAGAGAAGAACGCGATCCAGAAAGGTGAAGAGGGTGACCATTTGCGGTTCTAATCCACGCGACCCTGCTATGTGCCATCCCTGTGTATATTTGTGAAGGGTGAGAAGAGCTGCACATCGCTGATCGCTGACTATCACGCGATCCAGACTATCACGCGATCCAGACCACGCCCCTTGATGGAAGGCTGACCCGCGACCTGCTCCACGAGATTTTTGGAAAATGAAGAAGATGACCCGGTAAAGAATAAGATGGAAGAAAAATACAGAGTGACTCAAATGTGGAAGGCATGACTTTATCTCAAGGACCCTCTTTGAAATTTAAGTCAGAGCATAAGGATTTGAGGTGAAATCATTTACCTTTTTACTGTATTTTTTTTGGTTTAATCAGGTGGTTAAGCATGTAGATTGGTTTTTTTCGGTTATTATGATTACTAAGTATCTGTTTTTTTTTAATCTAAAAAAAAATGGATTCATGTGCTCATATTGAACCTATAACCTAGAGTATACAGTAAATGGTATGTTTTTACAGTCTAATGAATTACAGATTTACCTTCTGTTGTAAAAACTCCAGAAAATAAAGAACAATGAGATTCTGTTTTTATAAGGGAATATTATATATGCTTTGCAAGAGTTAAAATTATTAAGGATTTTCAAATGGCTATAACTTCTACTCCGTAACTCCGATATGAATGATCCAAAAAGGTAAATTGATTCTTAGAACTCATAGAATTCACTAAGATTGATAAAAATGACTTTTAACAAAATCTTGTCATAAATTTCTCAGTTTGAGTGATGTGTAATGCTTAACAAATATACTTAGCATGATAAACCAGCTATTGCTAATCCATTGAAAAACCTGGAGAAGCTATTGCTCAAAGTGGTTGAAAAATACCATTAGAGCTATATATATATTATATATTTCCAAAACCACATACATTATCATGATAAAACCATTGAAAAAGATGGTCAAGCTTTCATAGATAAATCATGGCAATTGCATCAAAGATTGAATCAAATTAAGTTTGCTTGATTGGAGAGAATACAAGAATTAGTAAATGAAAAACATTTATATCATTGAAAAGAATATTTGAGATGGATTATTTATGAGGTGAATGGGTTCGAACTTAAGTTACCTTCTAGTACAATCTATGGCAATATTTGAACTAGAAACCCAATGGCTGGCTTCATAATCATACCAAAATCCCGCTATAGTGCTATGAACACTATTAAGCAACACAACAAAACGTACCACATGTTTTATGGCGACCACAATGGGATTTAGATCCATGAAAGCCAGATACTTTAGTGGTATCCTAGTTCATACTGCCATAGAGGATTTAGAAGGTTTAGAAGTGTTATCAATGCTCCTAATGTGAAAGAAATTGGACAAATACGAAAGGGAAACATACATCTTGATGAAAAAGAAGAAGAAAAAAAAATTTGAATATTCCACATGGAATTGACCTCGTGAAATCCTTTATATGTGTTTTGATTTTGAATGGACAATCATTATTTAATGATTGTATAGATGAAAAATGAATGAATGTAACTTTTAATCATGATGGTATTGTGTCATAAAAATTGTTGTTTGGACTTGGTGATATTTGTGAGATGTGTGAGCAAGATTGAATGTTTTCATGATTGAGTAGTACAACAGTTTCAAGATTTGTAGAATAAATAATGTATAGTGTTGGACAGAGAGGTGTAGGTGTGAAGCCTAGCCCCACCATCCTAGCCTAGTGGGTGCCATCTTGAAGTAGACAAGGAAAGTCACTCAAGAGGACCGTATCGAAATTGCATGTCCTGAATGAGTGTTATTCATACTTGATAAACAAAAAGAAGAAAAAAAAAATTGTGAAAAAAGAAGAAGAAAACACTTTGAAATGAAAGATGAAGAGAACTAGCTAAAGAAGCTATAAGTATTACAAACTAAGTCCAATTCAAAATTGAAATCAATCATTATCACCAAAGCTATAATTGAAAAAAAAATAAAAATAAATCATTTCTACAATCATTTCACAATAATCCAATAGAACATAAGAAATTAAAAAAAAAAAAAACAATATCAATGGATGAAGAAAGTGCCAGTCTACCCAGTTTTAATGGAAACGAAGATGAAGATGCAGATCTACATATTCAAAGGTTCATAAATGTGTGTAGACAAAATTACGAAGAAGAAGATGATATGTTTAGATTATTTCCAGTAACATTGGATAATGTTGCTCTTGAATGGTATTCTATATTGAATCAAAAGAAAATTTGCAATTGGACAAAACTTAAAACAAGCTTCTTGGATAGATTTAGAAGATGGAATTACTCTTTTGATATTATCAAATTACTAAGTGAAACTAAATTGAAACAAAATGAACCTATCAAAAGCTTTGTTGATAGAATTAATTGTTCGGCTAAAAGATTAAGTGAAAGACCAGGAGAAGAGTTTTTCTTATCTTGGTTTATATCAGGTTTGCCTGATGACATGGCATATGGTATTCTCTCAGAAGTTCCTAAGACTTTTGAGGAAGCTATCTCAAGGGCAGTTGCTTCAGAATATGCTGATAAGATGATGACAGAAATAGAAGAACTTGATAAGAAGAGTTGGATAGATAGATCCTTGGATGAATTTGATGTAGAAATCCCTTCCTACTATGCTACAATATCATCTATTCCTAAAATTCTTACAGAAAATGAATCTTGTTATTCTGATGATCCTATTCAAACAAATCAGCTTTTTAAAATTAAAGAACATATTATGATGCCATAAGGATGTAGTAAAAATGTTGAATATGACTATAAGATTGATCAATCAAATGAAATTACTGCTGTGATTAAAGAAAACAATTGTTGTGAAGATACTCAAGATGTGGTGCATTCCATTGATGTCTACCCGGAACTGATGGAGTCTTTATATAGTGATAATGAAAAACTGAAAATATATATGATGTTATAATTGATAAATATGCTATTGAGGAAGTAGAACAAGAAAGTCAATCAAATTTTGTTGATTCTAACTTGTTGCAAAGTCAATGTCTTTTGAAGGAAGAAATGATACCAAATGACATATGGATATTACATCATGAAAGTCAAATATTACCATTATTAGAGAATGATCAAGAAATTGATGATGGTTTGGTTGGAGTAGAAGAATTCATAAAGGAAATCATTACTTCCAATATGGGTGGCATTGATGAAAGGTTTCAAGGTCAAAATATAACTTCCACTCTTCCCAAGGAAAAAAATGATGACCCATCTGATTCAAAGAAAGATCAAAAGGATTTATCATCTAAGATGGATGAGTTACAAGTTGTTCATGAATATGATGAAGAGTTAGAATTAGAATTATCCAAGTTGGATCACTCATCTTTGAAGCTGATTAATAATGAGCTATATGAAGAAACTAATGTGGAAAACCAGAATGAAAGAGAAATGGAAGATTCGAAAAAAATAAATTCAATATACGATAATGAGATTTGTACCAAGAATACAAATGAAAATGTTCTTCAAGAGTTTAGCCATTGAAATAATGACTATGTTAATTCATTGTATGGTACAGATATTGAAATATCAATCGATGATAAATTAGTGTTTACACTTGTGGATCAAAATGTTATACATGATAAATTGATCAATGACATATCTACTAAAAAGGAATTGAATGAAAATATTTTTAATAAATATATGGTAAATGAATCTTTGGATGTATTACCATATCAATATAGTATTATGTTATCATTTATAATTATAATACTATCAAAATTTATGAACTCGAAAAAATATAACTACATACGAGCATTAAAATGTCTAATTGACGAAATACTAAGAAAGCATGATAAGAGGTGGAGAAGTAATTATGACTACAAAAGAGATAAAGATATTCAAAATAAAGTCTATGAAAAAAATGGTGAATATCAAAGAAAATCTGAAAAAATCAATGGTTTCAAATATTACAAGATTATTTGTAATGACTGGTATAATATGATATTAAGTCATCATACATATGAGATGCTTCATGATAATTATCATAAGAAATATCCATATATTGATATAATTATGATGATGTAGATGTATATAATATGATAGTTTTTTCTTTTAAAAATACAACAAAAAAAAAACAAAAAAAAAAATCCTAAATTTGAAAAAATATAAAAAGACTATTAGAAAAATATATCTATTCGATATTGAAAAGAAGAAGAAAAAAAAAATCATATAAACGATGGCATGACAATGAGATTATTTAGAAAAATGACTATCATCCAAAGTTGTTACCTTGATCAATTAGACACATAATTTGGCGACATATTTTAATATGTGAATGGAGGATTAGAAAATTTACGTATCAATGTGAACTTCATGTTTGAAATATATATGAGCAACCTATGAAGATATTGTTTTAATAGAATATACAATATGCAATGACAGCTTGAATGTAGGATAGACTGACTGGTCTCAAGGCCACCAACACGTGCTAGGCATTGTGCCTGGCTCGTGCTGGTATAATAATCTCTTGATCCAAAGTACTTCTTTGGTGGTTGTAGTAGACTTTCGATCCATCTTGTCACTTGCAAAATCCGAATCCGAGTAGCTAACAATGGATAGATCTTCACTTTTATAAAGTAGACCATAATCACAAGATGAAGATACATATCTTAGAATCCTCTTGGCCATCTTCCAATGATGAATCTTAGGATCTTGCATAAATTGACTCAATTTGTGCACACAAAAACTCAAATCGGGCCTAGTAATAGTAAGCCAAATCAAGGAGCCTACAAGACTCCTAAAAAGTGTGATGTCCTCGAAGGATCTTTTATCACCTTTATTAGGATCTTTTACAATTTGCTCCATTGGAATATTTATGCTCTTAGAAATTTCCATATGGAATTTTTTCAACATAGAGTGAGCATATCTAGATTGGCATATAAAAACATGATCTTCATAAAAATTAATCTCCAGGCCTAGGATGTAATGTATTTCTCCTAGATCTTGCATTTTAAACTCACATCCAAGTGCTAGCTTAGATTCACCAACTAGCTTGATACAACTTCCACAAAGAATAATGTCATCAACATAAACTAGAAGTGTGGTATGTTTTGTTGTGTTGCTTAATAGTGTTCATAACACTATAGCGGGGTTTTGGTATGATTATGAAGCCAGTCATTGGGTTTCTACTTCGAATATTGCCATAGATTGTACTAGAAGGTAACTTAAGTTCGAACCCATTCACCTCATAAGTAATCCATCTCAAATATTCTTTTCAATGATATAAATGTTTGTCATTTACTAATTCTTGTATTCTCTCCAATCAAGCAAACTTAATTTGATTCAATCTTTGATGCAATTGCCATGATTAATCTATGAAATCTTGACCATCTTTTTCAATGGTTTTATCATGATAATGTATGTGGTTTTGGAAATATATAATATATATATAACTCTAATGGTATTTTTCAACCACTTTGAGCGATAGCTTCTCCATGTTTTTCAATGGATTAGCAATAGCTAGTTTATCATGCTAAGTATATTTGTTAAGCATTACACATCACTCAAACTGAGAAATTTATGACAAGATTTTGTTAAAAGTCATTTTTATCAATCTTAGTGAATTCTATGAGTTATAAGAATCAATTTACCTTTTTGGATCATTCATATCGGAGTTACGGAGTAGAAGTTATAGCCATTTGAAAATCCTTAATAATTTTAACTCAATCTTTGATGCAATTGCCATGATTAATCTATGAAATCTTGACCATCTTTTTCAATGGTTTTATCATGATAATGTATGTGGTTTTGGAAATATATAATATATATATAACTCTAATGGTATTTTTCAACCACTTTGAGCGATAGCTTCTCCATGTTTTTCAATGGATTAGCAATAGCTAGTTTATCATGCTAAGTATATTTGTTAAGCATTACACATCACTCAAACTGAGAAATTTATGACAAGATTTTGTTAAAAGTCATTTTTATCAATCTTAGTGAATTCTATGAGTTATAAGAATCAATTTACCTTTTTGGATCATTCATATCGGAGTTACGGAGTAGAAGTTATAGCCATTTGAAAATCCTTAATAATTTTAACTCTTGCAAAGCATATATAATATTCCCTTATAAAAACAGAATCTCATTGTTCTTTATTTTCTGGAGTTTTTACAACAGAAGGTAAATCTGTAATTCATTAGACTGTAAAAACATACCATTTACTGTATACTCTAGGTTATAGGTTCAATATGAGCACATGAATCCATTTTTTTTTTAGATTAAGAAAAAAACAGATACTTAGTATTTATAATAACAAAAAAAACCAGTCTACATGCTTAACCAAATGATTAAACCAAAAAGAAATACAGTAAAAAGGTAAATGATTTCACCTCAGATCCTTATGCTTTGACTTGAATTTTAAGGAGGGTCCTTGAGATAAAGTCATGCCTTCCACATTTGAGTCACTCTGTATTTTTCTTCGGCAGCCCACATAATTCCTTGCCAGAATGCCGGTTCCCATCTTATTCTTTACCGGGTCATCTTCTTCATTTTCCAAAAATACAAGAAAACGGCCTTCAGTCTCGTGGAGCAGGTTGCGGGTGGTGGAGCAGGTCGCGGGTCAGCCTTCCAGCAGGGAGCGTGATAGTCAGCGATCAGCGATGTGCAGCTCTTCTCACCCTTCACAAATATACACAGGGATGGCACATAGCAGGGTCGCGTGGATTAGAACCGCAAATGGTCACCCTCTTCACCTTTCTGAATCGCGTTCTTCTCTCTCGTTTGATTGCTCTTCTGCACCTTCCTTCTACACACTTCTGTCACAGGTTTGATGCATCCTCGTTTATCTACAGCTCGTTGGTCTGCATACGGGTTTCAAATAGGATCAGCGACGGGCCGCCACTCAACGTTCACAACCCACGAGTTTGCAATCCGCCCTCCATACTGATCGGAAGTTCTGCACCCAAGGCTCAGAAGCTGGTTCGTTGATCTGCAGCAGCCCCGCAGGTCTTCCAACAGTCTTTCACGCTGATTTCTATCTCTACAGGTGAATATATAATGTAGACCCAGTGCTGAAAGTCGCCCATCAGCATCGATCGCACAGAGATCTGACAAAGGGTTGCCACCAATGGATAGAGAGTCTGCAAACTATCTAGCATTCATGTTCACATGGAAAACAATCAGATGTCTTTGTTAATGATTGCATGTAACAGAGGTTGTTGAATGCCACACAAATCG
Organism: Diphasiastrum complanatum; assembly: GCA_029204225.1. NCBI lineage: Eukaryota > Viridiplantae > Streptophyta > Lycopodiopsida > Lycopodiales > Lycopodiaceae > Diphasiastrum > Diphasiastrum complanatum. The sequence continues at coordinate 54,450,641 of CM055103.1, forward strand.
TTGTAAAACGGCCTTCATTTTTGTTCTTTAAGTTGCCAATCATTGTGCATTCTCCAGATCAGATCGCTGTCCAAACAGAACTTCAGCGTTTCTTGATCATTACAAGACTGCATTTGAATTTCACACAAGATTCATTGAGTATTCGTGTCATTGACATTAATCAGTACACACATTGGTGAACATTCATACTGGAAATCAGAGGGGTTGAATGCACTATGATCACTTTCCTGACACACAATTCTTGCATCCACAACCTCTACACTCTTCTTCCTTCTACACAGAATGAATCTCTTCTCTCCTCTACGTAGAATGAATCCATTCTTTCTCCTTCCCTGCCTTCTTCACGTGAGAGAGGAGGTGCCTCATAACTAACTTTTCACTAAAGGCCTATATTGAACATTTTGGCCTCCAAAACCATTTTCCCAGTTTTGGGTTTTCAAAACTCCGATTTTTTCCCGGATGTCGAATTGTCTCATAGGTATCACCATTCCTTCCATTCTTGTCTGTGTTACCCGTGACTTTGTATTCAACACGAACCATCATAAAACTGGCAACTCAGCATCGCGTACAAACCGACACTCGGTATAATCAACCGTCATCCCCACCAAGGGAAATCACCAAAATATCAATATTTCGAACTCGAAAACTTGTATGACATCAACCCAACAAGTTCGAGTTGTAAGTCTGCATTGTACTTTGCATCAACAATTTTTTAAACTGCCGTTTTCATTTCACTTCTTCTAGTAACAAGATTTTTTAAGTCACAAACTGCTCTTCACTGTAAACCGCAACTGAACATTGTCGAACCCTTAACCTTAGGACCTTTCCTTGAAACTTAAGTCAGTGCCTTAAAGGTACCTGAGTATTTTTTTATTAATCATGATATAAAGTACATTTCATCATTACAATATGGCAAAAAATTGCCATTTAATAAAACTACTTAGCAACTGTCGATATTATCATCCATCAAAGTCACTTACGAGTGTTGCTAAAAATAGCTTATTGCTATTTAACAAACTTACTGAAAATAGTAACGTAGTAAAAATAGGTCTAATTTGTCTGATATAACTGTCATTTGAAGATTGATTATGACATTTGAACATGCCATAGAATTTCATAGCTACTCTTTAACATAGCCACATTCGTATATCAGTAAAAAGTGGCATAATAGCAGATTTTGCACATATGAGATACATCTAGAACATTTTCTTCTAGAAAATCAGCATCAATGATTGTAATTGCTGAAATTTTGAAATTTTGACCAGAAAAATGCACTACATGTTTTCCCCCCACTTAAATGTGAAGCGTCCCTGCGAACAGAGGGTAGAGTCTTTGACATTTGAATTTGTATCATAAAGCCATTGATTGAGCTTTACGATTTTTTATCTTTTCAACATTTCAGGGTTTTCTTTGTCAATTAATGGGCTCAACACACAATATAGTGTGATGCTAACCATTATTATTCAACAACATGAATCCAAAGGCCATTGATTCAACCTTTAGATCTTTCAACAACATTGTCTTTGTCCAGAATAAAAATCTTGCATTACATCCAACCCGTGTCTGAAGAAAATATGGTCCCACTCCCATCAAATCATAATGTAATGCCCATCATCAAAACCATGCACTGTTGGGAAATGTTGGTGCAATCTTCATTGTCGTAACAAGATATGAATGCAGTTTCTCAGCTTTGGGTCTAGGTCTTCATATAATGTAGTGCGTGCAATGCAACCTATTCTAAAAGTTGGATCTTCGTCATTCACATTGTGAATCTATCTCATTCTCATAAAAACCTATTCACTCCCTTAAATAATAGATAGATTTTTTTTTTTCAAGCAAATATTCATGTTATACCTCACATTTCTACTTTCATAGATAGATTTTGAATGAGATCTGATATTTTTTATTCTTACCAAAGAAAATCTATGATCCAATTATAATTCTGAAGACCTTATGAACAACAAAATAGAAAACACTCATCATATTCTCTCCACTCATTTTTCCACTCATCACTCAAAAGATCTCACAAATATTCTCAATAAAAGATCCAAGATGGTCTTCAGCAGCAACAGATGTCTTCGACATAGATTCATAATCATCAATAGGTTTTTTTTTTTTTTTCACTTACCTCCCCACTGGTAATGTTATATCCATTCCAAATCTTCATATTTCCTCTCAATACCACCCTCATGACACTATTCAACAAAAATACCCATCCAAGGCATTAGAACATTGCATCTCATCTTCAGATCAATGCATAATGCAAGTAGACATGAAATGCAAGGTCTTAGATTTTTCATCAAATGGATGCATACACCACTGTGTCTAATTGATGCAAGTGTAATGTGTGTGGATATTTTACGTCCAATCTTCATATAGAGTGTATCACCTTCCAAGATGTATATTATATTTTTTTCAAATAAGATGAAATATTTTTCTCAAGATAGCCTCTCACACATTTGTGTCATAAAACTAAAGTTAGTTGTTCAATTCATGGTAGTTGAACCACTAGTTTTTTTTTGTAATCTGTGCATCTCATCTATAAACACACACTATATTTGAATTTGTATTGGATCCTACATTCAAGCTGTCATTGCATATTGTATATTCTATTAAAACAATATCTTTATAGGTTGCTCATATATATTTCAAACATGAAGTTCACATTGATACGTAAATTTCTTAATCCTCCATTCAGATATTAAAATATGTCGCCAAATTATGTGTCTAGTTGATCAAGGTAACAACTTTGGATGACAGTCATTTTTCTAAATAATCTCATTGTCATGCCATCGTTTATATGATTTTTTTTCTTCTTCTTCTTTTCAATATTGAATAGATATATTTTTCTAGTAGTCTTTTTATCTTGTTTCAAATTTAGGATTTTTTTTGTTTGTTTTGTTTTTGTTGCATTTTTAAAAGAAAAAATATCATATTATATACATCTACATCATCATAATTATATCAATTTATTTGGATATTTCTTATGATAATTATCATGAAGCATCTCATATGTATGATGACTTAATATCATATTATACCAATCATTACAAATAATCTTGTAATATTTGAAACCATTGATTTTTTCAGATTTTCTTTAATATTCACCATTTTTTTCATAGACTTTATTTTGAATATGTTTATCTCTTTTGTAGTTATAATTACTTCTCCATCTCTTATCATGCTTTCTTAGTATTTCGTCAGTTAGAGGTTTTAATGCTCATATGTAGTTATATTTTTCTAAGTTCATAAAATTTTGATAGAGTAGTATAATTATAAATGATAACATAATACTATATTGATATGGCAATACATCAAGATAAGAAAAACTCTTCTCATAGTCTTTCACTTAATCTTTTAGCCAAACAATTGATTCTATCAGCAAAGAATTTGATACGTTCATTTTGTTTCAATTTAATTTCACTCCAAGAGCTCCACCACTCCTCAAAGCTTTGATCTTCAATGACCATCTCAACATATGCTTTGAATAATAGGAACTAATCATGCACCATAAATCTTGAAGAAAGAAAAAATGTGCATATTGTGTGATCATCCTCCTTTAAAGACTTGGATACATAAGCAACATCAAGAGATTTTTCACTCCCTCTTGGGTTCAATTTGTAGATGCCTTCATGTCTAGATCCATATGGAAGATCTCTCCATCCTTCTTGATCACACAATTGCCAATGTTGAGATTGAGATCAAGACCACCATCAAGTAATTTTTCAACACCTATAAGATTCTTTGTAATCTTGGGAACAAAAAGAGCCTTTTAAGAGACAGAACTTTCGACGATGCAAGCTTCAAGGGACAAGTCCCTACTCCTTCAATTTTGCACTCTTGATCACTTGCAATATATATGGACTTCTTGATTCCCTCATAAGGCATAATAGTTGTAAAGGAATCCTTGGAGCTGTGTATATGTGATTATGTTCCACTATCAATATACCAAGAGTCATCCATCTTGAAGGTGTAAGAGGAGAATTTTGATGCCATAAGTAAGCATTCTCCATCACTTGCAATAAAGTCTTCTTTGTCATGAGAGATGTTGGCTTGCTTGAATTGATTCTTCTTCTTGAAGCAATTGGTGGCATAGTGGCCTTTCTTGCCATAAAAGAAGCACCTAACATCTTTTTTCTTCTTCTTTGAAGTAGAATATTCAGCAGCTCTAGGGTATTGTCCCAGACCTACATAGAATTCTGTGAGAGTTAGTTCCAAGCAGATTGCAAAAATCAGAGAAAAAACCATAAAAATTTAAAAAAACCTTGTAAAAAATCAAAAAAATTCAAATTTTCATAAGAACTCTCATAGAGCTCTCTGAAGTTCCATCTCATTGAGACAAGGACATAGAGAAGCTTGCGAGAGTTAGTTCTAGTGCAAGTGCCAGTGCGAAGTTTCCCAATGATAAAAAAGAGAAAAAATCCATCAAAACCCTCGCAGACACAAAAAATTTCAGTTCTAGTAGTCAAGAACCCTTGCAGAGAATTCTAAAATTCCATCTCAGTGAGACCAGGACACAGAAGAGTCTACGAGAGTTAGTTTGTTTCTAGTGAGCAAAAAATTGGATTTAAGTTTTGAAAAATCACTAAAATTTGAAGATTCAAAAAATCCTTACAAAAGTAACTCTCGCAGATGGCTCCAATCAATCTAGAATATCATTTTTCATCAGTGATAAAATCTGCGAGAGTTAGTACTGATTATTGGTGAAGATCAGGCCAAAATAATGGTTTTGAACCCTTGCAAATAGTGAAATTTTCACTTTATACGAGAGTTAACCTTTGTAGAGGTTCCAAAGTTAGATCTATATCAGGTGCAGCTCCTGTAATCCTTGCGAGAGTTACTTCCCAGTAATATGAAAAAAATCAAGTTTTTGACTAAAAATCAGTGAAAAAACCTTCTCACATCCAACCCTCAGACGAGTAACCCTCATAGACTAGATCAGTAGTTACATCTGCACTAGATCTAGCTACTGTCAAAATTTCAGGTCAATCAGTGCAAGGAGTAAAAAGTTATCAAGCAAAAACCACCGTAAGAGGCCTGATTTCTCACTATCGGCCTATCAAATTGATCAGATCCATAAGATCCAGATTGCAAACATCTGTACCAGCAAGATCCAACATATTTGGACCATGTCACTGAATGAATCTGAGATCCGAATGATCAATCGCAAGAAGAACAATAGTTTTAGCACCAAACCTTCCTAGAACAATAGTTGCGCAAATCGAGACAAAGCCAGAAGCAGCACCAATGGATCCAATGGGTCAACCCGTACCTGTCGCATCATTGCAAGTAGTCCGGAGGGCACCACGGATGGAATTTCCAAAGTACGATTGATCATCAGATTCCTCTAGATCTATGAGCAAGCCTGTGAAATCTACAACGATCGGACACCTACAGATCTATGAGCAAGCTTGTGAGATCTATGGCAATCCGACACCTACAGAAAAATTGATGTTGTTCACAATGTCTCTTGTGGCAGTGGCACAAGATTGGTACTTCAACGTGTCGGAAGAAGAAAAAACCACCTAGGAAGTAGCTAAAACGGCTCTCATCACGTGTTTTGTACGAGTATTTGATGCTAGGACAACTGCCAAGTTTCTTTTTGAAAATATCATTGTGCGCTTTAGATGTTCGGTGGAGATAGTCAACGATCATGAAAGTCATTTAATCAATGAGACAATCAAGGTCCTATTGGAGGAATTCTTCGTGATTCATAGAACCAGTACACCTTATTATCTTTGCAGTAGTGGGTAAGCATAATCATCCAATAAGATCCTATATAGCGTAATCACAAAAACAGTTGAAGCTAGCAGATCTGATTGGGAATGCAAATTGCATACTGCTCTATGGGCATTCATGACAACATATAAGGGGAGCACTGATCAAACGCCATTTCAACTAGTCTATGGTCAGGATGCTATAATGTTAGTGGAGTTTTTGGTTCCTTTATTAAGAATTGCCACAATGCAACGTCTTGATGAATCCAGATCCCTACAATTACGCCATGAAGCATTGCATAAACTCTACGAAACACGCTTACTAGATATACATGCATTGGTAGCTGAAAAAGAACGATGCAAAGCATGGCATGATTGCCCGTTGCAGAAGAAAGATCCTCGTTCCGGAGACCTAGTCCTCATGTATAAGACCAAGGCGATTAAGGGGAAATTGAACTTCACAGGCGAAGGCCCATATCGAATCAAAGAGATCCTCAATCATGGAGCCATGAACCTGGAAAAACTAGATGGGACACTTTTCGACACGCCCATTAATGGTAGCCGTTTACACAAGTATTGGCCACCCCAGTGAAAGAGATCCAGGATGGTGATGGAATGTCACGAAAAGCTCATCTACAAAGTCATCACAGCCAGATCTAGGGAAATCAAGCCAGATCAAGCCAGATCCATCAAGATCCAACAATATCTAAAAAGTTCCGACAACATTCGACCAGATCTAAATGAGATCTAGATCCCAAAAGGATCAACAAGGAAGCAGATCGTCAGATTGACTAATGGATCAACTACCAATATTCTATCAAAACTTCCAGAGAACTACTTATAGTCAGATCCAACCTGGATGCAATGGAATACCAGTTTTCAGGAGTTAAGAATCAGAGAATCTCAAGATCTCATCAAAAAACACTCAAAAAGAGCGTTTTTTTCATGATTTTTGAAAATCCCTTGGGAATTAGCTCTTGAAACTTTGAAAGTCACCAGATATGACCCAGATGCATCTATAAAAATATCTACGAGAGTTACTGATAGAAAAATCATCAATTTTGAGTGTGTGCAAGAGTTCATAGAAGCAGAATTTTCAGAACCTTTGTAGAGCATCAAGATCAGCAAACCAACCTTCGCAAGGGGCATAATTGGAATCAGAGTAGTGAAATTAGCCTGCCTATTGGTTCTGATCTTGAAAATCCAATGTCGAGCAAGTTGTGCGAGAGATCACTTCCTACGAGCATTGAACCCTTGTAGACAGTTTGAACCCTCGCAGAACCTTCGCAGGGCAGTGAGATCACCTTCTGAACTCTCGCAGACTTCTCTGAGATCTTAGAATTATGTGAAGAAGGACCCTGCAAAAATTTGGTTGGAACTGAGTTAGGAAAAGTGCAATTCGCCTAATACGCACTCTAATTTCCTCTGTATAAGGGCAGAATTCGAGTCATTTGTCGCATTACCTAGCGAACCTCTACCCAATTTTGAAATTGAAATTTCCAAGTTCTCCAAATGCTTCCAAATTTTCTACCAGCCATCATCTGCACTCTCTGAATTCATATTTGCGCTCAAAACCATTGTTGCCATCATCCGTTGTCCGATTTCCACTTTTTTGGTTACTTTTTTTAACTTTTTTCTTGTTAACAAAATTTAACTACCATTGCTAACATGGCCTCTTCTTCATCTTTTGATGAAACTGGCACCAAGTAGGTCATCACCCGCGATGTGCCATCTGCCACCCAGATCTGGCCTTTGTCTTCTTACGCCTTGATCAGACCTTGGCTTCAGACGACTAGATCTCTTCTTGAAGCAATGGATTTTTACCCACGGCTTTTCAGCTCTGACATTAACATGGGTCTCGCCTTACACGCTTACGCCACCTAGGACGTGCTGAAGTCGCATTTCCACATCTTGTACCAAGGTACCACGTACAAGGTGTGGATTAATGTAGATTCCATGGTCACTGTGGGCATAGTGTCCGGAGATCGTCAACCCATCTCCCATTGCCAGACAAAGACTTTGATAAGGCCATTCGTCACCCAGACTACCCCAGAGGTGCCTATCCAAACTAACAATGGGTACCTGATGTCTTACTTTGTATTCCTTGGATATACAAACTATGGGAGACTATCACGGATCCAATAATCCAGATATTGGTGCATCTGCTGAACAACTTTCTAGTTGTTTGAACATTTTGAAAGGACCGAATCCAGTCCAAGCTGCTTAGTCAGATTGTGGAGTCATTCTTGGGATTTCCCGGTCCCACAGTAGTGCCATATGATTGGCATACTTTCCTCATCCATGAACTAACAATCTCCATCAAACCTAACAACCATGACCGTATCGCAGTAGGCCCCCTGTTGTGTAACTTCACCTGTGCACTTCTCGAGGTGAGAGTGCACAGGTTCCACCGCTCAAGCATTTTATCCACCACCATGTCTCATATTAACTTGGATCCTCCATCTACCGCATACACCTTCGTGCACCCTACAGTCACTGACACGACAGCCAACAAGAGAATGCATGGCGCCAACCCCTCTTCTTCGTCTCCTCCTAGTACCAGATGCAACACTACCACCACCACTTTTGTTTCCACCACTGCCACAGCTTCTTCTGTTCAACCTTCTACTGCTCCTTCCTTTTCTGTTCCTCTAACTGCATGTTAGTTGTTTCTTCTTCTACCTTCCATCACCATCACGTCATCCATTCCTCTTGTTTTCACAACCATCCCTCTCTAGTTGAATTCCACCGATTCTCAACTCTTGCCCGACACCCTGGACTGGATGCAGGTCATCAATTTTACACCGCCACGCCAGGGTACATCACCAGCTTCTTCTCCCTCCATCCTCCACACCACTCTTCAGTTCCCCTCTGTTCCTTCCATTCTCTCATTTGGACAAACTTTTCCTATCCCTGTTTCCACTTTTGCTTCTCTCACACCCCCCACCTCTCCATCAAATCTTGCCAAGGATGGCAAACTGTTGTTTGATGATGCATATATTCAGACAATATTTATACCATCGCCGAATATGTAGACCTCACCGCACCTGATGGCATGCAATCACCGGAGAAGCTGGTCAAAGATGACGAAAATACGGTAAAGGTCACGGGGCCTCCACACAACGAGCCCCTGTTAGCACAAGTGTACCTGCTGCTCCCTCGGACATCATGACGACCCACCAAGCTTTGGGGACTTATATCCAAGATGCGATAGTAGCCAGAGCCTCATTAGATAGCCGGATACTACATCTGGCAACCAACAACACCCAGCTACGAGCGAAAATCACAAAGCTGCAGCAAGAGTTGATAATCGCTCAACAACATGAGCAAGAAGGGCACCGGGAGATCACGGAGCTGCAACAAAAGGAGGACGACCTCAATCAGTATATCTAGGGCCTCTCCAAAGCGCCGATGGATGCTTCCACAAAGGTGCAGGAGCTTCAATCTGAAGCGTCCCAATGGCTTGCCCCCCTCCAGGTGCAACTCCAGATATATGAAGAATAAAACACATGCTTGGGAGCAGAGGTGCAAGCACTACAAAGCAAAAAGCTCGTCTGTTTAACCAAACCTGCACCTGATTCAAGGCCACTCTCCCTAGTAGAGATGAATTTTTTCAGTTAGCAGGTGCAGGTATATAGTCAGACATTAAACGGCTACCAAGCAGAGTTCGGCAAGTATAGCCCAAGCAAAGCAAGCCCTCAAGGCTTGCCAACGATTTATGGAACAGAAACCTTAGTTAGCCCCGGTGGCAATCCCATCGCCACCTATCTTTGACGTTGCACAGACAAGCTCCAACTAGGACAAAGAGACACAAGCAGCAGGGCAAGCGATCAAGATCAGAGATCAGACACACAAGATCAAGGGCCCTCTGATATAGGAGTAGATATACAAGGCCAAGATCAGGGCCAGGACACGAGTCCGAGTCAAAGCCAAGGGTAGGGTCAAGCCTCCATATCTTGAGGTCCGCGATCCATTTCTACATTAGAGGAGTTCTAAATCCGAAAAAGACCCTTTGCAAAGATTCTCTTTATATTTTTTCTCAATTTTTTCCTACACATGGACCAATCAAAACACTCAAATTTGAAATCTACGTAACGTAACTTTTTGAGTCCACATTTTTTTAGTACTAAAAATGGCATAACTTTTTAGTGGTAAATCTGAATTTAGTGGAGTTTGGTGCATTAGAAAGCGCTCAATAAGGGCTTTCCAATGATATGTTACATGACATACTTTTAAAGTACGATTAAGAAGTTATGACAAGTCAAAAGTATTAGTGCTATAATATTTTAATAATATAAACTGCATTTTGCATGAATTCTTAAAGGGTCTTTTTGGAGCTCAAAACTCCTCTTATGCTAGCCGTGCCTTCCGATGCCTAAAGTTTGTGGAGAAGAAAATCAACGAATTCTTATCTAAATATCCCCACAAGTCTTCAAGAGGTGGCTGACAGATCTCATTTACAGCCCAGACCATCAAAGAAACGAGTTGCAAGCACTACCCACCCTCCAACCACAATCAGAGTGGCATCAGCAGTTGTTTGAACGTGACCCTGCGGCCATCAGATCATATGAGAATCAATTTTATGGAGGATGTAACTAGTTACCTGATCCATTAGAGGTGAACCAAGAAAACCTTATTTTGAACCGGCAGAGTGCCGAGGGACCGACACTACTTCAGGCTATGGATCCTGTTGGGAGTATTCCCAATACAATGTAAATAAATAAATTTGGTTAATAAAGGTGTTGTGAGGGCATGGCTTCCTGCACGTATAAGCCCATGGCCCAATGAGCACGCAAGTTAAATGTAAATAGAAATAATAGACTTGGGCCCTTTTGTAATTCAAATAAAACTTGAGGCCCAAAGTCAAGTTAGAACTTAGTATTAAACTTTTTTAAGTTGGGTCCAATTTTGGACTCACATGAATTTTGTGATTTCTAATGTACTTTTTGTGGACCCTTGGATTAAGTTGGGTCCAAGATGAATGGATAGGATCAATGCACATATTAGCCAATAGGATATTGGGGCAAGGGGCTTCCTCATTTATAAAAGGACACCATTTGTACTCTATTTTTCATGCTTAATGAGAAGGAGGAAACTCTATCATTTTGGAGAGAAGCATTCTCATTTGCTATTCACTACTTGCTAATGCTCTTTGTGTGTTTGCTTTTGCTTTCTAGCTTACATGTTTTTGGTTTCAATTGTTAATGTTTCTCCATTAGCATGCACAATGAGCAAATGAGCTAACATCCTCTTGCTCTACTTCTAACCTCCACCCTCACTCCCTTTCTCTCTTCTCTCCTCTATCTCGTCTACTCTTCCCTTCACATTCTCTCTCAAATCATGTGGAATGTTAGTTAGTGGTCTAGAGTTAATGGTGGGTAGTGTTAGTGGTGAGTAGAGTTAAGGGAGGAAGTAGAGAAGTATCTAAAAGTTGCATCTTTACATAGTTAGGCACCTATCCAGCGTTCTAACCCTTGTTGAAAGGCGGGAGGGCTACTACTACAAAAGATCTACGTCCCTACACAATGTCTTATAACACGTCGATTTACAATCTTATCAACAAGATAAGATATATGGATTTTGGATCATCTTTGGCGTTAGACGAAGATCTTGTTGATGATCATATTATTGATGTCACTAGTCACTACACACCGCATGATGTGAAAGTTATGCATCTTTCCATTCCGCATGTCACTCACTCCACCGCACCTCACATAGATCTTTCCATGGATTCTATTCATCCCACGATATCACCACACATAGATTCTATTAATCCCGTGACACCTCACATAGATTCTATTCATCCCACAACACCTCACACGATTCTTCTATGGATTCTATTCATTACACGATGTCACCGCACATAGGTTCTATCTATCTCATGACACCTCACATCGATTCTATCCATCCCACAACACCTCACATCGATTCTATCCATCCCACATCACCTCACATACCTTGTGTAGAATATCATCTTCTTCCTATCCCATCTAGATCTACTCTATTAAAAAAAAAATATGACTTGGACGCATTTTGACAAGATTTGAAAATGAACATGACTTGGACACATTTTCACAAGATTTGAAAATGAACGACCAAATTTACGTACTTTGACTTATCCAAAATTGTTTTGAATTCATTGATTGAGTCTCCCCTTCCCCCTACCTAGAAGCGTTGGTTAAGCCCTTTGATAGAAAGAAATATTCATGTTGGCCTGATAGAGTACCACTACCATTATGTGGAACATCATATTCACATTGGGGTCATATGTACATGATCAAGAGCACTTTCCTAACATGAGATTGTGTTTATTTTCTTTGATTAGCATTAATGTCCCTTTGAATAGTGTTGTCACATTAATGCCTTATACAAGCCCTCAATACAATTGGGGTGATTGGCATGTTGTGTGTCATCACCAATAGAGAATGTAGGTTTATGGCTTGAATGCCAATGCTTGTTCTTTAGAAGAGCGGCGCGTATGCAAGGAGAGAATGTTTTGAAATCACATCGTATGTACATTGATGGGCATCCAGAAAAACATGGCAATATTGTTGCATATATAAATAGTTCCATTGACTCTTCATTAACTAATTAGGATTTTGAGGAACGCACCAATGGAAAGGAAGAATACATTTGTAGGAACTCAAAAGGTCCATACGTATCTCATTTACTTTTAAATTAATCATAAAGTTGTTGTTTATCAACATATCATTCACAATAGTTAAAAAGAAAAAAATATTTATGATAAATTTATTTTGCCACGCGTGGCAAATCTCCAGAGTGTGATCTTTTGATATTGCCACGCGTGCTAATATCAAAATACCACATTTTGGAATTTTTTTTGGAGATTTGCCATGTGTGAAAATTTTTTAGAGATACATGTCACATGATAAATGGTTAAATAACATGTGTGGCTCCACAACAACACACTTTGGCGTTTATTTTTTGAATTTTGAGTTTAATATTTTTTTGGCGTCGCGTGGCAGTGCCACGCAAAAATAAAAATATGTTGTTGTACCCCACCTCTAGCCTGCTGGATTTTATTAGCAGGGTCTTTGGAAAATTTTGGGCGTGGATGTGCCACGTGTGGTAGAGCCATGCAAAAAGAAAATATCAAAATTTCGGCTAAGTATCAGATTCTCATGCTAGCATCACATGGCAAAACGCCCATATACGTAGTTGTGTTTGCCCTCTAGATCCGACCGATTAGGGAGGCACGGAAAGAGTCCAACATCTTTTTTTGCCTCGATAACCGTTACTGGGGAGACGATGCTAAACAGTCCTAGGAGTGGATTTTTTGTTTGCCATTTTCTCTATTTTTGACAATTGTTTAACTCTCCCTGAAGGTTTTTTTCACTTTTTTAATGTTAATTTTTTTGGCCACTATTCTAGTTAGAAAAACTAATTTTTGTATGAATAATAGTAGGTATATCTGATAATGATGATGCTAGGATAGAACTGGCGAAGGTTCTGTGACTTTTTGTAGCTTGGCAAGGCTTAAATAGACTTTTTGGATAATCTATATGTAACTGACCTTCGCCGAACAAAGAGCACTTTTTTCACAAAAATAGCTCAGTATAACAATTGATCTTGACTGAATGTGGTGACCTGGTTTTGGCAATTAGTTAATGGTTTTAGCCTTTAATTGTTAAATACTAAGTCTTTCTGCTTACCGTAGTGCACAACAAACTCTTAAGAGATATTTAATGCTTTGTGTACTAAAATTTCTTTTATGGCACTAAGGCTTCTTTTTTGTCGCTTAATCTCTAGCATATGGCTATGCCTAGTTTTTAATTTTTAAAGTGATATCTGAACGACATAGTCTATACACAAACCATTTGTAATTAATACTGAGATAATGCTCATGTAAGGCAAAGTTTATTCAAAAAATCATTAGTTAAAGAAGGCATGAAACCAGTCGGCATTCTCGCGTTATTTGGCTTTGTGTGAGAGTCAAGTTTCAATGGCAATTTTAGAGGCTAACTATAACCCGTCATCTTCGCATTTCCTAAGGGAAAACCGCTGTTTTCAAAGGCAAGGCACTACAGATCTAAAGGGCCATTGTTGCACATTTCACACTATTCAGGATTTTTGTATTGAATTCACACGTGTGGATTGGCCACAACATGTACTTGTGATCTCCTAAGGTGTGTAGATGCACCAAGATTAAGATTAGATTGAGATTCAAGATCAATCTTAGATCCTATGGCAAAAACACACTACTACATGCATTCAATCACTTCCAACTCACATGTGTGGGAAGTGTTCCAAAAGTATTCTAAGTAAAAACAAGCTACTCTCGTCGGGTAGAGAGAGAAAAACCATCACGAGCTCTCAGGTAGAGAGAGAAAGCTAGAAATTCAATGACACTCAAAATCCACTCAATCTCAAAATCAATTTTATCCAAATGAGGAGTACAATGATACTAGTAGATCCACAAGCTACCACTATGCTTAACTATGATTGGACCACACTTTTCCACCTCTTAATCCTATTGGACCATTGATCCATGCACCTCTAAATTCTATTGGACTATATTCAAGCAAACCTCAAATTCTATTGGACCACTCATGGTTCCACCTCTAAATTCTATTGGACCTCTTAAACTTCATCAAACAAAAGCATTACACTTGTCTACACTCTAATTGGCACGAGTTTGGCCTCCTACTCTATTTTGGCTCAATAGTAGCATTACAAGTGGAAATGGATAATTCGCCATCTATGCCAAATTTAACCCTATCAACATCCTACACCTAAATGCTTGACTATGAAATTCTATGAGACCCCTATATCAAACTATTTACTTTACAATTCTCCACATGTGGGAACATCCTCCACACATGTGAGATTCACTTACAAACTTCTATCATAAAAAATACCAAGCTAGATTTTTGCCAATTTCTCACACTCCTCCTCAAAAGATAGCTTGGAAAGGTACTAGATCACTTGAGAAGTTTGTAAATCTTTTTGAGTGGATCCTTTGGTATGCATAAGAAGTGAAGATCAGCCAATGGATCCATCATAGCAACATCCTCACCATATCCATGATAAGATCTCTTTGGTAGAGATCTCTTGCCAATGCCTTTGAAGAGTGCTCCACCAATATGCCACTATGATCATGGGCTTCCTCCATGCTTGATGATGATCTTTGATTTGAAAGTTCCACTTGAATGATGGATGCACCATAAATAGAGAAATCTGAGGCTTCCAAGCCTCATAAGGATCATGGAGTTCAAGATCATAAGATGTGAAACAATGATGATTATCAAGATTATGCTTTCTAGCTTGACTAGTCCACATACAATGAACTATATCCATGATGGATCTAATCTTGATATCAAAGACTATCTTGATCTTTTTTAGGCTAGTTATTCTCTCAAGGAATGTAAGTGTCTACTTTGGATGCTTCACTTAATCTCAACAGGAGTTTACAATTTGCCTCAAAACATGTGAAAACATGATTTTCAAAAAAGTGAGTACCAAGCTCAGTCTTGTTCTTACTAGAACCAAAAGCATACTTTTGACAATACAATATCTTGCTTTTAGAAAGTATTGGAAACACATTTAAGTCAATAATGACAAGAAACATGTCCATACCATAAGCATCATACAAAACTAGTATAGCTTTTATTGAACTTTGAGATCAAAAAAATTCAATGAAGCAAGATAGCATTTCAAGCAAGGGAAGAGAAGCATATATGAATGTGTTGTACTAGATACAACATGAAAGATGCCCATCTTTGCCATGTAAGGTGAGCCATAAGGACTCGGCCATGCATCTTGAAGATCTTCTTGAAATTATATGAAGAAGAAACTCCTCCTCACACCTTGGCCCCATCATAGCTTGAATACCTTCAAAAAAGATAACTTGTGATGCTTCTTGGGAAGCCTTGATCTCGACCACTTCCAAGATTGAATCTTCATGCAATATGACATCTCTATTCACAATCACTTTTGAAATAGAGAGTGTAAAGACACTAAAGGCCTCCTTGATGGATGAGTATCCAATCATGATCTATGAGCTTGGATCATCCTTCCTTCTTGTTTCCAAGGGAATATGTGCAAAGCAAGCACTACCAAGTTCAGGCTTCATCTTGAATAAAACTTCATATGGTGCTATTCCTTCAAGAGCTCCAATACTCCTCAAAGCTTTGATCTTCAATGAGAATTTCTTCTCAACATATGCTTTGAATAATAAGGAATAATCATACACCATAATACTTGAAGAGAGAAGATATGTGTATCTTGTGTGATCATCCTCCTTTGAAATATTGGACATCTAAGAAACATCAAGAGAGTTTGCACTCTCACTTGGATCCAATTTGGAGATGCCTTCAAATCTTGAACCATATGCAAGGATCTCACCATCCTTCTTGATCACACGATTGTCAATATTGAAATTGACATCAAAGCCACTATCAAGAAATTGGCTAACACTTGAGATGTTCTTTGTAAGCTTTGGGACAAAAAGAACATTGTGGAGAAAGAGATCTTTAGAAGATGCAAGCTTCAAGGGAATAATCCCTACTCCTTCAATATTGTACTCATGCTTACTTGCAAAGTATATGGTCTTCTTGACTCCATCATAAGGCAAAATAGATGAAAAAAAGTGCTTGGAGCCACACATATGTGAAGATGCTCCACTATCAATATACCATGAGTCATCCTTGTTGAAGGTGGAAGAGGAGAAGCTAGAAGCCATAAGAGAGCCTTCTCCATCACTTGCAATATAGTCTTCTTTCTCATTTCTGATGTTGGCTTGATTGAGTTGATTCTTCTTCTTGAAGCAATTGGTGGCATAATGGCCTTTCTTGCCACAATAAAAGCACTTGATCTTCTTCTTCTTGAGATTTGAAGTAGAAGCATGAGAGGTATCCTCCTCCTCCTCTTCATCTTGGTCTTTAGCTTTGTCATTAGAGAAGTGATGGTGTTGCTTCTTACTCCTCTCTTTGTGCTTGGAAAATAGAACTTTGCCATTATCATGATTGAGTGATAGCTTGTCCATCCTCAAGAGTTTGTACTCTTGTCTTGATTCTTCAGAAATAAGCACACTTTGAAGGGCCTCCAAACTTGGTAGCTCCTCCTTAATTGCATAAGATTGGACAAGGTTGTCATATTCATCTCTCAAGCCATTGAGAATGACTTGAACTAGCTCACTTTGATTGATTGAGTCACCAATACATGCAAGCTCCCTATGAATATCCTTGACTCTCAAAACATAATAAGATGCACTCTCATCACTCTTTTGACTACTTTGGAAGATTTGATTTCTAAGAGTGAGGAGCCTAGAGGTGTTCTTAGCCTCATAGATGGACTTGAGACAATCCCAAGCTTCCTTGGATGTAGAACAATCACCAATCTCCCTCAATATCTCATTAGAGACATTCATCTTAATGTAGTGGAGATCCATCCTAGCTCTCTTCTTGTATTTTTGTACTTCTTGAAGGACTTGAGGCTCCTCCTCAATCCCAAGTACAATGTCCATCACATCTTGGAGTATCAAGATGGACTCCATCCTCAACTTCCATATTGAATAATTGGAAGTAGACAATCTCTCACTTGGTTGCAACAAGTATGAACTCATTGAAGTCATGTAGACCTTGCAACAAACTGTGAGATGATTCTCACTAGCTATCTCAATCCCTACAAAACTAGATCTACTTCACATCAAATGATGGAATATGGGCAAAGTTAGGATCAAACACTCTTAGCACGTGTTAAATACACTAAGAAACCAAATTTGACTCAAATACAATGATATTGCATGAAACAAAATGGCTAAGATCTCAAACAATGCTAGATCATATATAGATGAGATTGGTAAGCATTCAACTGTGATTTTGGATCAAACAAGCAATCTCTTGACCAAACCAAATGTGTCCACCCAGGTCTAGGTGCCCTAACTAGCCCTCTTCAAAAGCTTATAGCTTTTGATTATCACAACCAAATGGAATGAAATTGATTGCATTAGAAATTAGACAAAAATAGCTTCAAAACAAGCTATCTAGCAAGATTTTTGGATCAAACATGAAAGAGAACTCCCAAACTGAAATTGGATGTTCCTCACATGTGTCTGAGCACCTGATTCCGTACAATACCAGGTCAGACGCAATCAATGTCCTTTTGATCTCTTTTGATCCAAAATTGGACAAGATAGCTAGGAAAATGGATCTTGACAATTTCTAGGTCCTAATTAATGAATAGTTTTCACTTAAATGGACCAAAATGCATGGTAACCTTAGGTAGGCTCTGATGCCATGTTGATTTCACACGTGTGGATTGTCCACAACATGTACTTGTGATCTCCTAAGGTGTGTAGATGTACCAAGATCAAGACTAGATTGAGATTCAAGATGACCTGCATGCTGAAACTACAAAATCAAGAAACAAGAAAATTAATCCACATTTACATTTCAGAAAGCAAGAAAGTAAGCAGGAAATCTAATTAATCTACAATAAAAAAAAAAAATCAGAACATGTTCATAGGAATTTCACTCAAGAAGATAGCCATGAACAAGGAGCTTCTCAATTGCCAAGAACTCGTGGAGGATCTTTTTTATTCAATCAAGAGAGATGACAATACAATCAAAATCTCCCTCACAAGAGAGGGGGGCCCTTAAACTATGGCAAAAACACACTACTACATGCATTCAATCACTTCCAACTCTCACTCACACGTGTGGGAAGTATTAAAAAATTATTCCAAGTAAAAACAAGCTGCTCTCCTCAAGTAGAGAGAGAAAAACCATCATGAGCTCTCGGGTACAGAGAGAAAGCTAGAAATCCAATGACACTCAAAATCCACACAATCTCCAAAATCAATTAGATCCAAATGAGGAGTACAATGATACTAGTAGATCCACGAGATACCACTATGCTTAACTATGATTGGACCACACTTTGTCACCTCTTAATCCTATTGGACCATTGATCCATGCACCTCTAAATTCTATTGGACTATATTCAAGCAAACCTCAAATTCTATTGGACCACTCATGGTTCCACCTCTAAATCCTATTGAACCTCTTAAAATTCATCAAACAAAAGCATTACACTTGTCTACACTCTAATTGGCACGAGTTTGGCCTCCTACTCTATTTTGGCTCAATAGTGGCATTACAAGTGGAAATGGATAATTTGCCATCTATGCCAAATTTGACCCTATCAACATCCTACACCTAAATGCTTGACTATGAAATTCTATGAGACCCCTATATCAGACATTTTTATTTACTTTACAATTCTCCACACGTGGGAACATCCTCCACACATGTGAGATTCACTTACAACTTCTATCATAAAAAATACCAAGCTAGATTTTTGCCAATTTCTCACATTTTGGAGCCTCATTCATCTTTAGTGCCTACCTCGGAGCACCTCCACGCAGCCAAAGCCTCCCACCTTCGCATTTCTTGAGGCAACTCTCGCACATTTTTCTCACTTTGGACTTCCTAGGGCAGGCTTCGCTCTCCCAGATGCAGATCTGAAGACGGTTTTCCAGCCTTCATCGATTTCTTGCAGCCACCCCACGCCCTTCATCTCCAGCCCACCATCGCTCTTCAGCAGCAAGCAGCAGTTGCAGTTAGGATAGTGTTCTAAGCGACAGCCTTCAATGCATTTCTAGCGACCCAGTTCATTGCTCATATGCCTGTTTCTAGAAAGTTCCACAATGCCTCCATTCATCCTTCCACGCAGGTAGATCTAATGGGCTATTTTCCTGGTTTTCTTATAACTAGCCCACAAGGATATGCGCAGGTCTAAAGACCCTTCCAACAACTGTTTCTAACCAAATGTCAGTTCTGAAAGTAGTTTTGAAGGGCGCCTACATCTAGTAGTAGATTCAGTGACAGCCTATTGGCAATGTTAGCGCATTCTTCTATACATGGCAATGATGGGTTAAGGTAGCCAACAGTCAGCATTCTTCTACAACTCACGATGTGATTTCTAGCCTATCTATAACCATCTTCACAAGTAGGACAATGGCAGTATGATCTTTTGTGACAGCATGCTATTGGATTCTTGTACCTTGTTCTACATGGCAATGCATCATTGGTCTGTTATTTGTAGACAGCCAGTAGACAGATCTGCATCTTTCACCTTCAGCGAGTTTCTTTTGGGCTGCTTCTCTTTTCTAAGGACATTCCAACTGCAAATCTCTGTTGGCAGCCTTTTATTGATTTTTGTACACCTTGTTCCACATGGAAAAACCTCATTTGCTTGGTTCTTGAAGCAGTTGCAGAGGCCTCTTTTCTCTAGCACGTGTTTCTATGGCTATATCATGTTAGGCTCAATCCATTAGCAATCATTCAGACACAATATAGAATAGAGGCTTACAAGCTCTGTTGGTGCTTTAATGTAGATTTACTGCTTTTGCTATTCATCTACAAGTTCAGAACCTTTGTGTTCTCTGATTTTTGTATAGAGGTGTAGCAATCCCTCTTCTTTGCGGTGTCTGGACTGTAATGCACATGTCTTTGTACTCTGCAAATGGTGAATACAGATAATGTAAATCTAAGTATTCTGAATCACACAATTTGTTTCTATTGTGAATACCTTCTGTGCTTTTCATGGTGATTCAATTTGTTAATAGGAAGTTTATGGCATTGTATTGTTTATGTCTATACACAGTGATTTGGACTGGAATTGTCTAGTGAAGTGTTTCTAGCCTACAATCTTATGATTTGCGCAGGTCATAGGAGTTAGATTCATGATAAGCTACTGTCAAGATAAAGGAACAGATTTCACAGTGTAGCTTCTTCTTTGCCAAAGTATTTGCTTTCTTGAGTTCACTCCCATTTGAATCTGAAAATTATAAAGAAGTATTCATTATCTTTCTCCTGGGTGTTTGTTTTCTTTGCAAGGTTGTACTGGCAACCCCTTGTGGAAACATCTGTTGATGACCAGTTTGCAATCACTTCTCCTCTCCTCTCCATTCATTCTTAGTTATTTCTGGTTTTGCACTAATAATGACAATATTAGTCTTTTTATTGCTCCCCAGTAGGAATGATACCCATTTGTACTACAAATATCAATTATTTTGTTGTTGGTATGTTACAACATATACCAATTTTGGCGCCGTTGCTAGGGAGCAATGCCAAATAGGATGTTCTATCATTATTATGATTTTTGTTTACATTTTTCATATTCACAGGTTACGTTCCAGTTCTTCAAGTATTTCAGAAGGGGAAGAGTTAAATCTGACTTTTTGCGATCAAGAACAAGATTAACTACTGAAACAAGGAACAAGAAACAAGTAACTAGATTTCTAACAACATTTTAACAGTCTAAGAATCAAGAAACACTCATTTCTTGATGCCTAGATTTCTCAAGAACAATCAAGAACTGGATTATAAAGAGATATGCAAGAAGTACACCACAGATCCAACCTATGTAGTTTACCTGAATGTTGGTTCCTACACTAATCCACAAAAAAGAAAAGAAACTAATACACTCTATGAAAGCAACAAATCTAATCCACTCTACAGTCCACAACCACACACAAAAGGAGGGAAGGGCAAGATCATAAATGCATCACTCAAGAAACAAGCATGATCAAGGAGCTCAATGGATGCACCAAACTCGTGAAGGCTCTTCTCATTTCAGCATGGAGTTGATACAATTCACAAAAAGCTCCTCTTCACAAAGAGGGAGTCCCTTAGATAAGCAAGAGAGCTCCTTAGGCACCATCAAAAGGTGGCTCACTCTACTTTCTTTAAGAGGAGTCTACTTGCATTTATTACATTTGCTTAGAAATACTAGTTCCTACATGGTCATTCCATCTTCCGGGATTCACCACAAGGCTTACACAGTTCTTGCATGTCTTTCCTAGCTAGTATTTCTCAGCTCTCATACTCGGCTCTCAGTCTTCGTTAGTCTCGTCTTCTCAGGGACCTCCTTGGTCTAAGGTGAAAGGTGCTCTTGAGCTGCTCTGTGCAAGTATCTTGGGGATTCATCAGAATCAACCAACATGCTTCTATTTTTCAAGAAGGTTGTTGTGAGAGATTTCAACAAGTTTAGTCATATTTTGTTAAATTGTCAATTGAGGCCAAAACTCATTTAGACTTAGATATAAACTTTTTGAAGTTATATTAGTTTTAAATACATTCAATAAATATTTCTTGAAAGTGTGGGAAAGCCGGTAGTCGAGTTTGAGAGAGATTCAAATTTAAACTTTGGGTACATTGAATCTAGTCCCAAAATATTAGGGTGTTCATATTGGAGGGAAAGCCAAGTGGCAAAGTAGAGTTTGAACCTGTTATATTTTGTTGTAACTCATGGAGAAAGGGACCTTCTCTCTTCTCTCTCTCATTTCATCATTATAAATGGTTCTCTTTGGGTTCTAATACTCATTGGTGAACTCTCATTATGTTATCTTGCAATACTATGTGTAAAATGGTCATGCTATTTTTGGTTCCACACGTGTGAAATATAGAAGGGTAATGTAACTGTACAGACAACAACTATATTTTATTTTTTGGCTCATTTTTTATCAATATCTCTTAGAGTTTGCATGGTTCTCTTTGGGTTCTACTACTCATTGGTGCACTCTTATGATGTTATCCTGCAATTCTACGTGTAGAATGATCATTTATTGCTGTTTTCGGTTTCACGTGTGTGAAAATAGCAGGGTATTGTAATTTTCTGGACAAAAACTATATTTTATGTTTTGGTTCATGTTTTAGCAATATCTCTTAGAGTTTGCATCTCATTTTGAATGTTGATGCTGATTTTTCTACATTGGCAGGATTGTTGGTTTGCTCTTTTTTGTAACCAAAGATCAGGGATATGGATTGGATCTTGAATGATCTAAAATCCTTCACATGGTATCAGAGCTATTGTGTTTCAGGTTATGAAAAAATCAACCACATTTATCAAATATTTGGAGGAGTTACCAATGCTAGAGCATGCTAGATTGATTTCTACTCAGAAATCTCCATTTTTGCATGTGTGGACTCCTAATCTTTTGTAGGTCAAAACTCAATATAGGTTTATATACTTGATCAATTCTGATTTCACACTTGGTTTACAGGAATTCGCTGATTTTTGGTGCATTAGGAAGGTCTCATTGGAGGCTACAAGAAGATATATCAAGTTTTTAGAAATTGCAATTATAATTTGAGATATTCAATTTTTTGTGATTTTGTCAAAACCCTAATTTTGATTGGATCTCTAGTTTGTGAAATTACAAAACTTCATTTGAGTGTGTTTCAATCCTAGGAAGTGGCAAGAGTTATTAAATTGAGGATAGATCATAGGTTGATCAAGATTTCACTATCATATGTGTTGATTTTCTAGTTAGAAGTGCTAGAAGAGATGTGAGAGGTTCCATATCTTTGTGATTTATTCTTGAGTTCATTTGTTGACATTCAAGAGAGTGATTTGTGCATTGGAACAGTTTGAAAGAAGAAGATCAGGTCATTGCAACATGGCTACAAGTGGTGGATTCATGTTGGAAGGCAATGATAGGCTTACCTCAAGTAACTATTCATTGTGGAAAGTGAGGATGATGTTTTGGATATTGCTGTAGGTTTGGAGGAGAGACCAGCAACTCAACAATATCAAATGAGATATGATAAGAGGGCCAAAAGGGCTCTACACATGATTAAGATGAATGTTACCAATGAACTTCTCAAGGAGATTGGTAAGTGCACATCAACTTTGAAGAAGCTTTATGAATCCAAGTCTACATCAAGAGTGCTCACTCTTAGGAGGCAAATATTTCAAAGTTTTCAAAAGAAGGAAGAGAGTACTCATGCTTTTGTTTTGAGAAAAAGCTTGAAATCTATCTTTTTGATTTATGATGGTGGCATTGTTTTCACTAACATTTGTGGAAATTTGAGATCAAGCATTGATGAAATCTTGTTGGATCTAGATCATATGTCTGAGAGGGAGTATTACCAAATGTTCAGATTTGAAGATATTCATATCTTTGATATCTTTGATGCTCAAGAGAAAGGTAAGCAAGTGCAAAGCGACTCACTTTGCTTTACTCACATGTTTTGGAGAACCTTCTTGTGTAGATGATGCTATGCAAGTGGATATTGGTTCTCATGGTTTTCATGGTGGAAAGCCAAGTAATGGATCTGGAAAATAAAGTCTATTCAATGACTTTGATGGTCAAGAGGAAGATCATGAGGTTGGTCTCAAAGGGCTTCAACAACACAAAAGAAAAGGTGGCAATTTGGAGCTAGTCAAGAGCATCAAAGGAAGGTTATTTGACAAAGATGTTATGGATCTATTTTTGCAGGTGTTTGAAGACTCAAGTAAGGTTTTAAGAGTAGCAAGGAAGTGTTGTTCAAGTTTACTTTATTTGTTCTATCTCATGTTTGAGCTATTTCATGTGAATGTGTGCATATTGTCTAGATATGGACAAAACTAGCTATATTGTCTTACAATATTTTATTGTTGGAGTTGTACTAGCATTTTTGGCTAGTTTTACTGATGGAAATGAAGCTATTGGAGGTTCATTATGTCACTCATTCATGACCAAGTCATCAAGTGTTGATGATATCTTGTGGCAAGATGGAGATGGAGGCTAATTCATGGAGTTTTATGGTGGAGACATATCAAGAAAGGACAAATATGGAGGATACAAGCAAGAATTGGATGATGTTGAAATGCAAAAATAATCCATCTTGAATTTAGGCTTGTTACAAATATTGTACCATGCAAGTATGTTGTTCATAAATGCAAAATTCCAAATTTGGCCTAGATAGAACTTGAGCTACATGGATATGTCATATCTAGAATGATGAGTACAACTTGCATATAGTTTGTAGACATAGAAATAGCAAAATTATGCTTGTAGAAACTTGTGGCAATTCACATGCTTTAATTGTAAGTGATCCATAGTGACATGCAAGGCATGCACAAAGTGTAATGGACACATGCATGATTATTTGTACATTTCTAGTTAGAACTAGCACACTTGAAAAAAGTTGGTAGAGTTTCATGCATGAGAAGTGACAAATGTCACATAGACTCTAGTTGTCACTTTAGATGTCATTTAATGATGGATGGATGTGGTTCTACCTCGAGCTACCTCAAACTCCATAAATATGTGTAGCTCTCCTCACAATCAATGATGAAGAACCAAAGCTTTGTAGCTATCTCATGCCAATTTGGATCCCAATATTTTTTGCTTGTCATCTCTCTATCTTTCTCTCTCTAACACGTGTTGAGGCTACTGCTAATACACTGATATCTTGTACTTTTGCTCATTATTGATTCATTGCTATCATTGATGCTTAGCATGATAGATTATGGTTAAGCCATAACTTCCATACTAGATCTTGCTAATCAATCTAGAATCAGGTTACTGTGCTAATCATAAAGCTTAATTAGATCCATCATACTTGTGGACATTCCCCACATGTGTGAATTCTGGAAATTTTGTCAGATGATCACTCACATTTATTGTTTGGTTGCTGTAATTTTCCAGAGAGTTCAAAGTTTGAAGCATGGAGGAATCATTTCATTTACATTCTATTTGGTTCTTCATGTTCTACTCACATCTTGACATGTAAAATTGATGTAAGAAATAGTGAAGCATCCAATTTGGACACTATTATCTATATCAGCTATGGAAACTACTTTAGAACCTTAGAAAGGAGATCTATACTTAGGATGGAGATCATTCTAAAGTTGGATCAAAGTAGTATGGTTAAAACTATGCCAAAACTAATTGAAGAGGGAGTGTGAGAGATTTCAACAAGTTTAGTCATATTTTGGTAAATTGTCAATTGAGGCCAAAACTCATTTTAGACTTAAAGATAAAATTTTTGAAGTTATATTAGTTTAAAATAAATTCAATAAACACTTTGTTATAGTCGGTCGGATGTGGGTTGTTGTGGGCTATTATAGTCTGATGTGGTTAGTTTGGTTAACAATGAAAAGGGGTCGGTTCGGTTGGATAAGGAGTGGGTGAGGACTCATTTGAGAGAAAAGTGAATGAGGGCTCAGCCTGGTCAGATGAAGATGTGTAGGCTAGTCGGTTGAGAGAGAAGTGGATGAGGGCTCAGCCAGGTTAGATCAATGATTCCTGTAAGCTCGACTGGAGGAGAAGTTAAAAGTGGATTGGCTAGGTTGGATGAAGAGCTGGGTGGCTCAACTAGTGAAGGAGATGGGTGTGTGGGTCAACTCGGTTGGATAAAGAGCTGCTATTTGGTCTGGTTACTAATGGAATGTTATTAGGCTCGGTTGCTAAAAGCCATAAACGACCTCATATTCCAAGCTGCCACTCATCTCCTGAGCAATTTTGTAGCTATCGTAATTTTGTTTAAGGAATGTATCCAATCCCTCCTCCTCAATAAACTTGTGAAATTCCAGAAGGAATTTCCAAACAATATGGTTGTGCCCTACGATTGGCACGCCTTCATCGTTTCCGACTTAAAGAGGGCCATCAAGCCCAACATACACAAGAAATTCGTTGTGGGTCCTCTCCTCTCTGCCCTTAACAATACCCTCCTTGAACACAAAGTTCGGGACCTCCATCGTTCTGAAGTCCTCTCAATTGTCGCCCCCTTAGACCCCGTACCCTTCCAACAAACTCCCCATCCAACAAACACATGCACGACGTTGTTTCATCCTCCATTGATCCTCTTTCCACCCACTGTCGTATCACACCACCCTGTCCTACAGCAACTTCTTCCTCATCCATTCCTCCAACTACTGCTACACCCCCTTGTATATCTATCGCTCCCATTCCTCCAACTTCCACAACTGTTCTTGCTTTAGCTCCACCTTTTATCACCATCTCCTCGTCCATCCCTTGATTCTTCAGTTTCCACTCCCCCCATCACAATCAACCCCCAACTTTTTAGTTGTCGCCCACCACCCTCGCTCTTCTCAACCTCATCAACTACACCCCCTGCCCACATCTCCTTCCATCCTCAACACCACCCTCTAATTTCCAACACTTTCCCCCATTGCTGCATTTCAAACAGCCCATTCCACTCCCTCTGCATACTTCTGCCACTCCAATCATACCCTCCTCCGATTCATCCATTCTGAATGATGAGTCCAACAAACCATTGGATGATGACACATTTATGCAAACGAAGTACAATCGTCTCACCTCAGCATGCTAATCTCATCGCACCTAACAACATGATAGAGCAGGAAATTTTGATCAAGGACGATGACAACGACACTACAGTCCTACGGGTGATACCTCAACAAGCCCCAGCAAGCAGCATCACCCTGGCCAGGCCACAAGATGTCCATACGACTTGCCAGAACTTGGGAACTTTACTCTAGGACTTGGTAGCGGCCAGATCCACATTGGATGGTTGGTTGGATTGCGAGCGAAACTCACACAACTCCAACAAGACTTGCAAGTAGCATGAGCAGGCAGAGAAGGACCGAGTCCTGAAGCTTAAACATAATGAGGATAGCCTTCAAAGGTATATCACATACCTCTTCCAATCAAATACAAACACCTCTACCAAGGTCCAAGAAGCTCAACAACAAGCACAACAACAACTAGCCCCACTCTAGGCCCAATTATGGGAGGTTGAAACTAAAAATCAATGCCTGGGAGCGGAGGTCCACACATAGTAGAAGAAGACGGTTTGGTTAGCCCAGCCAATCCCCACCAACCGACCTCTCAGCCAACATGAGGCAAATTTTTCAATGCATCAAGTTGATCTTTATCGACAAACGTTGGATGGCTACCAAACAAGTTTTGACAATTACCACCATAGCGCAATCCAAGAATTAGCGTAAGCAAAGGCCGCTCTCAAGGCTTGTCAATAGCGCCTCGCACAACAGCCACAACTGACCCCGATGGTAATTCCAATGCCACCTACATTAGAAGCTGCCCATGCTAGTTCAAGCCACGATCAAGGATCCGACAAAGCGGGGCCAAACACTAAAGACGAAGGCCTAGACACAATCCAAGACATGGAACAAGAGATAAAACAACCGGTTCAGTGTTAATTCCTAGGCCCGATAGGATATTCCGCCTCTTTGGGTCTCAATTAACCCTCTCTCTATATTCCAAGAGATCAAGATAGTAATAAGTTAGAAAACCAACTCTCATAAAAAAAAAACCCGACAACTTTAAAAAGAACTTGAGCACAAGGTATTGTCAACATTCCTACCATCCCGACAATACTACTAATGAAATTTGAAAATATCAAACCTTTACTGTATTTTCGATGACTATACACAACATGAGCATACTCTACTCTTCATTCTGAATCATGAAGCTCATAGCAATTGTGATACTTAAAACTTTTTCAAAAGACATTTCTCACAAATACCATAAACAATTAATTTGTTAGTCCCGACTTCTCACAATTGCTGCTTGACATAATCGTACCGTTCAAAATCGATCTAGCAAACGATAATAGAGACTCAAAGTTTTGGAAATAGACCTCGGTACTGGTTAAGCCTCAGTGGGAAGGAGCCGGCTCAGTTACCAATCACAAGCGTGCCGTCAAGATTATAAAAATGTGTGGAGCCAGCTTTTCACCAATAGAATAACATTTCCAATGGTAACCTGTTGAAGTTTCTAGGGCCCGAATTCAAACATGTCTTTGGTAACCTGTTCTCACAAGAGGATGAGTGCACCCTGCTAGCTGTTTCACTTCTGATTTCAGGGAGTTGATCCGCTGGTTCTACGCTGCAGATTATAAGGTATTGCGGAAACTTGTCCGCTTGACTACCATCGCGTCTAGGAAGAGCGGAGGAGGAACAACAAGCATCAACCTCCCAAGGCTGTCGCTCCATATCTACCAGCAGCAGATTTTGCAAACCGAAAAGTGTGGAGGACGAAATAAACGATTTCTAGTCCAATTTCCATAGGCCGGAGGCCCTGTTGTGAGTATTTCATGCACATAAATAAAAGTATCCGAAAGTAGAAAATAAGTTGTGAGGGCCTTGGCATCCTGCAAGCGTAAGCCCATAGCCCAATGAGCACTTGTAAAATAATGTATCTTAAATAAACTAGACTTTGGGCCATGTAATTAAAATAATATTAAAAAGGCCAAAGTTTAAGTTAACTAAGTTTGCTAAGTTTTGTTAAGTTGTCAAAGTCAAAATGGTGTTAGGCCCGAGTGTGCTTCTTTGTGTACCATAGATTAGAATGTGTTTCTTTTGGAGGGTTAGGACATCAATCCTACCTTCTTGAAGTAGCCAATAGAAACCAAGGGGCAATGGCCTCTCCAGAGTTAAAAGACACCTCTTGTAACCCATTTCACATGCTAATAGAGAGGAGGAAACTCTACCATTCTAGAGAACCAAGCATCCTCATTGTGCTATTGCTTTGTGTCTTATGCTCTTTTGCTTGTAGTTGCTATTTCTCTTTATTTTGCTATTTATTGTTGATGATAGTTTAAGCTCCTCCATTTGATGCATGCAATAGCTAATGAGCGCCTCCCTCTAATCACTCTGTCTCACCTCCTTTCCCCACTATCAAGGATAATATATGTTGTTAATGTTAGTTGAGGCTAGAGTTAGAGTGGGTTAGTGTTAGCTTTGTGTAGAAAGCAACTAAGCAAGCAACTAATCTAGTTAGATTACCTATCCTTGTGTTCTAACCCTTTTGACAGGCAGAGGGCTTCTCACCATCTATTGCTACCAACCTACACATAGCCTCTTGTCATATTCATTATTTAATCTGGTTGGGCCTCTTCGGGTAGTGATGAGCTGAAGGGGCAAGCGTCAACATCCAATAGCATTCCACATGTTGCCCGACGAAACATTTATATACTTAAAAAGCTTTATTTATATTTGAACAAAGCTATGTTACGTAGAAGCTTGATATCGGGGTTTCTATTGGTCGACATGGCAAGGCAAATGAGAAAAATAAAATAAGTTACATGTAAGTTTTTCAAAGGCCCTCGTCGAGCTCTAATTTTCTCTAATGCCTCCATTGGCAACAATGGTCCATTCTCAATTGAGAATCACAAAAAGAATCAAGTAGTGATATAATTGGCCAACAACTGATTCTTCAATCAAACTGTTACCAAAGAGCTAGGATATCTCATAATGTAGCAACTAGGCAATGATGGAGCTCTCTCAATGAGGACTAGCAACAGAGAGCATGGATTGCTCACACAATGATAATTAGGCTAGCAATGGACGTCACTCAATGAAGACTGGCAACAGAGAGCAAGATAGCTCTTGAAATAATAGTTGAGTCAGCAATATTGGACTCCCTCAATGAGGACTAGCAGCATAGAGCAAATCGTGCTCACACAATGTATTAATAGGCTAGCGATGGACCTCCCTCCATGAGGACTAACAATAGAGAGCATGATTGCCCACACAATGTAGTAATAGGCCAATGATGGACCTCCCTTAATGAGGAATCTTGCCAATAGATCTTACATGGTAGTACTTGTTCATGCAGGGCTTGAATGCAATTGGACCACACTTTGACTTCGCGCATTGAACTACACCATTGCAAGTCGAATGAGAAACTTTGCCACCAAGAGAGAAACTTTTGGAATATTCTCCTAAATTCCCTCAAAAGTGTCTTAAATTAGGGTGCTTTTCAAAAACACCTTGCGCATGCATAAAACATATTTGAAAAATGACCAAAAAAAGGGTGATTTTGCACAATTTCAAAAATTTTGAACTTTAAAAAGGACATGCATTGCAAGTCACTTTTCATAATGAAATTTAAAATAAAATAACAAAAAATTAAAATATATTAAAATTTGCTCTATTTTCAAAAACATGCGTTACAACACGATAAATTATACATAATAATGTCTTGATTTCATGCATTTTACAAAATTAGATAGTAGTCTTTCACAAAATGTCAAGATGTTTATGCTTCTTGCACTAATACCAATACAATAAAAAAAAATTTACATGGGACTTTCACTCTTGTAGCCATTTGTATCTCCTGTGAACCACGAAGCAGATCCTGAAGATGTTGTAGAAATGGCTTTATTGAAAACAGTGGGTCTCCGCCCATTTTGCTTGTTATGTAGTCTAAAGAATGGGCATAAAAAAATGCACCAGCTATCTATTACATGTAATATTTCCAAATATCTTTCTAACCGATCACAACTTAGACAAGTGTAACATTTCAGTGTTATGAAATCTCCGTGTTATTTTCATTTGCATAGAAATATAATTTTCCTATTTTTATTTGTTGCAAAAATTTGTAGACGTGTGCTAAATATTTAAATTGCTAGAGCAAAACAGAGAACAATAAATACAAGACTCTACAAATAGAAGTTTGGAATATATTTGGATCTGGACAATGTTACTGTCATATCCTATTTATTTGCCAAGAGGACATAACAAGAAACAGTCTCTTCTATAGCCAGTTTGTTGGCCTTCTTAGCAGAGTTTTTTAGAACATTATGCATTACCATAATAGATCCTTTCGGTTTAATCATTAGTAAATGAAAACACTCCCACTCCCTCTAGCTATAATCTAAACTTTTCAAAAAAAAAAAATGAATTGACACATTAATCAAAGGTAGCTTCAGTAGCTCAACCATTCTAAGTGCTAAAGCCATTAGAATGTAAACATGATACTAAATTGGCTGACATCTCGATAAAATGAAGACTACCTAAAATTTCCTATAGAAACCATGGGAGAAGATGCCTCGGCTCGATGCAATGTATTGAGTTGAAGCACCAAATGTATTGAATTGGTGTTTCCAACTCGATCCACTGCATTGAATTTTATAATAAAAAATAAAAATTTATAAAATCCGATGCATTGTAGTGCATCGAATTTTTTTTTTACATTCAAAAGAAAGATATCGACACATTGTATCAAATTTCGACAGAGTGTATCAAATTTTGGCCCAGTGTATCAAATTTCGACACAGTGTATCAAATTTTCTATTGAATTCTTTTAGAGTGACCTTAAATTAGAAATGTTAAACGACGTTTTGTTATGGTGTATCAAAAATTTCATTACACTTGTCATTACATGAGAAATATTATTATTTTTTATTATGTTTAACACAAATTTTGATACGTCATATCGAGTTTATTGTTAAAAGCAATCGCTTTCACAGTGAATTCAATACATCTTAAAAAAAAAAATTTAACGAATTCAATAAAGGCTAATTTTCTTGTTAGGTTTGATTTTCTCGTTAGTTGTAATCTTATTTTCTATACTTTGTATCAAAAATCTGATAAACAAAGTTATTTTTTTCCATTGTAGCGATTATTCATTAGGATGTTCGATTTTTGCTACAAAATTTACAAATTGTTTGATGTATTCAGATTTTTTCATATTTTTTTGCAATTTTTTTGCTCAATTTGTAAATGCTATCTATTTTTTTTTTTAAATAAAGTTGTCATATTTTTGTAGTCAAAAGTCTCAATAAATTACAAAATTCTTATTCTTGGATGATTTTTTCATCTGTTTTAGGCTCTCAGAGGATAGAAGCCAGCATGATGCAAACGACAAAGCCAAAGCCTAAGTTGATTCATAAATACTCTGAAATGTCGAGAAAGGATGAGACCACTCATTCCAATGTACCAGTCACGAAAACTGCAGATGCTCCTCCCAATATAAACAAACATTTAAATCCAATGGGTACTTAAATATTCCCAAGGGAGTGGCCTTAAATTAATCATTTGTAGAAAACTAGATACTGAGCTTGTAATAACAGATATCAAATGTTGCAGAATTGTAACGTGGATTGACTATGAAGGGGAGGATACCCTTGACACTGTCATCATAACTGTCGAGGATGTGAACAATGAGAAGTCTCCAAAGAGGCTTATAGTTGTCAATGAAAAGCTTTGTTGAAGCGATCTTTGCTACCAGCTATTATTATCAAAAAAGTTTGAACAATCAACAAATATGATTACTTGTTTATTTTCTTTTATATGTAAGGAGATTGTCCTTGCTTGAAAATGAGGATACCCGTCAAAAGTCAAAGGCACTAGAGATTGAGCCGACCAAGAAATTACATGTCGTACTCACAAAGAAAAGGTTGCATGAGGAGGAGGAAAAGGAGTTTGATCCTAGCAAGCTGAAAGAAACCACCAAGAAGAAAAGTTTTTCTCCCAACAAAAAAAAAGCCCATTGGGATTGAAGGAGAGCCATCATCTGAGGAAGAAGAGACAGCTTTGTCGAGCTTCCCGTTAAGTTCTGGTGTATTTTCCAATGAGCAAAAGCAGATCAGGGAGTTAATCTCAAAAGAAAAATTGGTTAGCCCCCATATAAATCAGCCATTAGATGCATAAATATTGAAGTTAAAGAGATAATTACACTACGCAGTTAAAGTTCATATGTGCATAAACATTGATTTACAGTGTACTTAAGTTTTGTAAGGCTTGTAATACTTGAATTTGCTAGAGAGTCTGTATTTGGTTAAAGAAATCTATGAAACTGTGCTTCAGTTTTGAAAATTATTTTCCTAGATAGAACTCGTAATTTTTTAATTTTTTGGTATAGTTTTAGTTATCTTTCAATTTGTTGAATTTCGTTTTTGGATATTAAAGATTTTCAATGTCTTTTAAAATGTGTGTTCCATGTGAGTTTTTGAAGTTATATGATATTAAATGAAAATGTTTTTATAACTTGCAGGAAGATGCTCACGTAGCTCACGAGTATCATTAAATTTTGTATCTATTTGTTGACCAAGTTAGAAATATAATTAAATTTGAATACATCAATAAGATAGTTTGATATAAAAAATATGTTTGCTTGATATTAAAAAAATACAATATATAATTATGCTATTAGAATTTATTATGTTATTTTTGTAAATGTGAATATAATTAAAAAATAGACAATATTCTGTAATTAGCAAATTAAAAAATTAGTACAAAGTAAAAAATTATGTAGGTTTTTGGGAGATTTTGAACATACTTTTTTTGTATTTTTGTAGGTTTAAAATTTTTCACATGTTTGTACTTTAAAAATATAAAAAAAACACGTCATTTTAAAGATTTGTAAGCACAAAAAACATAGTTTTTGTAAAATGACTTCTTTTTTATCAATTTTGAAAGATTCCTTATGGTTGTTTGTTTGAATGCTTGACCTCCTGGATCTGCTAGCTTCTTGGCTATGCCAGAATATGACAAGATGACCGGCTCTGATACCATTGATGAGGAATCAGGTTCGTGTATCGCGATTTGGATTTCGCAGTCGCAAAGCTTTCGCGAAGGAACCACGATCCTCTTGCGAATCGGATGGAGTTCAGATATGATCGCTGGACACTACCAGCTGAATCACTCCTACAATCCTCCAGAATGTAGTTAGGCTCTGTTGATCTTCGTTTATAAAATTAATGTAGCATTCAACATAGTTTCTAACCTAAATACTTTTTGGGCCAAATTAACAATGCACCAAAAAGGTATCGTTGCTCTTGCCATTGTTCAGAATAAGTTCAATGTGCACACTAACTATATCCATGTTGTTACAGGATCTTTGTATATATATATATATTTTAGAATACCTAAAAATATTTGAAAACAAAATTTTTCTAACTCTGGATGAGTATCGGAATAAGCTAGACTCAATTAACATTTTTGATGTTAAGAAGTTGTCCCTAGCCCTAATCCAATTCCTTCCTACAAAAAGGGATGATCCTAGATCAAGTCAATGAAAAAATTGAAGTCCGAGCAAAGGCTATCTTCCATAGAAAGCCAGCCAGCAGGAAGCAACAAAGAAGAATGTAAGCAATTTGTTTGCGAGCCGCTGCACAGCTGAGGAAGGGGATATGTGGAGCCTCATGATCCCAAATTATCCAAAATTATTGTTTATATTGTAAATTTTTTTAATTTTTAGACATGTAAATGTGCTATGGTGCCTAAATTCATGTAAAGGCCTATTGGCACATTGTAAATTCACATTTAGGGTAGAGCTCGTGATGTTTTGTGTGACGTTCTATAGAGACGCAGTAGCGGATCTCAAACAACATCTTAATGGTTGGTAACGACATTGAGGCCGGTGATCGTTCCTATAAGGTCGACACTTCGTGCCATTGTACTTATGTATTTGCACAGATCTGAGTATCAATAGAGAGAGAAGAGAGCCAGTTTCTATAAACTTGAGTGTTCTTTCCCTCTGTCATCTTTTACGGTATTACTTCTTATCAATTGAGCGAATTCACTCTGTATGATCTGTAATTGTTTGTAATACTACTCTGTCTACGTCACACATATTTCTCATGTTTTACTGAATTTTAGTCACTCTAATGTGAATTTTCAGGTGTCAGCAGAGAGCGCCAATTCTAACTAATGTGTGCAAGGAATTAGACGAAGCTGTTAAGCATAACCTTAAGCATAACTTCTTTCGATTCTAAATGAGCTATATGTTCAGATAATGAAGTTGTTTGATGCTCTGTTCTATTTGCTTCATGTGATAAGAACTAATTCACTGTATTCGATTATGAGAAATCATTAGCCAATACGATTATGTTTGATGAATCTATTTGCTAGTTGCTATTTGATCTGATTGCTTACTGTTATCTGAAGTGCTCGAATGATAATATAATCTTTATAATTACAAAACTTGACCAAATCGTTTCACCATTGGTGTTCCTGGATGCCAATTTACCCCAATATCTTTGGATAACCAGATATGTCGTTGTAGTATTCATTGTAAATATTACGCATCACAGTTTATTTACCATCTTATATACACTTATCATACAAAAGACGAGATTATTCTCTCTCTTGGGGAATGATCAAACCTTTTATACTACTTAATTCATTGATTTTGTGGAAATCTATAACGACTAGGCCACCACAACCTTGACGAAAAGCTAATTGAAACCATGAATCATACTTGTGCAAGTCATGGGACTTCTCCGTCTCATCCACAACCACACCAACCTCTAGTAAACATTGGCGCCTAAGGGCACCATCAACTTTCTTGTGTGTTTTCATGTAATCAACGTATTCATGGTGAAAAAACCAAATTTTTTCAATAATAGACATCATGGCCCTATAGTAATTGTCATTGTTATGGTCCCAAGCCAATAGCTTTGCTTCCTCTAGAGTTAAATCACAAAATATCTTGCATTCAACAAATCTAAAAATATTGGTAGTAGGATATGTGGCCACTAGATGTCTGCGAGCCTCAGCCGAATGGGAGCCACCAATAAAATAATAATCATACAGTTCTGGTTTTTTCTCATTGAAAACTGCCTTTGAAGGGCATTGATATGGATCGACTAAAACAATAAATGGCACAACAGTAGCATGTGGATTAAGCTTCATTTTGTTCAACAAATTTGTCACATGAACTTTGTGAGGGGCTCTCACTTCCATAGTTTGTCTACCTGTATCTGGGTCTATAGGTGGCCTATGGACTTTCTCGATAGGCAACATGAAGATCTTACGTGAAGCAAGCTTTTCATTTTGAATTGACTCCCGAATTTTATTGAGATCAGTCTTTATTACCCCAATCTTAAGCATTCCACTTGGTAATATTGTCTCGCTTTCAGAATCCTTGGCACTATCAGAGCTACCAAATGTTTCGTCATTGTTTTTGGTTTTTTCCTTGGCTTGGACTTTAATTCTCTTAGGCTTTGCAGGGGATTGGGTGGGAGAAATGGCTTTTTGAGCTTGAGGTGGAGGGCGTTTCTTTTTTGGAGATGGCCTTTTCGGAGAAGACATCTCTTCACTCACTTGCACAAATTGCTGAATAAAAGGAAGTAAATCAATAATAAAATTCTTGGAACTTTTGAAAATTGCCTTCAATTTTTAGGAAGAGAAGCAGTGAGACACATGTTAGCTTCCACTAATGAAAATAGTCTAACATCATCATTGGTCTCACGGGGCCTCAATCAGTATTGACTCTCCAAAGTCACCCTCATAATCTACCTTCTGAATTCGACCACAAGACTTGTTACTATCATTCAAACCAGTCTCTTTAAACTTGCAGACGTACAAGAATAAACTTTATTCGACAGAATAGGATAGGGCCCATGAATTATCAAGAAATTCTTGATAGATGACAAAGAATATTTTTTAACAAATTTTTCTTTAGGATCTTTCTCATTTAGATGTCTTGACATTGGATCAAGTTGTCTGGCCTTCAATAGGACTGGAATTTGTGTATCAGGCACATTTCCTAAGTTGCTATTGTCATGTGATAACATAAGTCTTTTCTCCATATTCGCAAGAACATTTTTCCGGGGTTTGCTTCTTTTTACTCCTGGAAGTGATAGAAAAGACCAATTTTTAGGTAAAATAACAATCAAAATTTCATTTTTGAATCAACTTAAGATCTCGGTAGAGCTTATAAAAAAGCTTTTCATCTTTTATTTATCGTTATTTAAAATATTATTTGACCTAAATTTACATGCATTTACATATTATTTTTACTCAAATTATCTAAGATTTGTAAATAGAGAATAAGCTAAGCGTTCCTTCCAAATTCTCAATCAATTAATGTTTTGTACCAAAACTAATGTTTGGGCAAATTTTGATTTAGGGATTAGTCCAACCAAAATGCTTTAGTGAAGAAAGGACCCGCACTATCATTACGTGGATAATCAGAATCTGACCATTTCCAATCCTAGGGGCCCCACTGATTATCCCGTACTCCCAGGTCAATGAGAGTTTTTCAAGCTCTCAGAGATATGACCAGATCGTCTTTAGTGCTCACACAAATCCAAGGGTGGCTAGTGTATTGATACATAGTGAATAGACGACATGTGCTACCCAACGATGATGTTCTAGTATGTAAACAATGGTTAGGATGAGGAATCCATGAGTGTTTATCTCTATAGCTATGTCTCCAATACGTACCTCTCAAGCTGTGGCATCAAATGCTATGACAGCAATATTGACGGGCTCTAAAACACGTAAATCCAAATAGAATCTGCATGGACCAAAATATACTCCGTTCATAATATAGTTCTCCGAGTGTACCTATGGCCGTCGAGACCATTTGTTAGCTTCAAGTATAGAGGCTAGCTCTTCTATAGTTGGGGTTGGCTCTTCTAAAGTTTGGGTAATGCGTCTAAGAATGGCAGTTAGATCGTCATGAGTGGGAGCTGGTGGGAGAGGCCGACGGGGTATTACTAACTCAGTATAACGGATGGTTGTTAGGCCTACACATACCTAGTTTAGATCTGTTTCTAGCTCGTACACATTTAAAGTACTTTCATCTGCTGTATGTCTAACTCAAAACAATCGATCTCCTGGGATGAGAAAATGTTGGATGTAAGGGCTATAGAAGTAGTAATAAGTTGTCCCTTGTCGTACTACCTGACGGAATTCTCTTGGTAGGGGAAGGTCACTTAGTGTCGTACTTGTCATGGAAAGGCTATCGAGGTTAACGCTTGCTCAATGGGTTGCAATTGTAAGGTCCGTGTGGTCACTAATATCCATTGTTGATTTATTTTGATGTATAGTGTGGCCCTTATCCAAAATCCCTCATTATATTCAAGTGCTAAGTCTCCAATTTGAAGGCCATGTACCGTAGTATCGAGTCCTATGATGGTCACGTAGAGTCTGGTGAAACGAAGTATAGGACAATATCGCCGTGGTCGGTGCTCATCCGTCATGCCCTTGATGATTCGGTCCTTTAGTCCACTGTATGATGATATGTTGTGGGACTATTCTAGTGGCAAAGACTCTCTCTCAGCTCGGGTGGATGCTTTGAGGTTCTCAACAACTCTAGAAGGTGTGTGTCTTTCCTACTCGTCATAGATTTTATTGAACTTTTACAACATTCCACTCTCTCCAATTCATTCCACCCTCCCCAATTCATTCCTCTCTACACCTAATAATTCCCTTGATGATATCACCTAACCCCTTATATTGAATACTCACATGCTGCTATATACTCGTAGAGTAGGTGTGGTTTATATCATAACTCATCAGTCTTGGTCCTTCATTTCCCAAAGATAGTTTTAGGAAGTGTGTAGAGTTTACATATTGTGACTACAGAAGTCAACATGCCTTTCATAGTTTGTGTTCATAAGGTATCATCTCGAGACAACTAATGGTAGCATTTGTTGTCATGACACTCATTGATGGTTATCCAACTCATGTCTCTCTTGGGGTTCAGTGACATCACATAAGATTGATATTTCAAGCATGATTCTCCTAAGGTATGTTTTTAGGAATGTTGATGTGTGAGGCTCTTAGGATGGTATTACATGCTATAGATGACTCCCCGATGGTTGGCATTCAATTATTTCCATGTTATTATGGCATGATTTTTCCGTATTCTTGAGGAAAATATTGTTCTCAAAGTGTGTCCCTGACACTATTAGCCCCTTTCAAGTAAGCCCATAAAAAACATCCCTCCCATCAACATTCATTACTACAAGTATAGGTGATGATGATCATTACACCATTTTATCCTTTTTTCTCAAGGTCTTTACGAGTTTAGACTAAGGAAGTTTGGTATTCTTGGTTGGAACAGTGGTATATCTTGTTTTTGAAGATTTTCCTTTTTTGTTTTTCGATTTTTTCTTCCGTTTTTCCAAATGGTTTTCCGTGGGCTAATGTGCTTGTGCTAATGCATGGCCCCGGGTTCCATGGGCCCATGAGTCCTATAGTGCCTGTATATTCAGACAGAACACTTAGGATCGTATTCTAATCATTACCCATACTTCTCCAGAAGCAGTGTTGGTGGGTGTGTCAGCAAGCCAAATTTGACCCTATCAACATCCTACACCTAAATGCTTGACTATGAAATTCTATGAGACCCTATATCAAACATTTTTTATTTACTTTACAATTCTCCACACGTGGAACATCCTCCACACATGTGAGATTATATCATAAAAAATACCAAGCTAGATTTTTGCCAATTTCTCACACTCCTCTTCAAAAAGTAGCCTAGAAAGGTACTAGATCACTTGAGAAGTTTGTAAATATTTTTGAGTGGATCCTTTGGTATGCATAAGAAGTGAAGATCAGCCAAGGGATCCATCATAGCAGCACCCCTACCATATCCATGATAAGATCTCTTTGGTAGAGATCTCTTGCCAATGCCTTTGAAGAGTGCTCCACCAATATGCCACTATGATCATGGGCTTCCTCCATGCTTGATGATGATATTTGCTTTGAAAGTTCCACTTGCATGATGGATGCACCATAAATAGAGAAATCTGAGGCTTCCAAGCCTCATAAGCCTCATAAGGATCATGGAGTTCAAGATCATAAGATGTGAAACAATGATGATTATCAAGATTATGCTTTCTAGCTTGACTAGTCCACATACAATGAACTATATCCATGATGGATCTAATCTTGATATCAAAGACTATCTTGATCTTTTTTAGGCTAGTTATTCTCTCAAGGAATGTAAGTGTCTACTTTGGATGCTTCACTTAATCTCAACAGGAGTTTACAATTTGCCTCAAAACATGTGAAAACATGATTTTCAAAAAAGTGAGTACCAAGCTCAATCTTGTTCTTACTAGAACCAAAAGCATACTTTTGACAATACAATATCTTGCTTTCAGAAAGTATTGGAAACACATTTAAGTCAATAATGACAAGAAACATGTCCATACCATAAGCATCATACAAAACTAGTATAGCTTTTCTTGAACTGTAAGATCCAAAAAATTCTATGAAGCAAGATAGCATTTCAAGCAAAGGAAGAGAAGCATATATGAATGTGTTGTAGTAGATACAACATGAAAGATGCCCCTCTTTGCCATGTAAGGTGAGCCATACGGCCATGCATCTTGAAAATCTTCTTGAAATCATATGAAGAAGAAACTCCTCCTCACACCTTGGCCCCATCATAAATTGAATACCTTCAAAAAAGATAACTTGTGATGCTTCTTGAGAAGCCTTGATCTTGACCACTTCCAAGATTGAATCTTCATGCAACATGACATCTCTATTCACAATCACTTTTGAAATAGAGAGTGTAAAGACACTAAAGGCCTCCTTGATGGATGAGTATCCAATCATGATCCATGAGCTTGGATCATCCTTCCTTCTTGTTTCCAAGGGAATATGTGCAAAGCAGGCACTACCAAGTTCAGGCTTCATCTTGAATAAAACTTCATATGGTGCTATTCCTTCAAGAGATCCAATACTCCTCAAAGCTTTGATCTTCAATGAGAATTTCTTCTCAACATATGCTTTGAATAATAAGGAATAATCATACACCATAATACTTGAAGAGAGAAGATATGTGCATCTTGTGTGATCATCCTCCTTTGAAATATTGGACATATAAGAAACATCAACAGAGTTTGCACTCTCACTTGGATCCAATTTGTAGATGCCTTCAAATCTTGATCCATATGCAAGGATCTCACCATCCTTCTTGATCACACAATTGTCAGTATTGAAATTGACATCAAAGCCACTATCAAGAAGGTGGCCAACACTTAAGACGTTCTTTGTAAGATTTGGGACAAAAAGAACATTGTTGAGAAAGAGATATTTGGAAGATGCAAGCTTCAAGGGAATAATCCCTACTCCTTCAATATTGCACTCATGCTTACTTGCAATGTATATGGTCTTCTTGACTCCATCATAAGGCATAATAGATGAAAAAG
Organism: Diphasiastrum complanatum; assembly: GCA_029204225.1. Lineage (NCBI taxonomy): Eukaryota > Viridiplantae > Streptophyta > Lycopodiopsida > Lycopodiales > Lycopodiaceae > Diphasiastrum > Diphasiastrum complanatum. The sequence goes on from CM055103.1 coordinate 54,491,787, forward strand.
AGTGCTTGGAGCCACACATATGTGAAGATGCTCCACTAACAATATACCATGAGTCATCCTTGTTGAAGGTGGAAGAGGAGAAGCTTGATGCCATAAGAGAGCCTTCTCCATCACTTGCAATATAGTCTTCTTTCTCATTGGTGATGTTGGCTTGATTGAGTTGATTCTTCTTCTTGAAGCAATTGGTGGCATAATGGCCTTTCTTGCCACAATAAAAACACTTGATCTTCTTCTTCTTGAGATTTGAATTAGAAGCATGAGAGGTATCCTCATCCTCTCCATCTTGGTCTTTAGCTTTGTCATTAGAGAAGTGATGGTGTTTCTTCTTACTCCTCTCTTTGTGCTTGGCAAATAGAACTTTGCCATCACCATGATTGAGTGATAGCTTGTCCATCCTCAAGAGTTTGTACTCTTGTCTTGATTCTTCAGAAATAAGCACACTTTGAAGGGCCTCCAAACTTGGTAGCTCCTCCTTAATGGCATAGGATTGGACAAGATTGTCATATTCATCTCTCAAGCCATTGAGAATGACTTGGACTAGCTCACTTTGATTGATTGAGTCACCAATACATGCAAGCTCCCTATGAATATTCTTGACTCTCAAAACATAATTAGATGCACCCTCATCACTTTTTTGACTACTTTGGAAGATTTGATTTCTAAGAGTGAGGAAACTAGAGGTGTTCTTAGCCTCGTAGATGGACTTGAGACAATCCCAAGCTTCCTTGGATGTAGAACAATCACCAATCTCCCTCAATATCTCATTAGAGACATTCATCTTAATGTAGTGGAGAGCCATCCTAGCTCTCTCTTGTATTTTTGTACTTCTTGAAGGACTTGAGGCTCCTCCTCAATCCCAAGTACAATGTCCATCACATCTTGGAGTATCAAGATGGACTCTATTCTCAACTTCCATATTGAATAATTGGAAGTAGACAATCTCTCACTTGGTTGCAACAAGTATGAACTCATTGAAGTCATGTAAAGTGGAGATAAATAAAAGTGATGAACAAAAAATTGTTGCTTCTCTCTCACTATAGGATCCAATAATGGTGTGCTACCATCTCCTATGCAAGATCTTGCAACAAACTGTGAGATGATTCTCACTATCTATATCAATCTCTCCAAAACTAGATCTACTTCACATCAAATGATGGAGTATGGGCAAAGTTAGGATCAAACACTCTTAGCACGTGTGAAAGACACTAAGAAACCAAATTTGACTCAAATACAATGATATTGCATGAAACAAAATGGCTAAGATCTCAAAACAGTGCCTAGATCATATATAGATGAGATTGGTAAGCATTCAACTGTGATTTTGGATCAAACAAGCATCTCGTGACCAAACCAAATGTGTCCACCCAGGTCTAGGTGCCCTAACTAGCCCTCTTCAAAAGTTTATATCTTTTTATTTGCACAACCAAATGGAATGAAACTGATTGCATCAGAAATCAGACAAAAATAGCTTCAAAACAAGCTATCTAGCAAGATTTTTGGATCAAACATGAAAGGGAACTCCCAAACCAAAATTGGATGTTCCTCAGACGTGTCTGAGCACCTGATTCCATACAATACCAGGTCAGATGCATTCAATGTCCTTTTGATCTCTTTTGATCCAAAATTGGACAAGATAGCTAGAAAAATGGATCTTGACAATTTTTAGGTCAAGATTGATGAATAGTTTTCACTTAAATGGATCAAAATGCATGGTAACCTTAGGTAGGCTCTGATGCCATGTTGATTTCACACATGTGGATTGTCCACAACATGTACTTGTGATCTCCTAAGGTGTGTAGATGCACCAAGGTCAAGACTAGATTGAGATTCAAGATCTATCTTTGATTCTATGGCAAAAACACACTACTACATGCATTCAATCACTTCCAACTCTCACTCACACGTGTGGGAAGTATTCAAAAATTATTCCAAGTAAAAACAAGCTGCTCTCCTCAGGTAGATAGAGAAAAACCATCATAAGCTCTCGGGTAGAGAGAGAAAGCTAGAAATCCAATGACACTCAAAATCCACACAATCTCCAAAATCAATTAGATCCAAATGAGGAGTACAATTATATTAGTAGATCCACGAGCTACCACTATGCTTAACTATGATTGGACCACACTTTGCCACCTCTTAATCCTATTGGACCATTGATCCATGCACCTCTAAATTCTATTGGACCATTTTCAAGCAAACCTCAAATTCTATTGGACCACTCATGGTTCCACCTCTAGTTCCTATTGGACCTCCTAAATTTCATCAAACAAAAGCATTACACTTGTCTACACTCTAATTGGCAAAAGTTTGGCCTCCTACTCTATTTTGGCTCAACAGTGGCATAACAAGTGGAAATGGATAATTTGCCATCTATGCCAAATTTGACCCTATCAACATCCTACACCTAAATGCTTGACTAGGAAATTCTATGAGACCCCTATATCAAACATTTTTTATTTACTTTACAATTCTCCACATGTGGGAACATCCTCCACACATGTGAGATTCACTCACAAACTTCTATCATAAAAAATACCAAGCTAGATTTTTGCCAATTTCTCACATCTCTTTTTTTCTATTTTTGTTGATTTTTTTTCAAATGCAATGCTCGGCAAATGAAAACAATGTTTATTTATAAGGACTTGAGTGATGAAATAATCGTCGAGTTGTTGGATGATGGTTGGTTTACAAAACAAAATCAACAAGTTGAGTGCAGAATATGTAACTCATCAATGACATATAGATATCGCATTGAAAAACAAATGCTCACATTGTTGTTGTATCATAGAAGATGGATAAAATGCAAAAATGAGTGGAAGCCACTTGATCAAGATTTTGCAAGAAACCATCAAGAGCAACTTCAAATATCAATGAAAAGAAATGACAACATTCTTGCTATGGTTGAGGTTGAGAAAGATTGGTGTCTCAATCACATTCGGTCAAAACTAGACATGCTACAATTTGATCTACCTCAGTACTATCAATTTCGATTGAATGGTATAAAGGTACGTTATGCCATATGAAAATTTTCATTTTTCCTATCTCTTAGTGAATTCGTTTTACAAGATAAATGAACTTAAACAATTTTTCTTGTGCAGGTAAGAGCAAGATAGGAAGCGCATATAAAATACAAAGACATAGGAACATCTATCGAAATAGAAGATCCATAGAATTTGAACAATGTAATTTTGTATTATGTCATATAATTTTTTGTATACATAATGTTTGATAATATCTGAACTTCTCAACTTGAGTATCATTGTTGAAGTTGAGGGTCTTTCTTTTCTATGATCTCTAAATTCAGTTTTCCAGTTGGAAGTAACTTTGGTGGAGAACACTCTATAATTGCAACTGTATATAAATTCTTGATAGCAAGCTTTATTGTCTCTTGTCAGAAATGCGTTATTTCCATAATCTCCTTTTTTTGCTGCGATATCAAATCGACATGCGCCATCAGCATCTGAAATGATCATTCTTCTATAGGACGTGCTGAACCAATATAAGATTACAAAACCACAATATTATCTTTGCATTTCAGGTTCTTTTTTCAAGTGCTCAATGAGTCAAAGCTATCACAATCAAAGCTTGCTTAGGTAGTTTCTGTGAAAAATTGTCAACTAGTAGTATTTTCCTAACTTGAGATTTTGTAGGCCTATGGCCAAATAAAAGTTAGAGATAGGTTCATACATGTATGTAGAGGCCCAAAGTATGTGTACACTACTTTTGAGGTCACATTAATTAGAGGAGGTCGAGTGTGGAGCTCTTCTATTGGCTCATAATTTGGTGCATTCCTATTTGACCAAATTTCTAGGTATATGGGTGAATCCTATTGGACCCCAATTTTAGCCTATCATAAGACAAGTGGCCAAGAGGCACTATGGCTGCTATAAATAGCCATCTCCACGAGTATGTACACATCTCATTTTCATTCTATTGAATGAATGTTATGCTCTTTGAAGATCCATCTTCTTCTCTCTCACTTTTTTGTTCATATCTTGCATTCTAGCCACTAGAATTGTGATTTCTTTGTTGCTATGGCTTCACACGTGTGAAATGCAGGTTGTAGGCTCTGAAGTACGGACAGGGACAGCAAGTTTCTGTTTGTGGAAGCTTATGATCAGATTTTGATGTTTAGTTGATGTTTAGTATGCTTAACATCACAATTTCTATCATTTTTTCAATCTAGATGTGCATAACTTCCATGGCCAAGATCTTTATGAAACTTTAGCATCTTTTGGATCTGAGTTTTTCACATGGTATCAGAGCATTAGGCGGCCAAATGTGCAGGTTTTGCCAGATTTAGAAGAGATTTGTGGGCGAGTTTGCTTTTGTAGCATTCCAATCAAGTTTCTAGCTAAAAATCTTGTTGATTTATGTGTAGAAATTGGATCTTTGTGATCAAAACATCATTTGTATGCATTTCAATTGAAGTAGGGCGAATTCCCTCTGTACTTATCAGAATAAGGAGACAAAAATTGTTTTGGAAAGAGGGAGATGCAAGATCCAACAAGATCCTATTAGTTTTCCATTCTAGCATATAGTTTTTTGATTCAATTTCTTGCTTCTTCATGTCAAAAACTTCAAAATTGATGTAACCCTCTGATTTTCAGTTTGCTGAATGATTCAAGAGTGTATTTCAATCTTAGGAGTGAGGGAAAAGCAAGTATATTGAGGTTTGGTCTTGGTTTGATCAAGAAATCATAAAACTAGTGGCTAAAATTAAGGAAAAAGTGAGGAAAAGAGAGAAAAAGTAAGGTTTTAGGTTCCAAATCTTTGTGATTTCTTCTTGTGTTTCATTTGTTGATTCAAGAGAGTGCTTAGTGCATTGGAACAGGTCAAAGATCAGAGATCAATCATTGCAACATGGCTACAAATGGAGGCTACATGTTGGAAAGCAATGATAGGCTTACCTCCCTCAACTATTCTACTTGGAAAGTAAGGATGGAGTCTTTGCTTGAGATGAATGAGTTGATGGATATTGTTGTAGGTGTGGAGGAGAGACCTTTGGCACCTCAAGAACAATTGAGGTATGACAAGAGGGAAAAGAAAGCCCTTCACATGATCAAGATGAATGTGACAAATGAGCTTATCAAAGAGGTTGGTAAGTGCACATCATCTAGTGAAGCTTGGGAAGCCTTGAAGAAGGTTTATGAATCCAAGTCTACTTCTAGAGTGTTGACTTTAAGAAGGCAAATCTTTTCTTGTATGAAAAAGAAGAGTGAGAATGGACATGCTTTTGTTTTGAGAGTTAAAGCATTGAATGATGAGTTAGCATGCATTAATGATGGCATAAATAATGAGGAGCTTGTTCAAGTGATTCTCAATGGCTTGTTGGATGATCATGCTAATCTTGTTCAAAGTTATGCTATCCAAAAATGTTTACCAAGTGTTGGAGACTTGCAAGAGGTCTTGTTGGCTGAAGAATTCAGGTTGCAAGCAAGAGTGGGAGCATCTTCTACATCTCAAGGAGGAGAAGAGGAGGCAATGTTCTCTAAAGGCAAGTTCAAGGGCAAAGGTAAAAGCAATTGGTCTAAAGGGCAAGACCAAGGTGAGCACTCTACTTTTGGCAAAAAGAAGGATAGATCTAAGCTAAAATGTTTCTATTGTGGAGTCAAAGGGCATTTTGCTAGTGATTGTTTTAAGAAAAAGAGGGATCAAGGGGAAAAGCAAACCAATCTAACTATTGATGAGGGTGGGGATGAGCTTCTTTCAAATGATGCTTTTGTTATGTCATCTTGCTTGTTGGCTAATCATGGAGACATTGATCCTTGGTGGATTGATAGTGGAGCCACTTCTCATATGACATATCATAAAGAGTATTTTTCATCTTTAATGGCATTTGATGGTGATAGGAAGGTAATCTATACCGCAAATGATGGTGAGTGTGCAATCAAGGGGATTGGCACAATTCCTATTTCACTTTCTACAAATAGGAATATAGAATTGAAAGATGTTTTGCTCATTCCATCCATTACCAAGAACTTACTTAGTGTAAGCCAAATGCTTGACAAAGGATTCAAAGTTGAGTTTGATGGTGATGCTTGCTTGATCAAAAAGGGGTGTAGTATCATTGCAAAAGGGAAAAGGCAAGGGAAATTGTTCAAGCTTGATGCATGTGTTGTTGCTAACCAAGTTGGATGCATGGCAAATGAACAAATGTCAATTCAAGAGGTATGGCATAAAAGGATGGGACATCTCAACTACAAGGCCTTGGAGGTAATAGCCAAAAAGGAGGTAGTAAGGGGACTTCCCAAGTCTCTTACTTGCTTGAATCATGTTTGTGAAGAATGTGCTTTGTCTAAATCACATAGATTGCCATATACTAGATCTATATCTAGATCTAAGATGCCTTTTTCTCTCTTGCATTCGGATATTCATGGTGTTACTACAATTAGCAATGGAGGTGCTAAGATGTATGTAACTTTCATTGATGATTTTAGTAGATTTTGTTGGGTTTATCTACTAAAGAGCAAGGATGAGGTGTTTGATGTGTTTGTCAAGTTCAAAGTTGCTATTGAGACTCAATTTACAACCAAAATCAAATGCTTGAGGAGCGACAATGGTGGTGAATACATTTCTAACAAATTCAAAGCCTTTTGCGATGAGCATGGGATCAAGAGGGAGTACACATGTCCAAGAACACCACAACAAAATGGAGTGGCCGAGAGGAAGAATAGAACCTTGTGTGAGAGTGCAAAGGCAATGAGATTGAATGCTAATCTTCCTAAACCTTTTTGGAGTGATGCTTTGTTGTGTGCAAATTTCCTTTGCAATAGATGGCCAAGTGTTGTATTGGAAGGAAAAACCCCTTTTGAAGCTTTGTTTGGTACGAAGCCTAATGTCAAGTTTCTAAGAACTTTTGGATGCATTTGCTACTTCAACATTACTCTTGATGATAGAACTAAGGAGGATCCATCTTCAAGAAAGGGCATTTTTGTTGGTTATAGTGAAGTAAGCAAAGCATATAGGATTTATGTTCCTTCAATCAAGAAAGTGTTCACAAGTAGGGATGTCATTTTTGATGAAAGTAACATTCCAAAAGTTGTTTCAAGTGATGATGGTGTTGTTGCAACTAATGTGCTTGATGACAATGGAGTTGATGACACATTGGATGTGGATGTTGAAGAAGCCTCTTCAAGTCAAATTCCAAGGAGAACTCCAAGGCATAAAGTGAAACCCTCAAGGCTCACTTATGATGGCAAAGGTAAGCAAGTGGTGGATGGATCCAACTATGCTTTCCTAACTTCTTTTGATGTACCTTCATGTGTAGATGAAGCAAGGCAAAAAGAGGAATGGATCCAAGCAATGGATCTTGAGTTTGAAGCACTTATGAAGAACAACACATGGAGATTGGTGGAGCTTCCAAAGGGCAAAAGTGCAATTGGATGCAAATGGATCTTCAAGGTAAAGACAAATCAAGATGGATCTATCAACAAGTTGAAGGCAAGGTTGGTGGCTAAAGGTTATGCTCAAGAGCATGGCATTGACTATGAGGAAACCTTTGCACCCGTGGCAAAGATGGTGAGCATAAGAGTAATCATTTCCCTTGCAACTCTTTATGGATGGGATCTTTGGCAATTAGACATTTCTAATGCTTTCTTGAATGGTGATCTTGAAGAGGAAGTCTACATGGAGCAACCCGAGAGCTATGTTTCTCATAGCAAGCCTAATCATGTGTGTTTTCTACAAAAAAGTTTGTATGGTCTTAAGCAAGCACCAAGGAGTTGGTATGCTAGGCTTAACTCTTTTCTACTTTCTCAAAACTTCACTATGAGTGAGTATGATCATTCACTTTACTTTAGAATTAGTGCTAATGATGTTACAATCCTTCTAATTTATGTGGATGACATTATTTTAAGTGGAGGGAACAAGGAAGATATAGAAGATATCAAGAAAGCACTAAAAAAGGAATTTGAAGTGCATGATCTTGGTCTTTTGAGCTATATCTTAGGAATAGAAGTAATTAGAACTTCTCAAATCACTTTTATTTCACAAGAGAAGTATGCTATTTCTATTCTCAATAGATTTCATATGGTAGATGCAAATCCTATTGATACACCTATGGAATCACATGTAAAGCTAACTATAAGAGGTAATGAAAGATCCTTCGAGGACATTACTCTCTATAGGAAGCTAATAGGTTCTCTTATATATCTAACCATCACAAGACCTGATTTATCTTATTGTGTTGGTAGATTAAGCCAATTCATGCAAGATCCTAGCATAGAACATTGGAAACTAGGAAAGAGGATCTTGAGATACATCTCGGGAACAAAAGATTTTGGCATTGTTTATAGAGGCTCATCACCTAACTTATTTGGTTTTTCAGATTCAGATTTTGCAGGAGACCTTATGGATAGAAAATCCATAAATGCACATGCTATTTTCATAGGTGATGGAGCTATCTCATGGATGTCGAAGAAACAAGCAACTATATCACTTTCTTCTAGTGAGGCCGAGTACAAAGCTTTGACATCATGCACAAAGGAGATGGTGTGGATCAAGAGGATGATTATGGAGCTTCATTTGCTGGATTTTTCAGAGAGTCCAATCATCTTTTGTGACAACCTTTCAGCCCAAAGTCTAGCAAGCAATCCGGTTTTCCATGCAAGGAGCAAACATATCGAGGTGGCTTACCATTTTGTGAGAGAACAAGTGTTGGCAAAAGAGATCAAGCTTGAACATGTCCCATCAAAGGAATGTGTGGCTGATATCTTTACCAAAGCATTGGGAAAGGACTTATTTTTCAAGCATAGAACAAGTCTTGGTGTACTTTCTAAATCTATGCTAAAACTAGTTGAAGAGGGAGTGTGAAAAATTGTCAACTAGTAGTATTTTCCTAACTTGAGATTTTGTAGGCCTATGGCCAAATAAAAGTTAGAGATAGGTTCATACATGTATGTAGAGGCCCAAAGTATGTGTACACTACTTTTGAGGTCACATTAATTAGAGGAGGTCGAGTGTGGAGCTCTTCTATTGGCTCATAATTTGGTGCATTCCTATTTGACCAAATTTCTAGGTATATGGGTGAATCCTATTGGACCCCAATTTTAGCCTATCATAAGACAAGTGGCCAAGAGGCACTATGGCTGCTATAAATAGCCATCTCCACGAGTATGTACACATCTCATTTTCATTCTATTGAATGAATGTTATGCTCTTTGAAGATCCATCTTCTTCTCTCTCACTTTTTTGTTCATATCTTGCATTCTAGCCACTAGAATTGTGATTTCTTTGTTGCTATGGCTTCACACGTGTGAAATGCAGGTTGTAGGCTCTGAAGTACGGACAGGGACAGCAAGTTTCTGTTTGTGGAAGCTTATGATCAGATTTTGATGTTTAGTTGATGTTTAGTATGCTTAACATCACAATTTCTATCATTTTTTCAATCTAGATGTGCATAACTTCCATGGCCAAGATCTTTATGAAACTTTAGCATCTTTTGGATCTGAGTTTTTCACAGTTTCTTCATAGCCTTGGTTTGTATTGTCTTTACTTTGACATGTTTGGATTTGTTTGAAGATGGTCTGAGTGAACCTTTTGTCGCAACAAATCCAAACATGTCAAAGTAAAAGCAATACAGACCAAGCCTATGAAGAAACTACCAATGCAAGCTTTGATCATGAGGACTGGCTTTGACTCACTGAGCACCTGAAATAAGAACCTGAATGCAAAGATATAAGAAAAACAATTGCAATTGAAGATGCATGAATATATAAAATCTCAATAGATTTGTATGAAATTTTTTTATACATGTGAAATACATATTGGCTCATCCACATTAAGAGAGACCATTCATTTTTGTGTATCATCTATCTTTGGCTCTATGATTTCTAAATCTAGTTCTCCAGATGGAAGAACCTTTGCATCTAGAATATCTACAAGGTAGAAATTTTTCACGAATATTTTTAATGCTTTCTGTTGAAAATGCCAGTTCCCTTGTGGCATCACTTGCATGTAGAAAAACTAAGAGAAAAAATTTCATAAAAAAACTTGTATTAGAAAGATACTCAGGAATATATATAACAAAGACTAATTTCAGAGACATATTTTATGGCTGACAATAATAAATTCACGAAAATTTTCTACATAATATATTACCTTCCATATATCTGGAATAGAGTCATGTTGAACCAGCCACATACAAAATGATCTTGCATTGAAGACTGTATACCATTCGTAATTAACACAATCTTGTCATTGGGAGGACTGCACAGACAAATGATATAGAGACAAATTTGTTAATAAACTAGAATATGATGAGATATCATTTCAACGCGCGAGAAAATGAATGAAATTTTACAAAGGTTGCAAGTGCGCGTTGAATTGATATTAGAAATTTGAAAATGAAAAAAAAATGAAATATTGTTTCAACGCGCGCCATGAGCGTCAATTATATACAAAACATGAAAATGCGGACTAAACCAATATTTCAGATTTAAAAAAAAAATACAAAAATCAGCCCTGTGCGTGTGCAAGATTGAATTCATTTTTATGCACACTAGGTTGCATACACCTCACTATTTACATATAATGCAAAACATATGCATTCCAATGTCCACTGCACTAACAAATTGACATGTGAGTTAGGATAAACTTCTAACATGATATATATGGAGACATAATCAAAGGTGCTCATTCTCACATTTGCCACATATTCATCCATATAAGATGCTTTAAATTGGGGATAATGAATACTATTTAGAAATGGATAGGCAACAGTTGTAATTCTACAAAATCGATGTCTGATATCATTTTAGAAAATACTAAATCAACACCACATCAACATTGTCCCTAACATTTTATCTTTATTTTCTAATTCACGTGTGTCTAGTGCAGTTAGGGTTTGATTGACTTTTGTAAGGGGAGATTGAAAACTGTAATGTTTTTTGAAAGATTGTAGATGAGCGAAAAGTAATTGTTTGTTTAGATCATATTTGTTAGAATCAACAAAAGATAATGAAGGAGGGGCAAGAAGAGATAATTATACATGTCTCAATCTATCATGTAAAAAAAAAGTACATTAAAAAATGAATCTAATTCTTCACCATCAAGACAAGGTGGAGAAGAGAGTTGTGTGGACTGTTTAATAGATTTGGAAGAAGATTTGTGAGATTTAGAAATTGATTTAAGAGATTTGAAAGGAGATTTGGAAGGAGATCTAGAAACTAATTTGGAAGGAGATTTAGAAACTGATTTGGGAGGAGAATTTGATACCGATTTGGAAGGAGATTTTGATATTGATTTTCAATTGCTTTCACAACCCGTCTCACATATGCTAAAATCTCCCTGGTCACTTGCTTAATGCATCTTTGCATGTGAGCCTTTGGGATTAGGAGGTTCATCATTTTCTGAAGCCTCCTAATATCTTTCAGTCAAGCTGGGTCTCTGGGCCAACCCACTCTCTTTGTGTTGGGGGTATTTTCGACATATTGTAAATAAATAATATCGGCCAATTAAATGTGTTGCGAGGGCACGACATCCTCTACGCGTATAAGCCCATGGCCCAATGAGCATGCAAGTTGAGTTGTAAATAAAATAATAGAATAAGGAGTATTTGAGCTAACCTCCACTCTCACTCTCACTCTCTACCTCTCTCTTTCTCTCTTCTCCTCTCAATCTCTTCTATTCTTCCCGTCCCTTTCACCAACAATCATGATGAAGGTAGTTTAGTAGTTAGATGCCTATCCAGTGTTCTAACCCTTGTTGACAGGTGGGAGGGCTATGCTACGCGAGATCTTTGACCGTACAGTGGCGTCGTTGCCGGGGATAGATTTCCAATAACTAGCATAGTTGTATTTTAGCTATTTCTTGCTTTTTGGAGTAGTTTTAGGTAGATTTTTGGGTGTTTAGAGTTAGTTTTCTGTATTTTTTTGTGTTTGGACGGTTCATAGCTAGCGGAGGAGGTGTGAGAGGGTAGAGGAGGCCCTGAATAGCCTCTAAGGGCTTGACATCCATTTTGGTGAGAAAAAGAGCCAAATTTTTCATCAGATTTTAATATCTCCAAAACTAGTGAGAGTTAACCCTTGCATGACTGGAAGAAGCTCCAGGGTTTTGTCCCATATCTGCATAGAAACCTGCGAGAGTTAGTTCCAAGCAGATTGCAAAAATCAGAGAAAAATCATAAGAAATTCAAAAAACCCTTGAAAAAATCCAAAAAAATGCAAACCTTCACCAAAACTCTCATAGAGCCCTCTGAAGTTCCATCTCAGTGAGACCAAGACACAGAGAAGCTTGGGAGAGTCAGTTCATTGTCTAAGTGCCTGTGCAAGAGTTTCCAATGGAAAAAAGATGGGAAAGTACCAAAGAAACCTCGCATACACTAAAATTTTCAGTTCTAGTGGACAAGAACCCTCACAGAGAATTTGGAAGTTCCATCTCAGTGAGACCAGGACACAGAAGAGTCTGTGAGAGTTAGTTTGACTCCAGTGAACAGAAAATGAAGTTTAATTGCTAAAATATCACTAAAAAGTTAAGATCCAGCAAATTCTTCCAGAAAGAACTCTCGTAGACCATTTCAATCGATTCAGAATGTCAGTTTTCATCAGTGATGAGACCTACGAGAGTTAGTACAGATATTTGGTGAAGATCAAACCAAAATAGTGGCTTTGAATCCTCGCATACAGTGAAATTTTTACTTACTTCTAGAGTTAACTCTCGTAGAGAATTGCAGAGTCAGATCTACTCTAGATTCAGCTACTGTGATCCTTGCGAGAGTTACTTCCCAAAGATCTGAGAGATATCAAGATTTTTTATCTTCAAAACAGCTAAAAAACCCTCGTACAGCCAACCCTCGCACAAGCGAACCCTCACAAACTAGATCAGTGGCAAGATCTGCACCAGATCCAGCTACTATCAAAATCTCAAGACAATCAGTACAAGGAGTAAAAAGTTATCAAGAAAAAACCACTGTACAAGGCCTAAATTTCACTTCCGACCAGTCAAATTGATCAAATCCTTAAGATCCAGACTGCATCCCATTGTACAAGCAATATCCAACTACCTTGGATCCCACCATCAGATGAATCTGAGATCTGGATGATCAGTAGCAAGAAGGACAACAAATCAAGCACCACACCTTCTTAGAATAGCAGCTGTGCAACAAGAGACGAAACCAGAACCAGCGCCAATGGATCCAATGGGCCAACCTGTACTTGTTGCTCTCTTGCAAGCAATCCAAAGAGCACCTCAGATGGAGATACCAAAATACGACGGATCATCAGCTCCCATCCACTTCCTCCAGATCTACGAGCAAGCTTGTGAAATCTACGGCGAATGGACACCTGCAGAAAAGTTGATGTTGTTTCCCACGGCCATATTAGTGGTGGCTCAAGATTGGTTTTTCAACCTATTTAAGGAAGAGAAATCCACCTGGGAAGCGGTTAAAGCGGCTCTCATCACACGCTTTAAACCAAAGAAGTTCCTAGAAGACCCGTTTCTCTTGCTCAGCAAGGTCAAGATGGGAAAAAGAGAAAGGGTTAGGGACTATATTCAACAGGTCAAACATCTATAATCCGAGTGTAGTGCAGCCCTAACTCCCGATCATGTGGTTCCTAGCAGGACTACCACGGAGCATCAGAAGAGAACTGAAATGACGGGAGCAGTACGTTACTGTGCAAGAAGCTATGGAGGATGCCATCAGGGAAGAGGATGAGGGATCTGATGACGAATATCCATCCACCCATATGCCTACTCCCTCAGTAGCATCATCATCATCAAATGCTTCTGCTCTATCCATTGAACTGCTATTGGATCAAATGACAAAATTACACAAACAGCATATGGAACAGCTTATAGCACAATTTGATCAGAAACTGAAAATTAGAAGGAACTGTAGTAGCAACGTCGCATCTACCAAAACCAAACCAGCTATAGTATCCTCGATGTGAGAATGTATGGTGTTCAGTATGCACACAAAACCATACAGCAAACGAGTGTCTAGTCCTAAAGCAAAATCCGAAAGTGACACATATATTTTGCCATTTGTGCAATGCAACATCGCACGATAGGACATTTTGCCCGTTTAACCCCCAGATTGTTCATCAGAAGAGGAGCCCTTATCAGACTTCTTATCCGTATCATCAAGGGGCACCAAATGCAGCACCGAGGTACGACGCACCAAATTAGCAACAATGTATGGCCTTACCTGCACCACCAGGGCCAGCCAATCAACAAATGGCCCACGTGAACTTGACAGCAACAGAACCAGAGATGCCAGTACCACCTCAACCTGAGCAACAACAATGGTATGGATCGGATGAACCATTTATGGAGCCTACCATAAATGAATACATCGCAGCCTATGCAACTCAAACTCAGCGTCAAGGCGGGAGAAATTACGGCTGCTACGGATGTGGCGAAGGACACAGAATTGCAGAATGTCCTTACAAAGAAAAATATACATCCTTCTGTCAAGAATGCGATTATGGACACTGCTACAAGAATTGTCCATTGAGACCTGGAACCAGTGCACCATTAAACTTCATTGCAATACAACAGGCAGCAGTTCCAACAGGGATACCACTGGAAGGGCAACATTTCCATGCCCTTGTGTTAGCCGTCATGTGAACACAGAAGAGGAAGGAAGTGGCACCCTCATCACTACCATCGGTCACTAATGACCAACCCTCAACTTCAGTGCCATATTCGAACGTCAGAGAAGAAATAAGACAGTACCAGAAAATACGACACTGGGTACAAAGAGCACAAGTGGAGGAAAAAGAGCAAGAAAGAGACAATCCTGCTGAATTCACACGTGTGGGACGCCCTACACATATATTTTTTATTTCCTAAGCCCAATAATACCATAAAGATTAGACTAGCATTGGTTGTCAATAGGAAAGCTGATCATACAAGCAATATTATTGTGTTACAAGCAAGATTTGTCAACAAAACATAAGACTAAGCATCATAAATGCCTCTACTCAACTAGAGAGAGAAAATAGGAAGTACAAAACTCGTGGAGAGAGAGAGGGCACAGAGAGCTTATCTCCAAATTTGCATTACACACAAATTTCATCATTTTCTCAAAGAGAATATATCACATATATATAGATCCATGGACTCTCCTCCGACTTTGAGTTGAATTGGAGTCGTGGATCCACCTCTCAAGCTATCTAGACTTATTCAAGCCACCTCACTATGTCTAATTGTGCCACCTAGTCTTTTCATGCATTAAATGTGGCATGTAAAGTACAAATGGCAATTCCTATGGCAGCTCGAGTTTCTACTTCTACCTACCTTGAATATTTTAATCTAAGATGGGTCTTTACTAAGCCAAAAGAGCTCAATTCATCTTTGGCATTTTTAGGACCCCTACTCACAACATTAGATAGATTTTCAATATTTTGACTTTCCTCCTAAAAATGTATCTAATGTGGATCAAGCATTGATCTTGAGATAAGACCAAGATTAGACCTATGCTTTGAGAAGGCACTTTTGCAAAGTGGCTTTGTGAGAAGATTAGCAATATACGAAGATGTGTCAACATGTTCCAAGTTGATTTCACCTCCAATGAGCTTTTCCCTTACAAAATGGCGTGCCACTTCTATATGCTTTCTTCTTGCATGAAAAATAGGATTGTTTGCAAGTGCTTGGGCCGATATGTTGTTACATTTGATCAAGGGAAGATCATCCTCTTTGATGCACTTTAGCTCCATGATTAACCTCTTGATCCAAAGCACCTCTTTAGTTGTTGTAGTGAGTGCTTTGTACTCGGCTTCACAAGAAGATGGAGATATGGTATCTTGCTTTTTTGAAAGCCAAGACACAAGATTGCCTCCAAGAAAGATATTATATGCATTAATGGACTTTCGATCCATTTTATCACTTGCAAAATCGGAATCCGAGTAGCCAACAATGGTTAGATCTTCATTCTTGTACAATAAACCATAATCTTGAGTAGAAGATACATATCTTAGAACTCTCTTGGCCATCTTCCAATGTTGGATCTTAGGATCTTGCATAAATTGACTCAATTTGTGCACACAATAGCTCAAATCGGGTCTAGTGATAGTAAGCCAAATTAAAGAGCCTATAAGACTCCTATAAAGTGTGATGTCCTTGAAGGATCTTTCATAACCTTTAATAGGATCTTTTACATGTTGCTCCATGGGAGTATCTATGCCTTTACAATTTTGCATATTTAATTTTCTCAACATAGAAAAGACATATCTAGATTGACAAATAAAAGCATACTCTTCATGAAAATCAATCTCAAGGCCCAAAATGTAATGAATCTCTCCTAGATTTTGCATTTTAAATTCTTTTCCTAATGTATCTTTTGTTTCTTGAACTAACATCAAACAACTTTCACTAAGAATAATGTCATCTACATAGATTAGAAGAATGACTATTACTACCATCAAACTTTAAGTACATAGAAGGATCATAGTCACTAAGCACAAATCCTAATGAAAGTAGAAAGTTGTTGAGTCTTGAATACCATGATCTAGGTGCTTGCTTCAAGCCATAAAGACTTCTAAATAGCAAACACACTTAGATTTATCCTTGATAAATCCTTGAGGCTGTTCCATGTATATCTCCTCCTCAAGATAGCCACTCAAAAAAGTGTTGGAGACATCAAGTTGAAACAGTTTCCACTTAAAAAATAAGGCAAGAGAGATTATGATTCTTATTGTCACCAACTTTGCTACATGAGCAAAGGTTTCTTCATAGTCAAGGCCATATATTTGTGCAAAGCCTTTAGCACATAATCTTGCCTTCAAGCTCACAATAATCATGAAATTTATTGGAAGTGTACTCACCACCTCCGTCACTTCTAAGAATCTTGATTTTGTATAAAAATTGCTTTTCAACTGGAGCTTTGAACTTTAGGAAATAGTCAAACACCATAGATTTTGAAGCTAGAAGATATACCCAAGTAAATCTAGTGAAATCATCAATGAAAGTTACAAAGCAAGTAGCACCACCCTTGCTCTTTGAAGATGAGAAGTGCACTCCAATGGATGTGTAGTCTTGATAGATGACTTTGCAAAAGGCTTCTTATGAGACTTAGATATGGCACAAGCCTCACATGGCTTGAACTTCTTAGAGATAAGATTAGGCAAGCCAATAGCTTTGGCTTTCTTGACCACGGACACCATAGAATTATAGTTAGGATGTCCCAACCTTCTATGCCATAGTTCCTCCAAAGACATATGAGTAGCAAAAGCACTATCACAAGAGTTAGCATACTCTTTGGGATCAAGCTTGTAGATTCCACCATATCTAGACCCAAATGCAAGGATCTCATCATGCTTCTTGATTGTACATGTATCAACATTGAAATTCACATCTAGTCCACTATCAAACAATTGCCCAACACTAATAAGATTTTTTGTTAACTTGGAAACAAAAAGTACATTACACAGAGAAAGAACTTTTGATGAAGAAAGCTTTAAGGGAATGGTCCCTATGCCTTCAATAGCACACTCATGATCATTTGTTGTGTAGATGGACTTCTTGGCTCCTTCATAAGATGACATGGATGAAAAAGAATTCTTGGAGCTACACATATGTGAGGAAGCTCCACTGTCGATATACCACGAACCATCCTTCTTGAAAGGTGATGAAGAAAAACTCAAGATCATAAGAGATCCCTCTCCATCACTTGCATGAGCATCTTCCTTCTCTTCATTAGAAATGTTGGCTTGCTTGAATTGACTCTTCTTCTTGAAGCAATTGGTGGCATAATGCCCCTTCTTGCCACAAAAGAAACACTTGATGTTTTTCTTCTTCTTCTTGGATGTGGATCTCATCATGCAAGGATCTCATCATGCTTCTTGATTGTACATGTATCAACATTGAAATTCACATCTAGTCCACTATCAAACAATTTGTTTTTCTTCTTCTGCTTGGATGTGGAAGCTTGAGAGGACTCATCCTCTTCTCCTTTCTCCTTGGAAATAAGATTGTTCTTGCTTGAAGAGGATTGGTGTTGATTCTTACTTCTTGTCTTGTGCTTGTCTTTGGTAAAGAGAGCTTTACCATCAATGTTGAGAGACAGTCTCTCCATTTTCAAGAGTTTATACTCTTGTCTTGATTCTTCAGAAATGAGCACACTTTGGAGTGCTTTCAAACTTGGTAGCTCCTCCTTAATGGCATAACTTTGAACAAGGTTGTCATATTCCTCCTTTAGCCCATTAAGTATAACTTGAACAAGCTCATTTTGCTTGATGAAGTCTCCTATGCATGACATTTCTCTATGGAGGTCTTTAACTCTCATTACATTCATCACTTCTCTGTACACTTTGAAAAATTTGGTTTCTTAGTGCTAGAAGTCTAGAATCTATTTGTATGAAATAATTTGCCTAGAACCTATAAATTTTGTCTAAATCACATATAGATGAGATTGTGCAGCTTCTGGATGATTTTTGTGATCATTCAAGCAATAAATGACATGTACACATGATTTGCCACAGGTCTAGGCGCCCTACCTACGACTCTTCAAAAGCTTATAACTTTTGATTGGCTTATCCAACTGCCATGATTCAAATTGCATCAGATTTTGCACATTTCTAGCTTTCTAGTGGCTAATTTGCAAGAAATTTAAATCTAAGGTGACAGAGAACCAGCAATCTGAAAATGGGCGGATTTCACATGTGCCAGCACCTGAAATTCTGTACAATATCTGATCTAGACCATTCAATGTGGTTTGAAGCTCTAAATCACCAAAAAACTACAAACTACTAGAAAGTAGAATCTAGACAATTCCTAGCTTGAAATCTGATCAAATCTACAAACTTTTTGATTAGATTTGCTTGTAAAACTTAGGTAGGCTCTGATACCATGCTGAATTCACAGGTGTGGGACGTCCTACACATGTATTTTTGATCTCCTAAGCCCAATAATACCATAAAGATCATACTAGCATTGGTTGTCAATAGGAAAGCTGATCATACAAGCAATATTATTGAGTTACAAGCAAGATCTGTCAACAAAACATAAGATTAAGCATCATAAATGCCTCTACTCGGCTAGAGAGAGAAAATAGGAAGTACAAAACTTGTGGAGAGAGAGAGGGAACAAAGAGCTTGTCTCCAAATTTGCATTACACACAAATTTCATCATTTTCTCAATGAGAGTACATCACATATATATAGATCCATGGACTCTCCTCCTACTTTGAGTTGAATTGGAGTTGTGGATCCACCTCTCAAGCTATCTAGACTTATTCAAGCCACCTCACTATGTCTAATTGTGCCACCTAGTCTTTTCATGCATTAAATGTGTAAAGTACAAATGGCAATTCCTATGGTAGCTCGAGTTTCTACATCTACCTACCTTGAATATTTTAATCTAAGATGGGTCTTTACTAAGCCAAAAGAGCTCAATTCATCTTTGGCATTTTTAGGACCCCTACTCACAACATTAGATAGATTTTTCAATATTTTGACAATTCTACGGAACCTCCAACTGATGGCGAACGGGAACCACAAATGGGCTCACCATTGTGTAGTGATCAGAACGATCAGTTGCATCATCATGAACCACCTTTTCACATGGTGGAGCCTGAGGAAACACGCACTGAAAGGCTCACAATATTACTAGCGAGCCTTGATGACGAATCATCCACGACAGATCACACGATAGATCGTCCAAGACAAGCCAATGGTGGTCACTATGATTCAGAGACAGATGTCGTGAGATGGACGGATGCATTAGCAACGATTGACTACCGAACATGTCAAAACGAATTAGATCCTGAGCCCAGCACATCTTCACCCAAGTGTTACACCATGGACACACCAATTACATTTGGGATGAATATGATAAATGTAGCATGGCTATCAACGGAATCTATTGAGAACCCAGTGGACGATGATTTAGCTCCTTGGCAACATGCTCTAACTTATAATAAGGAAATCGAACTGACTGATGAGCAGGTCCTATAGCACATGGACCCAAATCGTTACGGAATTAAGATAGTACCAGTCTAACTGCCACAAAAATCTGCTATGTCTCAAGGATAGATCCACCAAGGGCACCTGCAAACAAGAAGAATCAGTTGAAGCAACACTACAACCAGGTGATCTGATGGAGTGATCTACCCAAAGAGGCTATAGCTATAGTGAATGTTGATATTCGCAACCACGAGGTGAATATCACACTAGTCTTGATGAAAGACAACAAGGACAAATCCACCAATATGACAAAAAAATACAAAAAGAAGGTGTTGGATTCCTTGAAGTCAATCAAGATGAACTCGGATACATCGTCATCCTCTACTCAGATGACGGAGAACCAAAAGATGACTAGTCAGGCTAAGATCAATATGCTGAAAGAGGAATCTTGATGAGCACGAGTTCACGAGATGCCTAAGATTTTCAAGAATTATACCTTAGATGACATGGCAATTATGTTGCCAGAAGCCCAGCGAGAAGCTAATTAAAGTCAGACACCAACAAAACAAGTCTTCGAGAGACTTGTTCGAACACAGCCAATGAACCTTGCCGAGCCAGGTGAAGAAGAAAAGATAGTGCATATGGAAGAGCAATTAATGCCCATACAATTCAAGAGGCTACGATCATTGTTGGTGGAGTATAAGGACTATTTTTCCTGGAATTACAGTGATCTGAAGGGCATTTTACCAACAGTAGTCCAACACACCATACCCTTGGTGGATGGAATAGTCCCCAAGATGAGTCATTACTACCACTGCAACCCGAACTACACGGAACTGATCAAGCAAGAATTGCAGAACCTGTTAGATGCAGATTTCATTTACGAAATCGAACACACTGAATGGGTATCGCCAATAGTTATAGTACCCAAGAAGAATGACAAAATGTGAATCTGTGTGAATCTGAAGGCGCTAAACACAGTCACCAAAAATGATCATTTTTCTTTACCCTTTACGGAAAGTGTCCTTGATAGAGTAGCTGGGGACAAAGCCTACAGTTTTTTAGATGGCTTCAGCGGTTACAACCAGGTGAAGATAGCACCCCAAGACCAGCACAAGACAACATTTGCCACAGAATGGGGAACCTATGCCTATAAGGTGAAGCCATTCGGACTTTGCAATGTCCCAAGCACTTTCCAACGAGTCATGCAGGCGACATTCAAAGAGTATTTGTAGAAATTTTTGAAAATTTTCTTGGACTTTCTGTGCGTGCATGGACCAGACTCGAAACACTTATCCAATTTGGAGAAGGTTCTACAAAAATGCCACATTTTCCAGATCTCCTTGAATCCAGAAAAAATGTCAATTTTGGGTTACACATGGCTTGATTCTCGACCTTATAGTATCTAGACATGGGATCACCATGGACCTATCCAAGATCAGGATCATTGTTGATCTACCACCACCAAGAATGATCCGCGAAGTCTACATCTTTATGGTCATGCTAACTATTATAGGATCTTCATTCTAGATTTTGCGGAGTTAGCCCGACCAATCTACAAACTCACAACGGATCCACATTGGAACGAAGAAGCCCTAAAGGCTTTCCAAAAGCTTAAAGATGCATTGGTTTCAGCACCAATCCTACGTCCACCCAATTGGTCCATTGAGTTTCATGTGCATACGTACGCATCGAAGTATGCAGTAGTGGGAGCAGTCTTAACTCAGCCAAGAGAACACAAAAAGGATTTTCCGATCCGATTTGCAAGCCGACAGCTCAGTGATACAGAAATGAATTATTCAACCAAAGAGCGGGAAGCACTCGCAATGATCTATGCGGTTAGCAAGTTTCGGCACTACTTGATGGCCACACACTTTGCTTTTTATATGGACCATCAACCTTTACTCTATCTCGTTAATAAAACTTGCAACATAGGGAGAATCACTAGATGGCTAATTCTGTTGTTGGAGTTTGATTTTTGGATAGTAGTCACAAGGGAAAACAACACTACATGGCAAATCATATGTCATGAATCAAGGGAAAGGAGGTTGCAATCCAACCCGACGATGAGCTGGCCGATGAACTGGTCGATGCACGAAGGTGGGAGAGCTTCAATCTAAAGCGTCCCAATGGCTTGCTCTCTTCCAGACACAACTACAGATCTATGAAGCATAGATTACGTGCCTGGGGGCAGAAGTGCAAGCACTACAAAGGAAATACTCGTCTGGTTAGCTAAACTTGCACCAGACTCAAGGCCGCTCTCTCAAGTAGAGATGAATCTCTTTAGGCGTCTGATGCAGGTGTATAGCCAAACCTTGAACAACTACCAGACGAAATTCGACAAATACCAGGCAAGCGCAACTCACAAGCTCGCCCAAGCCAAACAAGCCCTCAAGGCTTGCCATCAATATATGCAGAAAAAGACCCAACCAACCCTAGTGGTGATTCCAATGCCACTTGGTTTTGATGTTGCAGAGACAAGCACTAGCCAGGAGGTAGCAGGGGTGATAAGTCAGGATCAGGGGTCAGAAGGCCAAGACCAAGGACCAACTGATACGGGTACTGAGACGCGGGACCAAGACAAAGATGCTGGTTTCAGCCATAGCCATATATCGATTGAGTGCGTAGAGTAAATAATGAGACTGATGGAGATAGCTGAATGCACATTGAATTGATATTAGGAGCAAGGCTCAGAATGAGTGACCGAGCAAACAAGGAGGTCTATGAAAACTTGTCGAGTGAAGAAGAATTTTTGGAGTTTCAAAAAAGGTATCCACCAAGGATTCATCATGAACTAGTGAGAATTGAAGAGTCTAGTGGTGGCCATGGCATTACAACAAAAAATATGGTCAGTTTCGATGAAGATGATCTTGTAAGTTATAGTTCTATGGCCTTATACCTTAATTATTATTCTATTTTTTGTAATTGTGATTCTAACCTTTCAATCTAAATATATTTCTTATTGTGTTCCTTTACATCGAAGCAGATTTCTTTGTTATAAGACATGGAGGTTTTCGCAAGGGATTGGAACTGTTGGGCACAAGGAGACATCTCTTGCCCGTTATTTATTTGTAAATAATGAAATTTGTATATATCATATGAGTTATAGTCCATTCGCCCACCCCCCCCAGGAACCATTATAACGGCAATTAGAGCATTGTCTATTTCCTTAGGAGGTCACAATTATGTCAAAGGAACATTCAAAAAAAAAATTGTTAAGAGGGATCTAGCTATTTAAATACTCGGTTATGTCCCTGAAGATATCACAAAAAGATCATCTTCAATGACCCTTTATTTGGGATATATGAAAGAAGATTGTTTCTTCATGACAATACCATGCATCTCAAACTTGGAGATGATGAAAATTGGAATTAAAATAGATTATATATATGTGTGTGTGTGTGTGTGTGTGTGTGTGTGTGTGTGTATATGTATATATATACATATACATATATATATATATATACTAGTAAAGAGTGCTCGTCGTTGACGGGCACTGGGGCCGATCTAGGTGGTGGTCGATGATTTGGATCATGGCCGATCTCGCACATCTTGCATCTCGAATATCTAACATTCGAGTCTTTGGAAAAATTCGAGTCCTTGGAAAAATTTGAGCCTTTAAAAACATTCGAGTCTTCTAAAAAATTCGAGTCAGTAAAAAGGGTCCTTTGATCCTTCGAAAAAATTCAAGTCTTTGGAAAAATTCGACTCTTTGGAAAAATTCAATCCTTTGAAAACATTCAAGTCATTGGAAAAATTCAAGTCTTCAAAAAAATTCGAGTCTTTCCAACATTTCAAGTCTTCGAAAAAATTTGAGTCTTAAAAAAATCCAAAGTTTTGACCCTTTTTTACTGAATCCGACCAATTTCGACGGGCCTAGAATCCCAGGAATGCGTATAGGGTTTCTGGTTCGGACACACGTGTCCAAAAAAACAGACTTCGTTCGGCGACACTAGACCAATTCTCATGAATGTTGGAAAGTAGTCCATTTAGTGGCATTCCCCTCGCCAAACGGCATAAGAATTGAGCTGTGAATGAACTTGTGGGTTCATGTCGAGCCCACGAACCTGTGGACACCACCCGTTTGAAGTTCTGACCATTTTTTATGAAATCTCACCAATTTATGGCTCGATGGGCTTGTCTAACAGGCCATATAGGCATGTCATAGGTCTGATATCTACCAAGCCTGTCGTAGACTGCCACATGGCAAGCCATGTAGGCCTACCCCATGGCAAGTCATGCAAGCTTGGGGTTTTAACCACGTAGTTCTAACATAGGCTTACGTGGCAAGCCAACCAGGCTCTGTCACGTAGGTCTCAGTGGACATAGAGAGAGAGAGAGAGAGAGAGAGAGAGAGAGAGAGAGAGAGAGAGAGAGAGAGAGAGAGAGAGAGAGAGAGAGAGAGAGAGAGAGAGAGAGAGAGAGAGAGAGAGAGAATTGGGTGTCAAAAGTTGTCACATGGCAAACCACGTGGAAAACCACTGTCCATGTGGCAAGCCACGTAGGTCTACCATAGGCTTGTGTGGCTTGTCACATGGCCTACCATAGGCGATGTAGTCGGCCACATAGGCCTACTATCTAGCAAGCCTATCATAGGTTGCCACATAGACATTCAGCTATGACACGTATTTTTCTCACGTAACTAACTTGCACGGTTTTGCTATGTGGCTACCACGTGGCAAGCCATGTAGGCCTGCCACGTAGAAAACCATGGAGGGTGATATTTCTCATGTCGTAAGCCACGTACGACTATCATAGGCTTGTGTAGCAAGCCACATAGGCATGTCATAAATCTACTATCTGCCAATCTTGTCGTAGGCTGCCACGCTTGCAAGCTAAGGGTTTGCCCTGTGGAAAACCATGTAGGTGTAACATAGGCTTGTGTGGCAAGCCAACCAGGCTTTGCCACATAGGCCTGAGTGGACCTAGAGAGACAAAGAGGTGGGACTCAAAAGCTGTCACGTGGCAAGCCACATATGCCTTCTATAGGCTTGTGTGGCTTGCCACATGGCCTACCATAGGCTTGTGTAACAGGCCACATAGGCTTGCTATCTACCAAGCTTGTCATAGGCTGCCATGTGGCAATCACGTATGGCTGCCACATGGAAAATCATGCAGGCTTGGGGTTAGTCATGTGGCAAGCCATGTAGGCCCATCATAGGCTGGTAAGCCAACCAGGCTCTGCCTACGTGGTCTACTATCTGCTAAGCCTATCGCACACTGCCATGGGACAAGCCACGTAGGTCTACCACATGGCAAATCATGCAAGCTTGAGGTTTGCCATGTGGCAAGCATGTAGGCTTGTATGGCAAGCAAACCGGGCTCTGCCACATAGGTTTGAGTGGACCTAGAGAGAGATATATAGGTGCGCTCGAAAGTTGCCATGCAGGCCTGCCATAGGCTTGCGTGACAGGCCACATAGGCATGGCATAGGTCTGATGTCTGCCACGCAAGCATGTCACAAGGTACCACATAGGCTTGCCATAGGCTTGTGTGGCAAGCCAACCAAGCTCTGCCATGTAGGCTTGAGTGGACCTAGAGAGAGAGAGAGCTGGGGCTCACAAGTTGCCAGGTAGGCATGTCATGAGACAAACCACGCAGGCTTGGGACTTGCCATGTGGCAAGCCACATAGAACTATCATAAGCTTGTGTGGCAGGTCATATAGGCATGAGATAGGCTTGATGTTTGCCATGCAGACATGTTGCAGTCTGCCACATAGGCTTGATATAGGCTTGTGTGGCAAGCTAACTAAGTTATGCACCACGTAGGTCTGCCATACAAGCTTGAGTGCAACTAGAGAGAGACAGAGGGAGAGAGAGGCCCACCAGGCTTGCGTTTTGAAGCCTTCCTAGCCCTTCACAACCGACTTTTCCTTCATAGAAATGTATTTTTATTTCAACCTTTCCCATGGAAAGTCTGATAATTCAAAAAATTCTTAGAGCACCCTTCAAATTTTTGATAATGAAAGTCTCATTTGTTTAACATCTTTCACCATGAAAGTATGTACATGCACTTCAAAACACTATGTGTGTTGGTAAAGGATAATTTGATTTTGGAGTGGGCCCCTTAGATGCATGCATGGGGAGGAGGGCCATGCATCTTTTTTCCCATACATGCATCCTCCTCCCCAAGTTTTTTAGTTAGAAAAAGCTCATGCATGGGTGAGGGGAGGAGGATACATGGGTGCACCCATACACATGCGCAAAAGTGTACATAAGTTTAAATATATATATATATATATAGATATGTATATATATATATATATATATATATATATATATATATATATATATATATATATATATATATATATGTATGTATATATATATATGTATGTATGTATGTATATATATATATATATATATATATATAGTAGTAGTAGTAGTAAAGAGTGCTTGTCGTTGACGGGCAATGGTGGCCGATCTAGGTAACGGTCGATGATTTGGAAATTCAGTATGTCGTTCACAGGCGATGACGGCCGATCTAGGTGGCGGCCGATGATCTAGTGGGTATGCCCATCGTTGACGGATCTGGGTGACGACTGATGATTTGGATGGCGGTCGATAGTTTAGGAAGAAAGCCGATGGTCATTGACGGGCGGCCGATGTATGTGTGTGTATGTATGTGAGTGCATCTGTTTATGTATGTGTGTGTATTCGTGAGAGTGCGCATATCTATGCATGTGTGTGGGTGGTCTAGCATAGTGTGTCCGTCGATGGCGAGCAGCTGATGATGTGTGTGTGTGTATGAGTGTGTGTCTGTATCTGTGTGTGTGGATTTGTGTGTATGATTTGTGTCCGATGGTGTGTGTAATTTATGTGGCCAACAGTTTAGGAGGAAAGCTGATGGTCGTTGATGAGTGGCCGATATATGTGTGTCCATATGTACGTGGCCAAAGTACGGCGGGTGGACATCTGATTTTGGGTATCGAAAAAGTTTGATTTTGGGTTTAGGGTTTAGGAAAACAGTCTGATTGTGGGTTTAGGGTTTATCAAAAAAGTCTTGGAAAAATTTGAGTCTTCAGAATAATTCGAGTTTTTGGAAAAAAATCGAATCTTTGGAAAAATTCGAGTCTTCGAAAAAACTTGAGTCTTCTAAAAAACTCGAGTCTTTGAAAAAATTTGAGTCTTTGGAAAAATTTGAGTTTTTGGAAACATTCGAGTCTTTGAAAAAATTCGAGTCTTTGGAAAAATTATACAGTGATTAAAAAATTTGGAAATTCGAGTATTTGGAAAGATTCGAATCTTTGGAAAAGTTTGTGTCTTTGGAAAAATTATACAGTGACTCAAAAATTCGAGTCTCTAGAAAAATTCGAGTCTTTGGAGAAATTATATAGTGATTCGAAAATTACAATGACTTGGAAATTACAATGACTCGAAAAATTATGGATTTTTCGAGTCGATCTCGTATAAGAAAATTCTGAATTATGGGTATCGAAAAAATACGGATTTTTCGAGTCGACACGATATCGAAAAATTCTGAAAAATGCGAGTCGAGTTTCAGTTATAAAAAAATTTGAGTCATCAGAAAAATTCGAGTCTTCAGAAAAATTCAAATCTTTGGAAAAATTTGAGTCTTTGAAAAAATTCGAGTCTTAGGAAAATTTGAGTCAAGGTACACTTTATGTTAGGATTTGCAATGCTATTGGAAGTATAATTAACAAAATTATGAAATTATAATAAATTAATATAATAAACAAAATTATGAGAATGTAACAAAATTATGAAACCTTAGCCTTTAGCTCTTGGCCCTTAGCCAATGGCCCTCAACTCATAGCCCTTAGCCCATAGCCGTTGGTTGTTGGCCCTTGCCCCTAGGCCCTTAGCCTTAGCATTTCGCCCTTAATTTATAGCCCTTGGCCCTAACCCCTAGGCCCTTGTCCCAAGGCCCTTAGCCCTTAATCCTAGGCCTTGTCGTTTAGTCCGTAGCCCCTAGTCCTTGACTTTTTTATATGTTTTGTGAACTTTTTATCTTGTCGTTAGTTGAAGCATTTAATAATCCCATAAGCATTTGGTGCAACATTGACACTATCCAATCTATATATACACTCTTCAACTAGTGATCTTGGGTCTTCTTGAGATCTTATGTCCTCATGACATGTGGCATTCCATTTGTCCCATAAGTATTTATGAAGTTTGACAATGGGAAAAAAACATAAATAAAACCCCCTACGATGATAATTTACATTGTCTTTTAAAATTTTTAAGCTTTCTTATAATAGAGCTACTTACTTCAGATTTTCTTGCTTCCAATTTTTTTGCTAATACAATATAGTAAATAATTTATTCCTCCTCCCTCCCCGCCCACCCGTCGCGGCGGGTGGGCGAAGGGGGCGCACAATTTAAAAAAAAAAAAATTCTTAATGGGTTTTAATTTTTAATAAATAAAATTTTAAATTTATCCCCTCCCCTGGAGCCCACCCGCTTGCAGGGAGGGGGGGGGGGGGGGGGGGGGGGCGAATTTAAATATATATATATTTTTAATGCCCCCCTCCCCCCGCCGCCCCCCGACACTTAAAAAGCTTAAAAATACATTAAAAATTTTCAAAACATACTAAGAAGTTTACTCAGTAGTTTACCTCTCTAAGCTCACTTGTATAAATTTAAAAAATGACTTTCGTGAGCTTATTACTGAGCTTCATGAGCTTCCAGAGGCTGGTTTTGAAATTTTATTCTAAGAACTAAACGCTTGTTGAATCTCCTTTTATAGAGTTTAGATGGCCTTTGTCTAGGTCATCAATCCATGTGAGAACATTTTGTTTTGACTCTTTTGGTTTTACAACTCAGTAATCTGCGTCTATACCCAGTGATACAGCTCATCAATCCTAGTGAGAAAAATATATTTCGTATTTTCTGTCTTCCACATCATCAATCTGTTTTCTAACTTTGATTCAGTTTATGAATCTATTTTGGATTGATGACATGGCAAGTCTCTATATATACATTTTAGATTGTAGTAGCTGTAAATTATTTTTAAACTCCCGTGAGAGAGAGATTCGAGCTTCCAAAATGTGTGTGTGTGTGTGTGTGTGTGTGTGTGTGTGTGTGTGAGAGAGAGAGAGAGAGAGAGAGAGAGAGAGAGAGAGAGAGAGAGAGAGAGAGAATGATGGTTGTGATGGAGAAAAATTGATTGCGAAATTCTTATTGGGCCACACGTGCCCTAAAACATATTTGAAGCGCATTTGAAAGTCACGTGGCTCTATAAATTTCTAGAAAGAGAAAATCTATGAAACAGCTAGAAAGATAACGAACTCTCTAGAAAGAGCAAAACAAAGAAGGAAAGAGATTGATCGGAGGGAGAGCGCGAGGAATGAGATCGATAGTGAGAGTCGTAGATGCTGCTTGCTGCTAGAAGAGGATGACAGGTAATCGGGAAAGAGAGGAGGAGGATGGTTGATGAGAGAGAGAGAGCACGCACGGGGAGTGATTGATCATTGATAGAGAGAGGGAGAGGTGGGTCGAGATGTTGCGCGCTGCTATGAGGGGGAACGGAGAGGGGTGAGAGAGAGGAGCGACACATCAGGAGGGGGAGAGAGAGAGAGAGAGAGAGAGAGAGAGAGAGAGAGAGAGAGAGAGAGAGAGAGAGAGAGAGAGAGAGAGAGAGAGAGAGAGAGAGAGAGAGAGAGAGAGAGAGAGAGAGAGAGAGAGAGACGGGGGGAGATGTTGAGAGAGCGGAGAGAGAGAAAGAGACGGGGAGAGATATGTTGAGAGAGTGGAGAGAGAGGGAGAGAGAGGAGTTTTTGTGCGGTGTTGGAGAGCCGAGAGAGAGAGAGACCCATTTGTCCCATAAGTCTTTATGGAACTTGACAATAGCAAAAAAAAAAAATAAACCCCCCTACAATGCTTATTTACATTGTCTTTTGAAATTTTTAGGCTTTCATATATCAGAGTGAGTTGCTACTTGCTTCAAACTTTTTTCCTCCTACAATATGCTTTCTCCATGCCTTTTTCGTTAAATCTAATATTCTAAGTTAAGTAGTGTGGGTGGAGGAGAAGTTAAAAAAAACCTTTAGTTCTAAATGCTTTTTTATATATTCTCCCTCTCTCGCCCACCCGTCGCGGCGGGTGGGCGCAGGGGGCGGGGGGGGAGGGGGGGGGAAACATTGAGGAAAGGCCATCGCCAAATTTTTGCGAAAGCATCGCGAAAATTTTCTTTAATGTTCCCCCCCCCCCCCCCCCCGCCCACCTGCCATGCCAGGTGGGCCGGGGGGGGGGGGGGAAATTATAAAAAAGCATTGTGGGCACAAAAGAAGGGGGGGGGGGGGGGGGTGTGGTTGGGTGGGTTGGGGTGGGGGGTCTGGCAGGCATCGCAAAATTTTGGGCACGATTCGCGAAAATATCACGAAGGCATCTTGCGCGAAAATTTTGTGCGCAGGCATCGTGAAAATTTTGCGATGCCTTCGTGAAAATTTCATGTGAGATGCCGTCACGAAATTTTCGCGATGCCTGCGCGTGAAATTTCTAAATTGCGCGCAAAATTTTTGCGAAGGCATCGCAAAATTTTGTGCACGATGCCATTGCAAAATTTTCGCGAATCGCGCAAGAAAATATCTTGAAATTTTATGACATTTATGTGGATCAGCAAATATTTGTTATAGGACAAAAGTATATGTAAAATAGCCCAATCTTCTTAGTATTCCTCTTGATATTAATGGTTTTAATTTTCAAAAATCACTTGTCCAAAGGCATGTGCCTCCCGAACATGATATCTTGGTGCTCCCTAGCATGGAGAAAGTAGCAAAATGGTTCCAATTTTTTGAATTACTACTTAAAGCAACGACATTTACGCTGTTTTCCATGATAATGCAATAAATTTGGAATTAGTTTTTATGGCTTTTGGTACATGGGATGAGACCAAGTTATGAGTTTATATCCAATACCAAGATGTCACACACAAGGTGCGTGTGATTGAGGCAACCCTTGCGGCCATCAGATTTGTTATGGAGACACATCCATCCCCATCCCATAGGTACTAGTTGTGAAAGATTCAACTAGTTTCATCACATTTTGCAATATTTCCATATTTGGCATATTGAGGCCAAAAGTTGTTTTAGACTTAGAGGTTGACTTTTCAAAGTTCATTAGTCTAAATTTCATTTGAATAAACACTTTTTTGAAAGTGTGGGAAAGATAGAATGCGAGTTTGAGTAAATTCAATTTGAATAAGTTGGGTACATTGAATCTAGACCCAAAATTGGTAGGGTTAGCATTTTGGTGGGAAAGCCAAGTGGCCAAATAGCGTTTGGACCTGCTATAAAAGGATGTAACTCGTGGAGAGAGTCATATTCTCTCTTCTCTATCTCATTTCATGCTTATACATGGTTCTCTTGGGTTCTACTATCCATTGGTGCACTATCTTGGTGATTGCTTGCAATTCTATGTGTAGAATGATCTATATTTGCTATTTTGGATCCACACGTGTGAAATATAGTAGCTTGCTGGTTTTGTACAGACAGCAATAGTACATAATCATTTCATTCAAGTTTGATCAAGTTCTATTAGTGTTTGCATCTCAAATTGTGTGTAGATGCTGATTTTTCTACATTGGTGAAATTGGTAGTGTATTTCTCTTTCTAACCAAAGATCATTCAAGTAGATTGGATCTTAAGGATCTGAAATCTTTTACATGGTATCAGAGCTTGTGTTTCAGGTTATGAAGGAGGAAATCAGATCTATCAACGATTCGGTGAAGATATCAAGTCTAGAGCATGCTAGAGAGGATTTTACACCAAAATCGGATTTTTTGTTTTTGTAGATTGGATCTTTTGTAGATCAAAACACTAAATAGGTCAATATACTTGTTCAATTCCATTTTTTGAATTCACATGCTGGATTTGGCCAATTTTTGGATCATTGTTTCAGCCTAAGTGGTGGCTTATAGATTGCATATCAAATTTTCAACATTTGCATGTAGATTTGGAATAGTCAATTTTTTGTGATTTTGTCAAAACCCTAATTTTGATTGGATCTCTAGATAGTGAGGTTTCTAGACTTCATTTGAGTGTGTTTCAATCTTAGGAAGTGGCAAAAGTCATTAGATTGAGGATAGATCATAGGTTGATCAAGATTCCTATGATTTTATGTGTTGATTTGCTTGGATAAGTGCTAGAAGAGAATTTGTGAGATAGTTTCAAATCTTGGTGATTTCTTTTGAAAGCATTTGTTGTTGTTCAAAGGAGTGCTTTGTGCATTGAAGCAGGTTGAAAGAGAAGATCAGGTCATTGCTACATGGCAACCTCAATTGGAGTCATGTTGGAAGCCAATGACAGGCTTACCTCAAGTAACTATTCATTGTGGAAAGTGAGGATAAGGTCAATTCCTGAGATGAGTGATGTTTTGGATATTGTTGTAGGCTTGGAGGAGAGACCAGAAACACAACAAGATCAATTGAGGTATGACAAGAGGGCCAAGAAGGCTCTACACATGATAAAGATGAATGTTACCAATGAACTTCTCAAGGAAGTTGGTAAGTGCACATCATCTTTGGAAGCTTGGAATTCATTGAAGAAGCTTTATGAATCCAAGTCTACATCTAGAGTGTTGACTCTAAGAAGGAAAATCTTTTCTTGTTTGCAAAAGAATGAAGAAAGTCCAAGTACTTTTGTTTTGAGAATGAAAGCATTGAATGATGAGTTAGCTTGCATAGATGAAAGCATTAAGGAAGGAGAGCTTATTCAAGTGATTCTTAATGGCTTGTTGGATTCCCATGCTAACATTGTTCAAAGTATTGCTAGTCAAAAGACTTTGCGAAGTTTGATGGATCTTCAAGAGATCTTGATCAATGAGGAATATAGGCTTCAAGCAAGAGGTGGATCTACATCGACACTTCAAGAGGATGCTATATTCACAAAGGGCAAATTCAAGGGCAAAACCAAAAGCAAGTGGTCTAAAGGGCAAGATCAAGTGGATGCTTCTTCAAGTGGCAAAAAGAAGGATAGATCAAAGCTCAAGTGCTTCTATTGTGGCATCAAAGGACACTTTGCAAGTGAGTGCTACAAGAAGAAGAGAGATCAAGGAGACAAGCAAGGTAATCTTACTCTTGATGAGGATGGTTTGGATGTGCAAGATGCAAATGATGATGCTTTTGTGATGTCTTCATATATGCTTGCTAATGATGGAGATCTAGATCCTTGGTGGATTGATAGTGGAGCAAGTTCACACATGACCTTTCACAAAGAGTACTTCACTTCTTTGTTGGCATATGGAGATGACAAGAGGGTGATCTACACGGCCAATGATGGTGAGTGTGCAATCAAAGGGATTGGCACAATTCCTATTTCTCTGTCTACAAATAGGAATGTTCATTTGGAGAATGTCTTGTCTATTTCATCTATTACCAAGAATTTGCTTAGTGTGAGTCAAATGCCAGGTAAGGGCCTCAAGGTGGAGTTTGATGGAGATGCTTGTTTGATCAAAAGAAGGATGTCTTGATTGGAAAAGGTAAAAGGCAAGGAAAGTTGTTCAAACTTGATGCTTGTGTTATTGCTAACCAAGTTGGATGTGTTGCAAGGGAGCAAATTTCTATTCAAGAGGTTTGGCACAAAAGGATGGGACACCTCAACTTCAAGTCATTGGAGGTAATGGCAAGGAAGAAGGTTGTGATTGGTCTTCCAAGTTCCTTAAGTAATGACAAGCATGTTTGTGAGTCTTGTGCTTTGTCTAATTCAGATAGACTACCTTATACTAGATCTATTTCTAGATCTACAAAGCCTTTTCAACTTGTACATTCGGATATTCATGGATTTACTACAATTAGCAATAGTGGAGCTAAGATGTATGTAACATTCATTGATGATTTTAGTGGATTTTGTTGGATCTATCTACTAAAGAGCAAGGATGAAGTGTATGATGTCTTTGTCAAGTTCAAGAATGCAAGGGAGAACCAATTTTCCACAAAGATCAAGTGCTTGAGAGGTGACAATGGTGGTGAGTACATATCTAACAAGTTCAAGGACTTTTGTGATGAGCATGGGATCAAGAGGGAGTATACAACATCAAGGACCCCACAACAAAATGGAGTGGCTGAAAGGAAGAATAGAACTTTATGTGAAAGTGCTAAAGCTATGAGGTTAAGTGCTAATCTTGACAAACCATTTTGGGATCAAGCTTTGTTGTGTGCCAATTTCTTGTGCAATAGGTGGCCGAGTGCTATTTTGGATGGAAGGACACCTTTTGAGATGCTATTCAAGAGGAGGCCGAGTGTCAACTTTCTAAGAACCTTTGGATACACATGCTATGTCAACATTACTCTTGATGATAGGACCAAGGAGGATCCATCTTCAAGAAGAGGTATTTTTGTTGGATATAGTGAGGTGAGTAAAGCCTACAAGGTTTACATTCCTTCTACTAACAAAGTGATTGTTGGTAGAGATGTCATTTTTTATGAGGGAAACATTCCAAAGGTGTCTTCAAGCATGATTGATGGTAAAGTAGATGGTTCTAACATTCTTGATGTTGATGAGAAGGATCCTACTTTGGATGGTGGTGATGATGGACCTTCATCAAGTCAAAAGCCAAGGAGAACATCAAGAGAAAGACAAGTACCTTCAAGGCTCACATATGATCAAAAGGGTAAGCAAGTAGTTTCTGAAAATTATGTTGCTTTCCTAACCTCTTTTGATGAGCCTACAAGTGTAGATCAAGCAAGGAAAGAAGAGGAGTGGATCCAAGCAATGGATCTTGAGTATCAATCTCTTATGAAGAATGGAACATGGAGATTGGTGGAGTTGCCTAAGGACAAGAAAGCTATTGGATGCAAATGGATCTTCAAGGTGAAGAAAAACCAAGATGGATCTATCAACAAGTACAAGGCAAGGTTAGTGGCAAAAGGATATGCTCAACAACAAGGAATTGACTATGATGAGACCTTTGCACCTTGTGGAAAAGATGGTAAGCATTCGAGTCATCATTTCACTTGCTACACTTTATGGATGAGATCTATGGAAAATGGACATTTCAAATGCATTCTTGAATGGTGATCTTGAGGAGGAAGTATACATGGAGCAACCCGAGAGCTACATCTGATCAACAAAGCCAAATCATGTGTGTCTTCTACAAAAGAGTTTGTATGGCCTTAAGCAACCACCAAGGAGTTGGTATGCTAAGCTTAACACTTTTTTACTCTCTCAAGTCTTTGTTATGAGTGAGTATGATCATTCACTTTATTATAGGTTTGCTGGAAATGATGTTACCATCTTGCTAATCTATGTGGATGATATCATCTTGAGTGGTGGAGACAATCAAGATGTGGAGGATATCAAGAATGCTCTTAAGAAGGAGTCTGAGGTGCATGATCTTGGTAATTTGCATTACATTTTAGGAATAGAAGTCATTAGATCTTCTCAATCTACTTTCATTTGTCAAGAGAAGTATGCTAATTCTATTCTAGAAAGATTTCATATGGTAGATGCAAAAGCTATTGATACACCTATAGAGTCTCATGTAAAGCTTACTATAAGAGGTAATGAAAGATCCTTCAAGGACATTACTCTCTATAGAAAGCTAGTTGGTTCACTCATCTATCTAACCATTACTAGACCTGATCTAAGCTATTGTGTTGGAAGATTGAGTCAATTCATGCAAGATCCTAGTGAGGAGCATTGGAAGCTAGGAAAGCGAGTTTTGAGGTACATCATTGGAACTCGAGATTTTGGCATATTGTATGAGGGATCATCACCTAACAAGAGTAATATTGGTTTTTTTGCAAAAAAAAGACTCTTTTGGCAAAAATATGACAATATGACAACTTATCCTCTGAGAAACCTTCTTTTTCTGATATAATTCTTCGTCAACCTGGCAGTAGATAGATCTGAATCACACCTATGCATAGTGAATTGGGCGAAGGTTCTTTTTCTGTATTTTTAGAATTTTGATGAACAGGCTCAATGGAGAGAACCATTTCTGGAAATTCAAGATGAAGGTCATTCTATTAGCCAAGGAATTGTGGGACATAGTTGATGGTATTGAAATCAAGCCATAGGCTGATGCAGCTAGCATCACCAAATGGAGGCAACGAGATGCCAAGGCATTTATCTTAATCACATTGAACATCAAAGACTCTCAAATTAGTCATATCTAATCTGCAAAGACTGCTAAGGATGCTTGGAACATCCTAGCAACTCTCTATGACATCATAGATGTCACTTCTAAACTCCATTAGAAGAATAATTTTTTTACTCTCAGAATGTCTGATGCAGACACTATTCCAGCCATCTCAACACATTCAAAAACCTTATGGAGCAAATGATTGTAATAGCATCGAACATTGAAGATTCAAATGTAGTGATGACTCTTCTATCGAGTCTCCCTAAAGCCTATGAAATATGGGTCATGGCCATTTCGACCCAGCAAAACATTTCACTCTATCTAGAGTCATTTCGATGCTATTACAAGAGGAGATCAGAAGAAATGCATCATCCTCAGGTTCAGAATCAAATTTTGTAGCTCTATACACACACAAAAATAAAAAAATCAGAAGAGATTTTTAAAGTCAGATTTTTCTAACAGAAAGGGCAACAAGCAGTCTGGGTCGAATTTTGACTCTGGGTCTAATTTTGGCTCAGAGTCAAATTTAAATTCAAATTTTTTCTCAGGATCGAGTTTGAACACTTCATCATTCCAGCCCAAGCAGAACTTGTTTTGCAAATATTGTAAGATGACTGGTCATCTCATCAAGGACTGTAGAACACTCAAGTACAACAATGAAAAGAAGATGCAATCCCAACAACAACAAATGATGCGTCAACCAGTTACTCGATCCAACATGAAGAGGAAGATGAAGCTGCTTTCTTGACCAAAGTTGATGAACAACATGATATTGATTCCTGGTACTTGGACTCAGGTGCAACAGAACACATGACTCACCATCGAGTCTAGTTCCATAACTACAAGTCATACACTCATTCTAGAGTTTTGCAACTTGGAGACAACTCAACTCATCTCATTGAGGGTGAAGGAACAATTAAAATCGAGTTCCAGAAAGATGATATAATGTTTTTGTCCAATGTTTTTCACATTCCAAATCTGACCAAAGGCCTGCTTTTAGAGGTGTTTAGTCTATTACAGGCGAAGACATAGTGTAGGATAAAGAAGGTTTATTATTAGTTTGTCCTCTATGTAGAGGTAAGGCTAAAAACGTTGGCGAGTGATTGATTGTGAGCTTGTCTGCATCTGAACTGCATAAGAAACTTGTGTATTTTCTGGCATGTATGGAGAATTGCGGAAACACGCAAGATTGGTACGTCCACTCTCATGGCCATCTAATATTGATTCAGTATGCCAACATAATTGGAGATGACTAGAGCGACAACATGACATTGGTGATGTTTTAACCATCCCCGGTGCAACCGTGTTTGGAGATTATGTGTATGTGAAAATACTGTATGTTAACATGACTGATGACTATAAAAAATAGTCATATATGTTGGTGAAAATGGCGGCCAGCAAAAAAACCGTCATTTTCTTCTAGTTTATATGACGACTTTCAAAAACCATCCTTTATGTCGATAATGAATTTATTCAAATTTTATAGCAGGGATTATGGATAGGTTGGTGGATAAAAGTACACATATTGATCTATATATTATGTACCCTTATTTGCATACATATGTGTGCATCAAAAAACTAGTCAATGCATGTTAATGGGTACCAATCTATCGAGATGTAGGCCTAGACAATCATTTTTTGCAAAACTTTCATAAATGTAGACGAAGGAAAGTATTGTAATCTGGTGTATATGACAGTTTTTCCAAAGCCACCATTTCTGACACTTTTTCTTTTATGATGGCATAAAATGTGTAGATAAGTGGGCAAATAACACTAGTTGGATGGATATAATAGTATAACACTCTTAAGTTGATATAAGTGTATCATATACAATTCGGTACATGTTGATGATATTTATTCCAATGTATTAATATTGAATTCAAGGGTATTGAACATGTGGATAGGAATAATATCGATACTCTATAACATAAGGAGCTAAATATACACATAAATGAATGGATTACTGCATAATTAGATAGATATATGTGATATATAAACTTAAATCATCATTTCATGCAAACATTGGTGTAAATGATGGCCTAGAAAATTGTAAATTTTTTTTTTGTTTCTATGATAGCTTTTCAAAAGTCGTCGTTTATGCCCAAAAAATGAACACATTGATAGGTGTAATATCCCATGTATAACGTAAGTAGCTAAATTTTCACATAGATGAATACAAAAGATATATGTGATATCTAGACTTAAATCATCATTTCATGCAAGAAATTGGCATAAATGTCAGCCTAGAAAACTATCATTTATTCTGGTTTATATGGCAGCTTTTCAAAAGCCGTCATTTATACAAAAATAACATTATTCTAGTTTTGTGGCTTAAATGTGTAGATAAGGAGGTGGATAAAAATAGTTTGATTGAGATAAAGATATAACAATCTCAAGTTGATACAAGTGTCTATCATATATGTTTTTGATACATGTCGATGCATTGATATTGAATCCAAGGGTATTGAACACGTGAATGAGTATAATATCCCATGTATAACATAAGCAGGTAAATCTACACATAAATGGATAGACTATTGCCTATTATGATAAATATATGTAATACATAGACTTAAATATCAATTCATGCAAAAAAAAAATGGAATAAATGACGGCCTAGAAAATTGTCATTTATTCTGGTTTATATGACAGTTTTTTAAAGGCCGTTATTTATGCCAAAAATTACATTTTTTTGAGGTTTTATGGCTTCATGTGTAGATAAGTGGGTAAATAAAAGTTGTTAGATGAATATGATAGTATAACATGCCTTTAAATTGACATAAGTGTGTCATATTTTTTTGATACACGTCGATGATATCTATTAGTGTTGATCCGACAGTATAGAACATGTCGATAGGTATAATATCTCATGCATAACCCAAGTAGGTAAATGTATCCATGCATGGATGAATTATTGCCTATTATGATAAATATATGTGATACATAGACTTAAATGTCAATTCATGCAAAAAATGGAATAAATGACGGCCTAGAATACCGTCATTTACTCTAGGTTATATGGCAGTTTTTCAAAAGCCATCATTTATGCCAAAAATTACATTTTTCTGAGCCAATCAAAAGTTATAAGCTTTTGAAGAGGGTTAGGTAGGTCACCTAGACCTGGGTGGACACATTTGGTTTGGTCAAGAGATTGCTTGTTTGATCCTAAATTACACTTGTCTGCTTGTCAATCCCATCTATTTGGGATCTAGACTAGTTTCTATCTTTTTATATTACATTCGATCTTATAGGAACTATCTTATAGGTCTGGATAAAAATTGGATCTTATAGTTCCTATCTTATAGTAACTATCTAGTTTTTACATTATAGGAACTATCCTATAGTAACTATCCTATAGTAACTATCTTATAGTAACTATCTCTGTGTTTTGATCTTATAGTAACTATCTTCGTGTTTTTACACAGTCCGCATAATTACTCAGAAACAGCTCATAGTGTCAACATTTTCGAGATTTTCATCTTTTCGGATTTTCTCTCACTTCGGATTTTTTGCAAAATGACAGATGCCTCAAATGTTAAGGAAATGACATATGCCTTCGCAGTTTTCACATTTTTTGCATAGTAGTTTACGTTCATTTCTGTAGAGTTACAATTTATGTTTAAATAAGCAGACGGACTGTTTACGACCAAAGCCACCAACATGCATTAATCCATCAACAAGCAATTTCTGAGAGATCCTAACTAGATGGATGCCAGCACATCATAGCCTATTGGATGACGCATTTGATGACCTAATTGCTTAGTATAGATAGTTGCTCATATTTCTACTTTGAATAATACGATCAAGATATCAGCAAGTATTGAATAGTTAGCATTCTCTCTCAAGTCTGCGAGCTTGTACACTTCTGGGCATTCTAGCTCACCTCTTAGAGTTGTTTAGAGATTGCTATTGTGCTTACTGCTTATTAGCATTGTGCTTAATTTGAACTTTTATTTTTAGCCACTCAAAGATAGCTGCTTGCCATTCCTAACTAGCATTTCTCGGCTCTCATACTTGGCTCTCAGTCTTCGTTGGTCTCGTCTTTTCAGAGACCTCCTCAGTCTAAGGTGAGAGGTGCTCTTGAGTTGCTCTGTCCGAGTATCTTGGGGATTCGTCAGAATCAGCCAACACTTGCAAAACTGGGCTAACCTAAATAGCCTGGTTTGATTTGTTGTTCGATTGTAGCTTTTTCACATAGATCTGTTGAAAAAGCTTCCATGACTCTTAGCGACAGTACTAAGAGTTCTACAAGCATTACCACCTCTTGACCATATACTAAGTGGAAAGGGGTAAGCCACCCAATGGCTTTCTTCGGGGTGGTGCGGTAAGCCGAGATAGCTGAAAAAAGTTTTGTTTCCCAGTCAGAATGACTCGTTTCAACTATCTTTGTCAAAATTTTACATATCGTCTTGTTAGTGGATTCTACCTGGCCATTACAACAAGGATAGTATGGTGTACTTTTTCTGTGAATGACAAGGTAATGGCATAGGAAGTTATCAATGACAGCATCTAAAAAATGCGTGCAGCGATCACTAACTAGCTCTATGGGACAACCAAAATGTGTAATAATGTTTTCATAAAGAAAATGCGCAACTGTTTTTGCGTTGGCATCCTTCGTTGCTCGAGCCTCAACCCACTTAGTGGTGTAATCTGTGGCTCTGAGGATGTAATGAGCTTGGGTATGTTTTGCTGCTGGACTGATTGGTCCAACAAAGTCAATTCCCCACTTATGGAAGGCTTCGCCTTCTATAATGGGAGTCAGTGGCGTGAATTCTGCTTTGGTATTTTTCTTGGCTCGTTGACAGACATCACACACATTAATGACAACAAACGTGTCCTTAAACAAAGATGGCCACCATAGTCCTGCTCAAAGTATAATTTTAGTTGTGGCTTCAGAAGAAAAGTGGCCGCCACCAATGCCCTCATGAGCCTGAGATATGATTGGCCATATCTCAGATTCATAAGCACAGCGACGAATTATACCATCAATGCCCCTTTTGTAAAGTTGTCCTGCTATTAACTGAAAGGGCGCTGCTTTTAGCAAAAAAAAAAAATTTGCCGTCGTACTCAGGCCTTCATTGAGTCTGCCTGTTGTTAGGAACTGAGTGATCTCCTCAGCCCATAAGGGTGTAGCATCGATCTGAAAAAGACACGCATCAGGAAGATCATCATTGACTGGTGTGGTTGCTTTTTCAGCATTCGGTAGTCGGGAAAGGTGTTCCGCAATGAAATGCTAAGTACCTTTCCGAATGACTACGCAGAAATTGAATTCCTCTAATATCAATAGTCATTGAGCTATACGTCCCGATTTATAGGATTTATTAACGATATATAATAGGGCTTGATGGTTGGTGTAGAATGCAAAGGTCTAACCTAATAAATAATGTCTTATCCCACCATTCACGTAGCTCCTTCCGGATGTTGTAGGCATCTCTTCTGTGCCATCCACCCAGGGGAATAAACCTTCATCCTTGATGTCTTAACTTTCCAGGCTAGAAAGTTAGATCCTGAAGAATCAAGAATTCTGCAGATCTTGCTTTGCATGTTGTTGATTGAAGCCATTGCTCCTTGGATTCTGTTCTTTTGTTGATGGTTGTCTGTCTGAATGCTTGGCCTCCTGGATCTGATAGCTTCTTGGCTATGTCAGATTATGATAAGACAACTAGGCTTTAACACCACTGAAGAGAATTGAATGGGTTTTCGCTAAACTTTCGTGAAGGTGAATCAACCATGATCCTCTTACGATTTGAATGGAGTTCAGATGCGATCACTGGACACTGCCAGCTGAATCACTCCTATATTCCTCCAGAATGTAGTCAAGCACTACTGATCTACGTTTATAAAATTAATGCAGCATTCAACATAGGTTCACCCAAGGTGCGAAACTAAAATGAGCAAGAAAACTTAGACACACGAATAAACAACAGACGCATTTGCATTTGAGATCAGACACAACAAGAAAATCATCTATATTGATCTTTCTCTGATTTCTTTAAGCACTACATGCAAATCCATGCAGTGCGTTGGTCTGGGAGAAACACGATTCTCTCACAAGTAATCGTCTCGCTAGCGGATAGTTAGATCTATAGATCCTAGACAAAATTGTCTTCGCACGCAGGCGGACATGTATTCTGTGATTTTGTCTTGAGTGCTTACTAGCATCAGACTACTACACTACATGTGTATTCTATCATCTATACTATCAAGTATCATCCAACCCTGGGACAGATAGATGGCACTCTGAGAGTCCATTATCATCGTGCTTGGCCCCTCTTGTGGTATCCTGATTGCCTCCAACATCATTTGCAGCCACACTACCTCATTCGCCACTTTCGAGACTACGACATACTCAACTTCGTCAGATGATTGAGCTACCAAGGTTTGCTTTTTGCATATCCAGCTGATTGCAGTTCCACACGCTATCGTACATCCTCCAATAATGGACTTGCTGTCATCTTTGCAGCTTGCCCAGCTCGCATCATTGTAGTGATGCAGCTTGAATCCTTTCTCTTCGTTTCTAGGTCTGTAGGTTAATCCAACATTCTGGGTACTCTTCAAATACTGTAGGATTCGTTTGGCCATTTTCCAATATGCTAGACTAGGATTGGAACAGAATTGGCTCAATGCGTAAACAGAGAAGGCCAAATCGGGTCTGGTACAAATTATTAAGTACATCAGACTGCCAATTAAGTTCTGGTAAGGTATACCTGCCATCTTTTGTTCTTTCTCTTTTGTTTTTGGGCAATCCTATTTCGTGAGCTTGGTTCCAACTATCATTGGTGTGGCTTTCTCTTCATAGTCCATCATGTGGTACTACTTCAGCACTTTTTTGGCATACTCTGACTGACTCAAGTGTATTTCGCCATTTGTTCGATCTCTTCTGATCTCCAGCCCTAGGCATTTTGTTGCTTCTCCAAGATCTGTGATTTTGTAGTTTTCAAAAATCAGACTCTTCGTGTCTTTGATCAACATCAAGGAATTAGTATCACAAAATTCTTTTCTACTCTTTTAATGTAGACATCACAGTCTGGTTGAGTAGGATTGAAGTCTAGGGACTTCAGAAGACCATCAAGCTTTTTGTACCAGGCTCTTGATGCCTATTTTAGACTGTAGTTGCATCTCTGCAATCAACAGACATATTGTCTATTGTCGGGGTCTTCATAGCCTTCAGGTTGCTTCACGAAAATTTTCTCCTCTAGATCTCCGTGGACAAAGGCTGTTTTCACGTCAATCTGGTGAATTTCCAGATTGTACTGTGTGGCATATGCAAGGAGCAGCCTTATGCTTGTCATCTTGACCATGGGAGAATATGTGTCGAAATAGTCGACACCATATCTCTACATGTAGCCCTTCGCGACAAGCCTTGCTTTGTAGCGGCCAATAGTGCCATCTGATTTTAGCTTCTTCTTGTACACCCATTTGCAGTCGACTAGTTTTCTGTTTTTTGGTAGTGGCTCTAATGTCCATGCCTCGTTTCGCCTCATCAACTCAATCTCTTCTGACATTGCCTGTTTCCAAAATTCTCTCTCTGGACTCTAAATAGCTTCTTAGTATGTAACTGGCTCTTTTGTGAAGCTGCATTACTCGAACTGCGTGTCTTCGTTCCATTGATACAATCTCCTATGCCAGAGTTGAGCTTCATTTTCCAGAAGCATTTAATATGCTATCAGAGTTGCTAATTATTTTGGCTTGGTAGAGGTTTCCTTCTCTGCATCCGACCGTTAGCAACTTGTTTGTCGTCTTCTCGATCATACGGCAAGTGTTGTCGTTGAGCAAAACTTGAATGCCTAGATCTGCCATCTTGGAGATAGATAGCAGATCTTTTCTGAATGAGGGCACATACAGTGCTCCTAGCAGCTCTGCTTGGTCTGACAGTGTTTGTAGTTGTAGAGAGCCGATGCCCTTGACATCGTGTCTGCTTCCATCTCCTAGAATCACCGCTCTGTCATTTTCGAGTTCGCAAAAGTTGATCAAGATATTCTTATTGCAAGTTATGTGAGATGTTGCTCCTGAATCATTGACCACATCATAGTCATGTTCGAAGTAGCTTGTCGAAGCTTCATTGAGTATCGTGAAAGCTTCGTCTCCTCTTTTTGCATCCTTGAAAGATTCTGCAATGTTTGCTTTTTCAGCTTTGTTTTTTCTTTTTGGGTTGAATCTGCAGTCGTATGCAGAATGCCCTTTCTTCTTGCATTGCATGCAAGGTATTGCTGGATTGAACCAACATTTGTTGGCTCTATGGCCTGGTTTGTGGTAATGATCGCAGGAAGAAGATTGTTGATTCGAGGACTTCGTCTTCTCGAATCTTGGCTTGTTTTTGTTCTTCTTCTTTCCTTTCGTGAAGAGAGCCTTCTCTTGATCACTACTTCCCTCTCTTTTGTCTCTCATCAGTCTCTCATTAGCGACAAGACTGACTGCTTTGTCAAATGTCATATTTGGTAGACTCAGTATGAGCATTCTCAGTGGTTGATAGGATGGCGGTAGAGATTTCATGAAGTACATCAGCTGTTGTGGTGCTGGGACTGGTACTCCTGTCCTGATGCAGCGAGTTGAGCGAAGATCATTTTGATCTTCTCAACTTGCTAATCCAACTGGTTGCCATCCCACCGTATTGATTGTAGCTGATTGTGAAGGTGCATGATTGAAGCTACAGTTCTCACTTCATAATTCTGTTTTAATTTTTCCCATGCTGCATGGCTGCTTTCGCAGTCTTCAATCTACATGAGTAGATCTTCATTTATGGACGAAACAATGATCGCCATTGCACGCTCATCCTTTCTGATCCATTCAGCTCTCCTCGGGTCTCCCTATGGAGGCTGCACCTCTGAGAGCTCGGTCACCGACCAGATGCCTTCGCCGTTCAGGAGTGTTTTCTGTAATTTGCGCCATTGAGACTGATTGATACTCTGGTTTGGATTGTGTGACAACCTGTTTGCTCTAATACCATGTTGCGAGAGCA
Organism: Diphasiastrum complanatum; assembly: GCA_029204225.1. NCBI lineage: Eukaryota > Viridiplantae > Streptophyta > Lycopodiopsida > Lycopodiales > Lycopodiaceae > Diphasiastrum > Diphasiastrum complanatum. Next base: position 54,536,634 of record CM055103.1, read on the forward strand.
TGTGCGTGGGACTGATTCGTGTTCGTCCTTACTTCGTCTTCTTTATTGCGAACAATTTTCTGTCCTTTAATTTTCTTTTGTGCGGAAGCCCTTACATGATCCCAGATACTCGACTACGCATCACAGAATATATTTTATTCTAGCAATCATGACACACAACACAAGACAAGATGCACAAAAATAGAGTAACTGAATTATCAGTTTTAGTTTAGAGTGAATTCGTAAGTGTCTCGCTCGTTGGCGGAATGACATTCTACTCTTTTGTTGTGTTCTGCTCGCTGGCAGACTTTCATGCACAACTATGGTGTATTTTCTTTCTTACTCTATTCATTATGTCTCTCTCTAACTCTCACAGATCTCTGTATTCACTCCTTTATTATGATCCAAAGAGGATCATTTATACCTCCACTATGTGAAGTTTACAAGATAGCTAAACATAGAATCACATCAATAGTTAATGCTAATCAACTAGTTAGTTAGTTTGTGTCATTGCTACTCATTTCAGCTGGGCATGAAGCCCGTTGAGCTGCCAGCTGGTAGCGCGAAAGATTTTTTTTTCATCTATTTCGTAATCTCCCGTTTGCTTTCATTCATTTAGTTTTCATTTTACGTCCCTTTTTCGGCTTTGCGGTCCTGGAGGTGTGTTTGCGATTCGCGATTGATTCGCAAATCATTTGTGCTTCGAGTCAAAGACACGTTGACTGTCGTGAATTGTTCTCATTCGTGCTTCAAGTCAAGGTCATGTTGACTATCATGAATTGTTCGACCTTCGTGTCTTGTTTGTGCTGCGACAAAGTTGTAGGAGTTCACCATTTATGACGCCAAGCCTCACCAAACCATAAGCAAACCAAATAGGCTATTAAGCCTTATATTGACATTATCAATGATCTACACTGAACTAATGACGGCTATCTTCTAGAGGCCATTATTGATCCTGCTATTAAGGCTACTACTCAGCTCGTCAACAATTTCCTGGTGGTTGGCAACTTCAAAAAGACCATATTACTTCCCAGATTTTGCATAGGATGGTTGAGTCTCAGGCCAAGATAGCCAAGACCATCTTTGGAGAGCTCAAAAGAGCCATCAAGAGCAATACCAAGTAGCAATTTGTTGTTGGTCCTATGTTGTCACTCCTAGCAGCCTCCTACCTTGAAAATAAAATCCATGATTTCTGTATGGATTCTGTGCTTTCTATATATGAAGAAACACCGGCCGAGTCATCTCAATAGGCATCCAGTTCACATAGGCGATGTCATCCATGCAGCAAGATCATCATTCCTGACTCGCCTTCCGTGTCACAATGTCGTACTAGGCAAACATCTTCAGTTGTGCTTCTACCCCCTATTGCTATTCGCACTGAACTACCTATTCCCTCCGCCTCTGATGCTTCCCTTGCCTCTGCTTCCTCTCAAGGAAAGTCTATGACCATTGGGACTACTATTCCCATCATAGCTGCCAAGGCCGCCTCACCTCCACACACATGAGCTGTTTTCCCAAACACCCAGTATTTCATGGACATGTTCGATGATTCAGGATTTTTTGTCATGCCCCAGAGCCCTGCACCCTTTGAACTCCAATCCCCTGAAAGAGGATTCAAATAGTTCCATGATACTACTACTGGTTTTGAAAACTCTTTTCAGATTAACTAGCAACATAAATTTGAAGCCACACCAGCCACAATTTGGGTTGGGCAAGCTGACAAATTACCAAAGTAGTTCGATGCCACAGTGCCTAAGAGCTATGAAAAAGAGTTATAGGCACCTGCTCCACGCCAACCAGGGACAGCACCACCAGGTCCTTTTGCTGCTACCACCTCCACAATAATAGATTCTGGTGATGCTCTTGGTTTAGTCTTAAGCCTTACACAAGTGATTTAGTCTATGCTAGATAAGAAAAAAAAAATGGAACAACGCATATCAGATATGGGATCTGAGAATACAATCATCAGCCAGAAAGTTTTCACTGTCTGCGAGGGTTCAGAAATACCTCTTTGCTCAGATCTTCACCAGTAATTTGTACTAACTCTCGCAGGCTTCATCACTTATGTAAAAAGACATTTTGAAGCCAATGGAATGGTCTACGAGAGTTACTTTTGCGAGGATTTGATGGATCTTCTGATTTTAGTGATTTTTAGACACTCATTTCTGCTCACTAGTATCGAACTAACCCTCGCAAGCTCTTATGTGTCCTTGTCTCACTGAGATGGAACTTCAAAATTCTCTACAAAGGTTCTTGGCCACTAGAACTGAAAATTTTTGTGTATGATTTTCCCGTCTTTTCCTCACTGAGAACCTTTGCAAGAGCGCTTAAACTGAGAACTAACTCTTGCAAGCTTCTCTGTGCCTTGGTCTTACTGAGATGGAACTTCAGAGATCTCTATGAGAGTTTTTATGAAGATCTGAATTTTTTTTTGTTTTTTAAAAGGGTTTTTGGATTTTTTATGGTTGTTCTCTAATTTTTTAAAATTTGCTTGGAACTAACTCTCATAGGCTTCAATGTAGGTCTAGGACAGTACCTTGGAGCTGTTGTCAGTCATGCGAAGGTTGGTTCCCACTGGTTTTGGAGGAAACAAAATCTGATGAGAATTTTGTTTCTTTTTTCCTCCAAAATACAAATTTGAGTGTTTTTATGGGTTTTTCAAGGTTTTTGGCTAGATGTCAAGCCCTGAGAGGCTTTTTAGAGCCTCCTATACCCTATCACACCTCCTCCGCTAGTTGTGAATAGTCCAAGCACAAGAAAATACAGAAAACTAGCTAACTCTACCCAAAATCCTCCTAAAAACACTCTAAAAAACAAGAACTAAAAAAAATCAACTTAACTAGTTAGTGAAAGCCTATCCCTGGCAACGATGCCACTGTAGGGTGTAGGCAAGGTTGTGGCGAGCAGCTCTCCACCTGTCAAAAGTGTTAGAACACTTGGATAGGATCCTAACCTAGCTTAGTTGCAAGATCTAGTTGCTTCTACTCTTTTCACTAACACTACACCACCTATCATCAACGAACTCAATTGAAGCCGTTTTTGTGCCTACTGATTTGTGCCAGCTTCAAGCACTCACGTTTTTGATAATTATACAAAGAAAAATCAAAATTTTAAATAAAATAAATCCACAGAATCATATTATTATGAGAGGAAGAGCAACATGCAATCTGGATCAAAATTTGGTTCAAGATCAAATTCTTCATCATTCTAGCTAATGCATAAACTATTCTGCAAATACTGTAAGATGGCTGGTCCATCTCATCAGGGACTGCAGAACACTCAAGTACAACAATGAAAGAAAGAAGTAGTCCCAACAGCAAGCCAATGTTGCCTGAACCAGTCACTTGATCCAGCAACAAGAGGAGGATGAAGCTGCCTTCATGACCAAGGTCAAAAATATGTAGGATATCGATTCCTAGTACTTGGACTCCAAAGCAACTCAACACGTGACTCACCATCGAGACTGGTTCCAAAGCTACAAGCTTTTTATCCATTCTAGAGTTGTGTAACTTGAACAATTCATCCCATTCCATTGAAGGTGAAGGAACAGTCAAGGTCGAATTTCAAAGAGGTGATATTAACTTGTTATCCAATGTTTTACATGTTCCGAACTTTACCAAAAATATGCTTTCTATAAGCGAAATCACTGATTCAGGTCATAGGGTAGAATTTGATACAGAAGGTTGCACCATTCTTGACAAGTCACGAAAAATTTTAACCTTTGATAGACATTGCGACTATCTTTATAAGCTTAGTCACTACTATTCCATAAATATTCAAGCTCTTCACACATCTACTTTTGATTCAACTAACATGTTGTAGCATTTCAGATTAGGCCATTTGAACTTAGTATTCAACAAATGTCAAATCAGAATCTAGTTCAAGATCTTCCTTCCATTAGCAAATCTGATACTCTTTCTAAAAGCTGTATTATCAACAAGCATGCTAGAACTCCATTTATTTCTGGTACTGTTTATACTTCTAGAGATTTGCTAGATCTTGTACATAGTGATATTTGTGGCCCAATGCAGACTTCTTCCACAGAGGGAGCTCTTTATTTTCTAGCTTTTATTGATGATTTTTCTCAAAGAATTGCAACTTATTTTTTGAAGAACAAATTTGAGACTTTCAAGTCTTCAAGCAGTTCAAGGCATTTGCAGAAAATCAAACTGAAAGGAAAATAAAAGCTCTACATTCTGATGGAGGGGGAGAATACACCTCCACTGAGTTCAAGGAGTTTTGCAAGGCCTATGGAATACATCAACAATACTACTCACCACAGTCCAACAAATCGGAGTAGCAGAAAGAAAAAATATGAGTCAATATCGATCCATCGTGACTAAGGCCTTGAATGACAAGACACCTTATGAGATGTGGATTGGATTGAAACCATCACTAAAAAATATTCGAGTTTTTGGTTGCATTTCCTACATTCAGATCCCTATTGATCTAAGAAAGAAACTGGACAACAAAAACAAAAAATCGACTTTCATAGGCTACTCCCCATATCACAAGGCATACAAGCTCTACAATCTGGACACCCAGAAAGCATTCACCAGTAGAGATGTCATTCACCAATAGAGACGTCATTTTTGTGGAAGACCAGTTTTATGACCACAAGGGAAAAGCTCGAGAAAATTCCAATCCAATTATCGAAAACAGCTCCAAGATTGATAATCAAAAAATTGATACTGACTCGGAAAATGAGTCAGAATCTCAACATATCGAACAACATCAAAGGATCAAATTTTAACCCAGAAGATCAAGTCGATTCAGATAGCCTCCGTCCCGATTCATAGATGATCCAACTTATTATTTTGTGTAGGAACCAAACACTCTCTCCGAGGCATTGTCAACACCCGATGCTGATAAGTAGAAAGCTGCAATAGACTCAGACTTTGATCCTCTAATTGAGAATCAAACGTGGAATGTAACTGAACTACCAAAGGATCAAAATTCGATTCCATGCAAATGAATATTCAAAGTCAAGGATGACGTTGAAGACACATTAAATCGATACAAGGCCAAACTGGTTGCCAAAGATTTTTTTCACAAATTTCAGACTTGGATTCTTCCGAGACCTTCAGCCCAATAGTCAAGCATGCTTCAATCCGTTTATTACTTTCATATGCAGCTGTAGCAGATCTCGAAGTTCATCAAATGGATGTCCAAACTGTTTTCCTCAGTGGAACCATTGAAGAGGAAATTTATATGTCACAGCTAGAGGGATACAAGATGAAGGGTAAAGAGCACCTAGTGTGCAAAATTCACAAAGCTCTGTATGGTCTGAAACAGTTTCCCTTAATCGAGAATAGTTTTACTCCAAACTCGACAGATTCGAATGTTTATTTCAAGTCTGTATCAAATTCCTTCATCATCATCACTCTTTATGTAGATGATACGTTACTGATCAGTAACAATACAAATTTGTTGAAGGATACCAAATGCATGCTAGCACATGAATACATGATGATTGATATGGGTCCAGCCCAGTATTGTCTCGGAATAACATAGTGACCAAAAAAAAAAATGACCTAGACACCCGTTTTCTCAAAAAGTTAAAAATTATTTGAAAATTTGCCAAAATATTGAATGTCAAATTTATAAAAGACAGTAAAAAAAAAAAAAAAGTTTCATTTTGTTATAAAATATGAAAATTGCAAAATTTGTCTCAATTGCAAAATTTCAAATGTGAACAGACTTTCAGATTTTCATAATTATAAATTTCAAATTCTCAAACTTTCAAGTTTATCTTTTCGAGAAACAATTTTAAAATTTAAGTGATTTGAACGGTTTAAAATTTCTAAAATCAAGTTATTTGTTGTTGTTTTTTTAAATACACATATTTAAGTTATTTATGAGTAATTATGATGACTAAAATATCAATACCTAAAATTGATTATACTGAAAAATGTGTACAAGGTACAACTAAAAAATTTGTGAAAAAATGTATCACTTTACATTATCAATCTTGCTCCTCATATTAATACCACCGTTTTTTTTAAATTAGAGGTTTCAAAATGAGACTATCTTAAAAGGCTCGAACCACATTTAGATCAATTAAATACAAAGCATAATCTATAATGAGGTTTTACATAAACTAAATACAATGCATGGTCTATAATGAGATTTGTGTGAGAAGCAAAAAATCCAAGAGCAAGCAAAAGAAGAGTTTATTGTCAAATTGAGTTTGACGAGGATCCATTTCCACACCACTGACTTCACATTTTGATTGAGAGAATTTGTGAGAGTTTCTTGGCTGAGAAAGGTGGTCGTTTGAAATCCTACAGTGTGGCATATACTTATTAGCTTCCATCTAAGGTGGAAAAAAACTCAAGGATTTGCTAATATCGTGAAAAATTAGTTTGTTAGCTTCTTACAAAGTTGAGAATCACAGAAACAGGGTAGGCTTTCTAGGTGATGTAAATGCAAGGGTTAGGGCGATCTTAAAATTAAAAGAAACAACACAAGATGGGGTTGTTAGTAGTGCATGTAAGAAGTAGATTTATAAACTTTTGCTGCCAGAATTTAGTTCCTTGATGCCTTGGAAAGGAAGAAACAAGCTAGTTTCATGAGCTAAGTTTCTCGTCTTCTGCAGGGTTTAACTTTTCGGAAGCCTAGACATAAAACAACGAAAAACTGAAAATTGTAAAAGAAATTTATGCCAGTAACACTTGAATCGTGATATTTGTAGAATAAACCATGTTAGGCAGATGAGTGATTCAAGACATTGCTTTGAATCCCAATTGTAAATGGTCTTGAATGGTTGATTGTGCACATTTTTGCTTCAGGAAGTTTGATCAACCAGTTAATACACAGCTCAATACAAGCACTGACCGCCGCATTGGGGGTTTTGTCACCCATAGCAAAGGCATCATTTCTGTCTGGTGAAATGATCTGATTAAGACAGCTTTTTCGAAACTCATCTTCCTTGTCAATGCTGCGATGTGGCTTCTTGAACCCTAATTAATAACCAATGACCTCCTCCCACAAATAATCTAAAAAAGAAATGCTTTTGGTGCCGTATATCAAACCAAATGTTTTTCTACGACATGCTCTACAAGATCTTGATCTCAACTTCTAGATTCATATTATGGAAGCGAATGTTATCCAAAATTGAAATGTGCACTCGTAGTGAGTGGATGGCTGAACTCAGCTTCTTGAATGAGTAATCAAATTAAGGAGTGTACTCTGCTATTCACCAGCATCCGGAAGAGCTCGTTCGCCTGCTGCTCTAAAAGCCCCAGGCCCTTCCCAAGCTTCTTCGACTGCTCTCTCAAATTCCCAGCTAGTCGCCTCAACTCAAAAGCTTGCAGCTCGTCTTCAACAATACATCATCATCCAAGATATCATGGAGCTACTTAATGATGACATCTCACGCAATATTGCTGGATCAGGCTTTCGCTCATTGTCCAAGATTTCCCACTGCTGCTCCCCTGGAGTCTGGGCCGTGTCTCAGTCCCAGTGTGGCTGATCATCCGAAAAGACCAGCTAAGTATCATTAGCTTGGTCAGCCTTTACCCAACCAACTACCTAATACTACGCAGGCTCATCAAACAACGCTTTTTAGCTTTTGTTTATTCAGGATTTGGCCCAAACTGTTTGGCAGATTCCCACGCGTTACGCACCCGTTTGCCGCTTCGTTTACAAAATGAGCAGCACCTCAACCGCAAGCACTACCATCGTAGGCGCTACAATAACTTCTTGCATTGTTCCGTGAGCTCCTACGAGAGCAAAAGTTGCGCTACCATCATTTGAGCAGAAAGGATAAACTATTTCCTCAGAAAAGCTCGCAGGCATTGCAATCGCTTGGAAAAAAAATAGCTTTTTGCACTGTTCCGCGAGCTCTTGCAAGAGCAAATTTTTTTTCAAAGGTTTTCGACCCATGCTCAGCATAGGTTTCCTCAGACAAAGAATCTTTAAATCACATAACAAAAAGACTTTCTATAAACAAAAAGATCCTCCTATGCCGAGCATAGTGAAAAAAAATTTGGCTATGGCCGCATAGCCTATTTTTTTTTGGCTATGCTCGGCATAGGAGAATCTTTTTGTTTATAGAAAATCTTTTTATTATGTAATTTAAAGATTCTTTTTCTGAGGAAAAGATTGACCTATGTTGAACATAGGTCAAAAACTTTTGAAAAAAAATTTGCTCTTGAGCATAGCCAATTTTTTTGGCAAACTCAAGTATCCAGGCACAGGAATCGAGACTTGCCCTCGCATAGACAAAGTGTAGGAACAGAACTTTCATAGTTTCTCAAAAATCGATGTTAAATTTTTTACAGAAGCATGTAGACCTTTTTATGAGTAATACTCTTTAAAAAAACGACAGGCTTTAAAGAATGTAGGTTTTTTAGAATAACTCAAAATAGATTTCTAGAGCATTGAAGTTTTTTTATGGGATTGTTGTTTTTGGGACTATATTCAAAGCTGAAAATCACATCCATATCAACTCAAATCAAAGTTGAATAATAAATAATTGTGCTCTATAGCAATATCCGTTCATTTGCAATGCTCAGCATACCAAAAGTTTCTCTTGTTATGCTTAGTATAGCAAGAGAAACTACGTGAAAGTTTTAGAAACACAAAAAAATTAATTTCCTGAAATTTTAAAAAATTCAAATTTTGAAAATTAAAAATCAGAAGACTTAAAAAACCAAAAGAATTAAAAAGACCAAAAAATTAAAAAATTCAAGAAAATGAAAATTTAGAAAGTTAAAAATAAAAATATTGTTTTTTTTTTAAATTAAAATAATAAAAAATCAAAAAATCATAAATATCAACATAATATAGTATCATAAAATCATAAAATCATAAAAAACTAATATTAAAAATTAAAATCTTTTAGAAATTTGATTTTTTCTAAAGATTTAAAAAAAAATAAAAACTAAAAACTAAACTAAAAGTAAATGAATTTGAATACTTATATTAAATATTGAGATAAAAATATAATTCAAAATTAAAACATAAGAACACTTTGATAATTCACAAATATTGTGGAGTGTTTCACAAATATTTTTTTGTAAATTAAAAAATGTGATATGTGAGAATAGGCAAATTTCGAAAGCTGCAAAAATAAAGTATTGTGATGATCCGAATAAAATTCAAATTGGAAGTCTTGTTGCACTTTTAGCTTTCAAAAATAAAAAAGGACATCCATTTTGGATTGCCAAAGTTCTTGAGTTCAATCAAGATAGTAATCAGACAAAAGTATTATGTGTCCATTGGTTACGCACCATTTCAACACCAATTTTTTTTGAGAAGGTACGAATTTAAAATGTTGCAAGTAGATTTGACAGGCAAGAGAAAGTGATTGTCAAAAAATCAACCAAACGTAAATGATTTAAATTTACAAGATGTAGATGTTTTGGCATTTAGTTTTTAATTTAACAATAACCAATCATCTACTAAAGTCAATTATATCCATATTGAGAGAACAACTTGGATTAATAGAACAATTATCATTTTCAACTTGTCAGTAATAGAGAAAAGTTGACTTACAACGTTCCTTGTCAACATTGGATACTGTTTTTGAGGAAAATATGCCACTTGACTCTGATGAAAGAACGTGTCTTCAACTTCATCAACTGAAAACGAGAGTGTTTAGAATATGTCAAGTTGTGAATTGAGAGACATCAGTGAAAATTCCTTAGAAAATGTACTTTGAAAACAAATTACGTAAATATAATTTAAGTCGTTTTGTATTTTAATGGGATTTGGAGTTTCAAAAATCATGTGTTGTCTTACAATGTTATCTCATTTGTAATTATGATGGTTTTTTGAAGTTTGCAAAAAAAAACCCTTGAAGTGCTTTATTGAAAATATGCATTTTTTGGCTTTTTTTTAATAGATAATTTAGAAAATCCCTAAAAAAAAACCATGATTAATACCAAAAAAGATTACTCTTTTTTAGATCAAAGTCCCAAAACAAATGTCATGTTGAATTTAGATTTTTTTGAATTCGTATATATTTGAACACTACAATCCTCCCAGCATGTTGATTCTATTAGTTGTGGGTGGTATATGGTGTACAATGCCAAAAAAAATTTAACTGGCTTTCACTACAAGATAAGCTTCCGAATCTGCTAGAGGTAATCTATTAATTCAGAATCACAATCAAATATTCATTATTATCAATAACTTATTCTTGATTAATAATATGTACTTGTGTTTTTGTTTTTTGTAGTTCAAGTGCCTGTAGGTCTCCCCAATGGAGATAATGCATTTCCTATAAAAATTGCAAAAAGGTTATCTATGTTAGTAATGGGGTCTTACACTTTTTATGCCAAGCATCTTGGTGTAGGATGTTGATAGGGTCAAAATTGGCATAGATATGTAATGCCTCTATTGAGCCAAAGTAGTATAGGAGATGAAACTCTAACTAAATAGAGTGTTGACAAGTGTAGTGATTTAGTTTGATGAATTTCAAGAGGTCCAATAGGATTTAGAGGAGTAACCATCAATGGTCCACCAATAGGATTTTAGATATGCTTGAGAATGGTCCAGTAGAATCAAGAGGTGAATGGATCAATGGTCTACTAGGATTAAGAGGTTGTAAATGTGTGGTCCAATTATATTTGAGCTTGGATTAGCTCATGGATCTACTAGTGTCATTGTACTTCTCATTTGGAAATAAGTGATTTGGAGATCTTGAGTGATTTTGAGACTAAGTGTTTTCTAGCATTCTCTCTCTACCCAAATTCAATATGGAAGTTGAGGATGGAGTCCATCTTGATACTTCAAGATGTGATGGACAATGTTCTTGGCCTTGAAGAAGAGACACAAGTTCTTCAAGAGGTTCAAAAATACAAGAAGAGAGCTAGGATGGCTTTCCACTACATCAAGATGAATGTCTCTAATAAGATATTGAGGGAGATAGGCACTTGCACTATAGCCAAAGAAACTTGAGATTGTCTCAAGGCTATCTATGAGGCTAAGAACACCTCTAGGCTTCTCACTCTTCGAAATCGAATATTTCAAAGTAGTCAAAAGGGTGATGAGAGTGCATCTAATTATGGTTTGAGAGTCAAGGATATTCATAGGGAGTTTGCATGCATTGGTGATTCAATCAATCAAAGGAAGCCAGTCCAAGTCATTCTCAATGGTTTGAGAAATGAATTTGACAACCTTGTCCAATACTATGTCATTAAGGAGGAGCCACCAAGCTTGGAGGCTCAAACTTTTTCGTGTCGCGTCGTGTAACTTAAAAATTAGAAAGATTAAACATCTACAACTAATCGTGAATTACAAGAGTGGCAGATTAGCCATGATCTAGAGTACTTCTGCTGATGTTATGATATCTAATCAAATATCTGTACCACTTGATACTTGGCTGATATTCTTGATTCTTTGAGGAGCATGACTGATTTCGTGTCGTTTCGTGTCGTGTCATATTGCCTTTTGTCAAAAGTTCAGGATTGAAAGCTAGCAAAGCTTTGGCACTAAAAACATTTTGTTTCTTTAGCTCCCTCTCAAAGCATGATAGCTTGACGACTCCAAGACTGCTCCTCTGTCTCTCAAACAGACCTTTGTCTAAGGCCTTTGTGAAAATGTCAGCAACCATGTCTTTTGTTCCAATGAAAGTAGTTTGCAACATTTTCTTCTCAATCAGACCCCTTATCAGGTGGTACTTGATTGCAATGTGTTTCATCCTTGAGTGAAACATAGGGTCTTTTGTCAGATGTATTGCAGATGTGTTGTCCATCTGCAAAACCAGAGGTTCATTTCTCGTTTCGTCCAATTCGTCATGAGCCAAATTATTTCGTTGGCCATCTTTGCTGCTGCAATGTACTCTGCTTTGCAAGATGAGTGAACCACAATGGTCTGCTTCTTGCTGACCCAGAGAATTGCTGCTCCAAACATGATGGTGCATCCTCTTGAGACACTTTTGTAGTCATCCTTGAGGGATGCCCAGCTGGCATCACTGTAGGAAAGCATCTGGAACCCTGCATCACGACAATAACACAAACCATAATCCTTTGTTAATTGAAGATATTGCAAAATTCATTTTGCAATATTTCAATGTGTCGAGCTTGGATTTGTGCAGAATTGGTTCATCTTGAACACAATATAAGCAATGTCAAGATATGTGTTATCTACAAGGTACATCAACGATACTATCAGTTTCTTCTATGGTGTGAGCTGCATCAATTCTCTCTCTTCTTCAGTTCTCAAACAATTTTCGTTCATCAGTACTGTTTCTACAAGCATTGGAGTATTCGCTCCTTTGAAATTTAGCATCCCAAAATCCTCTAGAATTTTTTGAGTGTATCTGGACTGATGAAGGTACACTTTACCTCCCTCATAGTCCCTATCAATCTGTAAGCCAGGGTAACACCTGGCTTCTCCCAAATCTGTAATCTCGAAATGTTTCAAGATATCATTCTTCACTTCAGCAATAAGTTTCTCACTCTTGTTGAGTATCAGAGTGTCGTCCACATACACAACCACAATGATGATCTCCCCATCTGTAATTCTCACATAGACATTGGAATCAGCCATAAGTGACATGAATCCTAAAAATTTCAGGGCTTGATCTTTCTTCTTGTACCATTGTCGAGCTGATTGCTTCAGATCATAGATACTCCATATGCAATCTGCATGCATAATTAGGAAGTGAATTCGAGACATATCCTGGGGGATGATCCATATAGACCTCTTCATCTAACTCACCATGCAAGAAGGTTGTCTTCTCGTCCACAATGTGGATCCTCAGGTCATAAGCAGCTGCATATGCAAATAGTAAATGCAGGAATGAATGTTTCACGACACGAGAGAAGGTCTCAGAATAGTCAATACCATATCTCTGAGAAAATCTCTTTACTCCAAGTCTTGCCTTATACTTTGAGACATCTCCATCTGGTCCATACTTTAGCTTGTATACCCATTTGCATTTTACAGCCTTTCGCTTATCTGGTAATGGCTGCAACATTCATATTTGGTTCTTCCTCATGGATTCTATCTCCTCATTCATGGCTTGGATTCATTTGTCATTCTCTGGACATTCAATTGCCTCCTCGAATGTCTGTGGTTCAACACTGAATCCACAGAACTCTTCTGATGTAGAAGCAGAGCTGCCTAGCACATATCTTGGAATTGCAATGCCTATGCCTTTGTCTGCTCTGCTAGGTCCGGAACCATTTTGGTTTATAGGTACTGTAGTAGAAGGCTGCCTCTCGAATCTTTTGTCTTCTGATTCGTCACTCGAATGCAAAGTGACTCAAACATTTTTGTCTTTGTGTTCATCTTCTACCCCCTCTATCACAATCAGCAAGTCATAGTACTATCTTTCAAGAACTTCATAGCTGACAGAAACATCGTTGGCCATTGTTCTGCTCTCATCAAATCTGACATCTCTGACTGTCTTTACAGTGTTTGTCTCTGGAATATAGACTCTGTAGTATGACGAATTGTTGTCATATCCTACAAGATATCCATGTTCAACTTTCTCATCAAGCTTCTTTCGAAGCTTATCAGGAACATGTGCATAAGCTACACAACCAAAGATTTTGATGTGAGTCAGATTGGGTTTTCTACCCCACCATAATTCATGTGGTGTCGTGTGAGGAACACCAGACTTTCTTGTCCTATTCTGAATTCAAGCAGTTGTAGCTACTGCTTCAGCCCACAGTACTCTTGGAGCTTTTGAGTAGGCCATCATGCATCTGACAGCTTCCATTAGGGTCCTAATCTTTCTTTCTACAACACCATTGTGCTATGGTGTGTAAGATGCAATCCTTTTGTGAATGATACCACGATCGTTGCAGAAGTCAGTGAAGCAATTCGGGATGTATTTTCCACCTCGATCTGTCCTAATCTACTTCACTTTGCTGCAAAGCATCTCTCTATCCAATTCACATACTCTGTGAATTTGTCAATTGTTTGTGATTTATTCTGAATAAAATAGACTTTGGCAAATTTACTATAATCATCAATAAAGGTAATGCAATATTTTGAGCCTCCTACTGAAATCACATTGAAAGGCCCACATATGTCAGAATGCATTGGAAAAACATAGATCAACAGTGCTTGTCTACATTTGGGACGACTGTAGGAATGATACAGCTGGCAGTGACCAGCAATCGTATCTGAAATCCATCCGAATTCTCTTGTTTTTTGCATCAGTTGTATCAGAGCCTACCTTGTCATAGTCTAACGTAGCCAAAAAGCTATTAGATCCAGGAGGCCAAGCATTCAAACAAACAACCATCAACAAAAGAACACACTGCAGAAGCAATGGCTTCAATCAGCAGCATACAGAGCAAGATTTGTATAGTTCTAGATTCTTCATGATCTAACTTTCTGGCCTGGAAAGTTAAGACATCGCTGATACTCAAGGGTGAAGGCTTATTCCCCTACATGGATGGCATAGAAGAGATGCCTGCGACATCAGACAAAGAGCTACGTGAGTGGAGGGACAAAATGACAAGGCAGTAGCCTTGCTATCATCTTCCATCGAAGATAGTCTCACACTTGACCTGGCTACACTCTTTGAAGCTAATGAGATGTGGGATGCACTACTCATGAGATTTCAAATGAAATCAAGAAGTAAAATAATGATGCTGAAAAATCAACTGACAAATCTACAGTGGGATGGAAAAGACTTCACTTCTTTTGTAAGGAAGATGAAGGATCTATTTCTATCACTACATAACTCTGGAGCAGAGAATGCAGTGTCAGCTGAGAATAAGCTCACTTACATGTTGAGAGCCTTACCCAATTCTTTCTAGACAACCAGAACCCTTCTTGCGAAAGATCCTACAATGACTCTCAAAAAGGCAATTGTCGAGATTCGAGAGGAAGTCGAAGCTAGAGAACACCTTGATCACAAGGATGGTTCAGACCAAGCCCTCTACGGTAACAAAGAAAAATCCAAGAAAAAATTCAAGCCTAAGAGGGAGTCGAATCAAAGGCAGGATTGTGATCATCAAGCAGAGGGGACCAGCAAAGACAACTAGAAGAGCAAAGGGAGGTCGAAATAGCAAGGTGGAGAAAAGCAGACTTGCGTGAGATGCAAAAGAGATGGGCACACAGTTGATATGTGCTGGCTCAATCCAAAAATTGAATGTATCCACTACCACAAGAAGGGTCATGCAGCCATGGATTGTTGCGTGAACCCGAAGAACAAATCAGCACAGAACAGACAGGAGAACAGTAATAGTTCATCCTATGTCGAGGAGCTTGAGATCTCGAAAATGGGCGAAGAGAGATCGAGCATAAATTGTTCGACCGCCTACATTTGTGAAGACGTGTGTGCATCGTCAACATCTGACACACATGAGGTGATCCTAGATTCAGGAGCCCCCTCACACTTTGTGACATCAAGACGAATCATGTCTGATTTTAGAAGTGCAGTGCGAAAGATTTCAGATCCTTAAGATCCAATCTACTTAAATGATCTTTGGTTAGAAAGAGAAATACACTAACAATTTTACCAATGTAGAAAAATCAGCATCTACACACAATTTGAGATGAAAACACTAATAGAACTTGATCAGACTTGAATGAAATGATTATGTACTATTTCTATCCGTACAAAACCAGCAAGCTATTGTATTTCACACGTGTGGATCCAAAAATAGCAAATATAGATCATTCTACACATAGAATTGCAAGCAATCACCAAGATAGTGCACCAATGGATAGTAGAACCCAAGAGAACCATGTATAAGCATGAAATAAGATAGAGAAGAGAGAAGATGACTCTCTCCACGAGTTACATCCTTTTATAGCAGGTCCAAACCCTATTTGGCCACTTGGCTTTCCCACGAAAATGCTAACCCTACCAATTTTGGGTCTAGATTCAATGTACCCAACTTATTCAAATTGAATCTACTCAAACTCGCATTCTATCTTTCCCACACTTTCAAAAAGTATTTACTCAAATGAAATTTAGACTAATGAACTTTGAAAAGTCAACCTCTAAGTCTAAAACAAGTTTTGGCCTCAATATGCCAAATATGGAAATATTGCAAAATGTGATGAAACTAGTTGAATCTTTCACACTCCCTCTTCAACTAGTTTTAGCATAGACTTTGATAATACTCCAAGTGAAGTCCTATGCTTCATGAACAAGTCTTTTCCCAATGCTTTGGTGAAGATATCAGCTACACATTCCTTTGAAGACACATGTTGAAGCTCCACCTCCTTTGCAATGACTCGCTCCCTCACAAAATGATATTGTATCTCAATATGCTTGCTCCTACCATAAAAGATAGGATTGGATGCCATTCTTTGGGCTGATTGATTGTCACAAAAGATGATTGGGCTCTCTGAAAAATCCAGCAAGTGAAGATCCTTGATAATCCTCTTGATCCATACCATCTCCTTTGTGCAATGTGTAAGAGCTTTGTACTCAGCCTCACTAGATGACAATGAGATAGTGGCTTGTTTCTTTGACATCCATGATACAGCTCCATCACCTATGAAAATACAATAAGCACTAATGGATTTTCTATCAATTACATCTCTAGCATAGTCCGAATCTGAAAATCCAAAAAGATTAGGTGATGATCCCTCATACAATATGCCAAATTCTCGAGTTCCAATGATGTACCTCAAAACTAGCTTTCCTAGCTTCCAATGCTCCTAGCATAGTTTTTGCCAATAGAACTTTGATCCATCATAAGAATGATCTTCTTCCTAAGAATAGATCTCCTTTCAATGATCATGTAATGCTCAAAATAGAAACAACCATAATTGATATAGAGAATAGTGTCCACTTGGGATGCTTCACTATTTCTTACAACAATTTTACATGTAAAAATGTGACTAGAACATGAAGAATCAAATATAATGTAAATGAAATGATTCCACCATGCTTCCAACTCTGAACTCTCTGAAAAAATACATCAAACAAACAATAAATGTGAGTGATCAACTTTTGCTTGCATGTCTCCTCCTCCTTTTTCCTTTGTTGCCTTGTATCCACCATGATACTCCACGAATGAGCCTCCATCTTCATCTTGCCACAAGAAACCATCAAACCTTGGAAATCCATGAGTAGGTGAGTACATTAATGATGCAAATCCAGCACCACATGACTCCATAAACCAAGTAGTTTGCACTAGTCCATCTTCAAGATCTACTTGACACAAGAAAATGACCATGAATTCACCAAAAATTGACAATCTCCAAGTATTGGCACCAAGTAGCTCAACACTTGAGAACTTAGCCATGGATGAGTGACATAATGAACCTCCAATAGCTTCATTTCCATCAGCAAAATCAGCCAAGAATGCTAGTACAAATCCAACATCAAGACAATGTTCACCAATGTAGCTAGTTTTACCATATCTTGACAATTTGCACACATCCACATGAAATTGCTCAAACATGAGATAGAACAAGTAAAGTAAACTTGAACAACACTTCCTTGCTGCTCCTTTGACCTTACTTGAGTCTTTAATATGCTACAAAAACATATCCATAACACCTCTGCCAATTACCTCTCCTTTGATGCTCTTGACTAGCTCCAAATTGCCAACTTCCCTTTTGACTAGTTGAAGCGCTTTGAGATCAACCTCTTGATCTTCAACTTGACCATCAAAGTCATTGAATAAAATTTGTTTTCCAGATCCATTACTTGATTTTACAGCAAGATAACATCCATCCACTTGCATAGCTCCATGTACACAAGAAGATCCTCCAAAAGATGTTCCACTCTTCATAAGAGATCGATACTCAAGATCCATTGCTTCCATCCACTCCTCTTCTTTCCTTGCTTGATCTACACTTGTAGGCTCATCCAAAGAGGTTAGGAAAGCAACATAATTTCCAGAAACTACTTGCTTATCCTTTTGATCATATGTGAGCCTTGAAGGTACTTGTCTTTCTCTTGATGTTCTCCTTGGCTTTTGACTTGATGAAGGTCCATCATCACCACCATCCAAAGTAGGATCCTTCTCATCAACATCAAGAATGTTAGATCCATCTACTTTACCATCAATCATGCTTGAAAACACCTTCGGAATGTTTCCCTAATAAAAAATGACATCTTTACCAACAATCGCTTTGTTAGTAGAAGGAATGTAAACCTTGTAGGCTTTACTCACCTCACTATATCCAACAAAAATACCTCTTCTTGAAGATGAATCCTCCTTGGTCCTATCATCAAGAGTAATGTTGACATAGCATGTGCATCCAAAGGTTCTTAGAAAGTTGACACTCGGCCTCCTCTTGAATAGCATCTCAAAAGGTATCCTTCCATCCAAAATAGCACTCGGCCACCTATTGCACAACAAATTGGCACACAACAAAGCTTGATCCCAAAATGGTTTGTCAAGATTAGCACTTAACCTCATGGCTTTAGCACTTTCACATAAAGTCCTATTCTTCCTTTCAGCCACTCCATTTTGTTGAGAGGTCCTTGATGTTGTATACTCCCTCTTGATCCCATGCTCATCACAAAAAGCCTTGAACTTGCTAGATATGTACTCACCACCATTGTCACCTCTCAAGCACTTGATCTTTGTGGAAAATTGGTTCTCCCTTGAATTCTTGAACTTGACAAAGACATCATACACTTCATCCTTTCTCTTTAGTAGATAGATCCAACAAAATCTACTAAAATCATCAATGAATGTTACATACATCTTAGCTCTACTATTGCTAATTGTACTAAATCCATGAATATCCGAATGTACAAGTTGAAAAGGCTTTGTAGATCTAGAAATAGATCTAGTATAAGGTAGTCTTTGTGACTTAGACAAAGCACAAGACTTACAAACATGCTTGTCATTACTTAAGGAACTTGGAAGACCAATCACAACTTTCTTCCTTGCCATTACCTCCAATGACTTGAAGTTGAGGTGTCCCATCCTTTTGTGCCAAACCTCTTGAATAGAAATTTGCTCCCTTGCAACACATCCAACTTGGTTAGCAATAACACAAGCATCAAGTTTGAACAACTTCCCTTGTCTTTTACCTTTTCCAATCAAGACATCCTTCCTTTTGATCAAACAAGCATCTCCATCAAACTCCACCTTGAGGCCCTTACTTAGCATTTGACTCACACTAAGCAAATTCTTGGTAATAGATGAAATAGACAAGACATCCTCCAAATGAACATTCCTATTTGTAGACAGAGAAATAGGAATTGTGCCAATCCCTTTGATTGCACACTCACCATCATTGGCCGTGTAGATCACCCTCTTGTCATCTCCATATGCCAACAAAGAAGTGAAGTACTCTTTGTGAAAGGTCATGTGTGAACTTGCTCCACTATCAATCCACCAAGGATCTAGATCTCCATCATTAGCAAGCATACATGAAGACATCACAAAAGCATCATCATTTGCATCTTGAACATCCAAACCATCCTCATCAAGAGTAAGATTACCTTGCTTGTCTCCTTGATCTCTCTTCTTCTTGTAACACTCACTTACAAAGTGTCCTTTGATGCCACAATAGAAGAACTTGAGCTTTGATCTATCCTTCTTTTTGCCACTTGAAGAAGCATCCACTTGATCTTGCCCTTTAGACCACTTGCTTTTGGTTTTGCCCTTGAATTTGCCCTTTGTGAACATAGCATCCTCTTGAAGTGTCGATGTAGATCCACCTCTTGCTTGAAGCCTATATTCCTCATTGATCAAGATCTCTTGAAGATCCATCAAACTTGGCAAAGTCTTTTGACTAGCAATACTTTGAACAATGTTAGCATGGGAATCCAACAAGCCATTAAGAATCACTTGAATAAGCTCTCCTTCCTTAATGCTTTCATCTATGCAAGCTAACTCATCATTCAATGCTTTCATTCTCAAAACAAAAGTACTTGGACTTTCTTCATTCTTTTGCAAACAAGAAAAGATTTTTCTTCTTAGAGTCAACACTCTAGATGTAGACTTGGATTCATAAAGCTTCTTCAATGAATTCCAAGCTTCCAAAGATCATGTGCACTTACCAACTTCCTTGAGAAGTTCATTGGTAACATTCATCTTTATCATGTGTAGAGCCTTCTTGGCCCTCTTGTCATACCTCAATTGATCTTGTTGTGTTTCTGGTCTCTCCTCCAAGCCTACAACAATATCCAAAACATCATTCATCTCAAGAATTGACCTTATCCTCACTTTCCACAATGAATAGTTACTTGAGGTATGCTTGTCATTGGCTTCCAACATGACTCCAATTGAGGGTGCCATGTAGCAATGACCTGATCTTCTCTTTCAACATGCTTCAATGCACAAAGCACTCCTTTGAACAACAACAAATGCTTTCAAAAGAAATCACCAAGATTTGAAACTATCTCACAAATTCTCTTCTAGGACTTATCCAAGCAAATCAACACATAGAATCATGGAATCTTGATCAACCTATGCTCTATCCTCAATCCAATGACTTTTTTCACTTCCTAAGATTGAAACACACTCAAATGAAGTTCAGCAACCTCACTATCTAGAGATCCAATCAAAATTAAGGTTTTGACAAAATCACAAAAAATTGACTATTCCAAATCTACATGCAAATGCTAAAAATTTGATATGCAATCTATAAGCCACCACTTAGGCTGAACCAATGATCCAAGAATCGGCCTAATCCAGTATGTGAACTCAAAAATTGGAATTGAACAAGTATATTGACCTATTTAGTGTTTTGATCTACAAAAGATCCAATCTACAAAAGCAAAAAATCTGATTTTGGTGTAGAATCCTCTCTAGCATGCTCTAGACTTGATATCTTCACGAAATCATTGATAGATCTGATTTCCTCCTTCATAACCTGGAACACAAGCTCTGATACCATGTGAAAGATTTCAGATCCTTAAGATCCAATCTACTTGAATGATCTTTGGTTAGAAAGAGAAATACACTACCAAATTTACCAATGTAGAAAAATCAGCATCTACACACAATTTGAGATGCAAACACTAATAGAACTTGATCAAACTTGAATGAATGATTATGTACTGTTGCTGTCCGTACAAAACCAGCAAGCTACTGTATTTCACACGTGTGGATCCAAAAATAGCAAATATAGATTATTCTACACATAGAATTGCAAGCAATCACCAAGATAGTGCACCAATGGATAGTAGAACCCAAGAGAACCATGTATAAGCATGAAATGAGATAGAGAAGAGAGAAGATGACTCTCTCCACGAGTTACATCCTTTTATAGCAGGTCCAAACCCTATTTGGCCACTTGGCTTTCCCACGAAAATGCTAACCCTACCAATTTTGGGTCTAGATTCAATGTACCCAACTTATTCAAATTGAATCTACTCAAACTCGCATTCTATCTTTCCCACACTTTCAAAAAGTGTTTATTCAAATGAAATTTAGACTAATGAACTTTGAAAAGTCAACCTCTAAGTCTAAAACAAGTTTTGGCCTCAATATGCCAAATATGGAAATATTGCAAAATGTGATGAAACTAGTTGAATCGTTCACATGCATATCCATCAAGATTCATAGTTCTTGGAGATGGATCCAAACATCAAGTAAACGGTATTGGTTCACAATGGCTCAACACCAATGGCAGAGACAGATGACTTGAAGACATTCTGTTTGTGCCTACACTATTACAAGACTTGTTTTCTGTGGCAAGAATAGCTAATGCAGGGATGCGTGTGACATTTTATGATGAAGCATGCAACGTGGTTGACGCTAGTACCAATACCCTGATCACTCAAGGCAGAAGGAAAGGTAATCTATATCACCTGAAGGTATGCCTACCTATAGTTCAGGTGCATCAGACTCATGATGATTCGCTAGACACTCTGTGGCACATGAGACTATGCCACATAAACTCGATGGCACTTTACCAAGCAAGCCATCATTGAGCAATAACAGGGGTCAGCATCTCGAATGCATGCAACCAATTCGACCACCTATGATACATGTCTGAAAGGTAAGATGTACGCACTCCATTTGTTAAAGACTCCTACAAAATGACTAAGGTTCTAGAGTTAGTGCATTTTGACATCTGTGGGCCTTTCAACATGATCTCAGTAGGAGGCTCAAAATATTACATAACCTTCATTGATGATTATTGAATTTTGTTGAATGATATGCTAGGAATGAATAGTTTGCGAACTTGATTAATTAATTGTCTGCGCAGTTGCGAATACATCGAACAATTCATGATTCTCTGTTGACACCTTAGTCAGCCAGAGTGTAGTCTGCTGTACTACTCTGATAACATTTCATTTGTAGAACGCGCTTCCTTCAATTCGATAGAGGCTAGATTGTTGTTCTAAATTCATTAACATTACCCATTCCAAATACAAGTAATACTGGTTACTTTTTAATGTTTGTCGACAACCAGAATAACATTCGAAACCACCTGCCATAATTACACCAAAAACATAACTTTCTAACGTTGTCCTCTGTGAGAACGATACTTTTCACTACAAAATCTATATTAACCCTGTTGGTATAGCACGACATAAAACGCCTCTCTTCAAGCTTTTACAGCACTGAAAAATTTTGTAAATGGAAAAAGATCTTTAATTTTTCCTTCTAAAACCCCAGCCATAAAAGAAGAAAGACTCCTTGAGCTATGCTCAGGTTTTCTCTGAGCCACTTTTTGTAGCCCTCTACTGCACTTAGCTCACCCTATAGTCAGCCATCACGTGCTTCAAACAGATCTTCAACTGGCTTCAAATTGAATCCAAGTAGGCAGCCTTTCTACGGAGTTCTTTGCTTCCATTTGCCTTCTTGTTTTAGCCTATGAATCTTCTTACAGTTTTGAGCTATTCCACGAATCTCCACAAATTCGGTTTTGTGCTTCCTAGACAACAAAACGTCGTGAATTTGCAGCTCTCTATTCTTGTCCGATGATTCTTGCCACCAAGGGCTCTGATACCAAGTTAAGAAACATAGTTTAAACACCCGACCAGATCATTTACCACAGCACAACATCAAGTGCAACAAGACAAGACAACATAATAGCTCACCTCAAACTGTATATGCAATTGATTAGTAAGTACAAAGATAAAGTTGCTTAAATGCACTCAAAGGGCTCGTAAAAGAAAGACGGCCCGATAATTCTAGAACTAAGTACACGTGGCGTCGTCGAAATAAGAAAGCACTGTATAAGTTGATCATTGCTATTTTAACTAAATCAACATTTATCTATTAGTATTTTCTTTCTGTGCTTGATGATCCATTGAGACTATGCTTTCATTTTAGGCCATCAAAAAGTCCTTCATTGACGAGATTGACATTGGGTCAAAAAAGGCTTGGGTCGAAAAAATTTGATCCTAAATTTTTCGATCTTCTGTACAAAAAATTCGAGCCTTCTTCCTTCTTTTCTTTGTTGTTTTCAAGGATAGATGTAAATAAAAAAATTTCAGGATGTTTATTACCTAATGGAATTGGGCTTGAGCATAGAATTCCAACACTCTCCCTTACTATGGATCATGAAAATTTTTGATCTTCAGATTTAACAAATTGTTAAATCTGAAATGGTGCTCCATGGTGAAGTAATCTGCTGTCATGAATTCTATCCTACAGTTTACCAAAGAAATTACCCTTGTGCTTTGGTTTTCACAGTAGATGAACATCGAATGTGATTGAATAAAATCGATATCTATAAGCAGGTTCCTCAGTGAAATCGCCTCCTTGGAAGCATTTGTGACAACCATAAAATCTGATTCTATGGATGATGATGCTACTGAGGTCTGGATGATGAAGTCGATATTTTCTGTCCAATATGCATCTACGTAGCCTTTGAGAATCTTGGCTGATGGGTCGGATTTTTGTTGACTAACTGAAGTCAGTCTGCTGGGTTGGATTCAAAAAATGTACTCCAATGCTAACATGCATTTCAGATCCTTCATTGAGTTCAGATTGTTATTGAGTAATAAAACATCATCTACATAATGAGTAGTGATAATGGAAAGATCTGATACTTGAAGTGAATATTTGAGTCTGCCGAGTTTGGATAGAAACCATTCTCATTTAGAACTACAAGTTTGGTGTCATCTTCTGCCTCGCACTGGTCAGTATCAGTAGTTGACTCTATTTCTTAGATAATGTTGAGTTCCTACAAAAAGTAGCAGGCCGGATCATCTATGAATTGGGATGGAGGCTGTCTGGATTGATTCAATTTTCTGTGTTGAAATTTGATCCTTTGATGTTGTTCCGATTCTTGGAGGTTCTGACTCATTTTCTCGGATTTTGAAATTTCGACCCTTGGGTCGGATTTTGTTTATTCAACCTTTGGGTTGGATTTTGATGTAGCTTTTTCCTTGTGGTCGAAAAGCTGATCTTCTACAAAAGTGACATTTCTATTCATAAATGCCTTTTGAGTGTCCACATTGAAGAGCTTGTATGTCTGGTGGTCTGAGGAATAGCCAATAAAAATCGATCTGCTGTTGTTTGACCCTTGGGTCGGATTTTGGATTTTTCCACCCTAGATTGGATTTTGACTGTTCAATCCTTGGGTCAGATTTTTCTGGACATCAGTAGTGATTTGATTGAAAGCAAAACATCCAAACACTCTAATACAGTTCAATGATGGCTTTGATCCTATCCACACCTCATATGGTGTCTTGCCATTCAGGGCCTTTGAAATGGACCAATTTTGTATATAGGTTGTTGTAGTAACAGCTTTTGTCCAGAACTTCTTTGGAAGAGAGGCATGGGCTAGCATGCTCTTTGCAAATTCAATGAGTGACTAATTTTTTCATTTAGCTACCCCATTGGACTGAGGTGAGCTTGCTGTAGATTGTTGTTGTATTTCGGTTGTCTTGCAAAAGCCTTTGAATTTGGTGGGGATGAAAACTCCCCCTCCATCAGAGCATAGAGCTTTGATTCTCTGGGTCGATTTTTTTGCTGATGCCTTGAACTACATGAAAAACCTAAGAGTATTGGATTTGTTTTTGAGGAAGTATGTTATAGTCCTCCGAGAAAAGTCATCAATCAAAGTCAGCAGATAGAAAGCTCCCCCTGTGGAAATGGTCACAAAAGGACCACAAATGTCCATGTGTACAAGATCTAGCAAATCTTTAGAAGAACATACTGAATCTGAAATGGTTTAATTTCTAACATGCTTGCTGTTAATATAGCTTTTACATATAGAATAAAATTTGCCAATGTAAACTAGATCTTTTACTAAGTCCAGTTTTGACATTTGTTGAATACAACTTGAATTTAAATGGCCTAATCTGTGATGCCACATCATATCATTTGAATCAGGAGTAGTAGTAAAAAGAGCTTGACTACTTGTAGAATAGGAGTGACTGAGTTTGTACAAATTGCCACATCTTCTATTGAAAGCAAAAACTTTCCTAGATTCATCAAGAATAGTGCAGTCCTATCTATCGAATTCCACCCTCTGACCTAAATATGTGATTTTGCTAACTTGGAAGAATCACATGATTGAGGTCTCCAGCTCTACCAGATAACGATTCTGAAAACAAACCAGATTCTCTTCGTATCACATGTTCTCGTATACTTCTAGAACGACCACTTCTCTGAAGCCCAAAAGCAAATCCACCCTATCTCCTTCAGAGACATTGCTATAGGCAGCGCATCTACACGTGATCTAATCATTGAACTTGAGGCTCTAGTTGATAAAGATTCAGCAAAGGCACCATCAATCGCTTGCGCTTTTTGGTTCTTTTCAATAACGTGTGTTTTTTGGTATTGGTCAAGGCAATTTGAGTGTCAGTAACTAGTATCACACATATAGGGACAACACTCTTTTTCATCACAAGTACATAGTAGCATAACAACATTGTGAGGGTGCTCCATACATCTTCCCACTCAACCTCCTCCCCTTCCTTTGAACTGCTCCATTCAGAACCACCTCAGCTTGAATAGGGCTTATAATGGGATCCTTGAGACCTGTGTGAGGATAAAGATCTGCTACTTAAGTCCATTGGCATGATGGACTCCTAAAATAAACAACCATTAGCATATGCAGAAAAGCAATGACAAAGATAATCTACATTTTGTAGCAAAGGTACAACTATACAATCACAAATGGAACACAAATCAAAATCAAAATCAAATAGGTTGTCAAGGAACAAGGTGCTTTCATTTATGCCAAAACTCCTCATTTTTCTAACTTAACTTGACACCATAGTGTTAAATTTCACACGTGTGGACTGTCCACTACATGTACTTGTGATCTCCTAAGGTGTGTAGATGCACCAAGATCAAGACTAGATTGAGATTCAAGATCAATCTTGAATCCTATGGCAAAAACACACTACTACATGCATTCAATCACTTCCAACTCTCACTCACATGTGTGGGAAGTATTCACAAAATAATCTAAGTAAAAACAAGCTGATCTCCTCAGGTAGAGAGAGAAAATGCATCAAGAGCTCTCGGGTAAAGAGAGAAAGCTAGAAATCCAATAACTCACAAAATCCATGAAATCACCAAATCAATTGAATTCAAAATGAGGAGTACAATGATACTAGTAGGTCCATGAGCTACCACTATGCTTAACTATGATTGGACCACATTTTGTCACCTCTTGATCCTATTGGATCGTTGATCTATGCACCTCTTAATTCTATTGGACTATATTCAAGCACACCTCAATTTCCTATTGGACCTCACAAGGTTCCACCTCTATATCCTATTGGACCTTTTGGAATTCATCAAAAAAAAACTTTACACTTGTCTACACTCTAATTAGCAAGTGTTTAGCCTCTTACTCTATTTTGGCTCAATAGTGGCATTACAAGTGGAAATGCATAATTTGCCATCTATGCCAAATTTATTCCTATCAACATCCTACACCTAGATGCTTGATGTAAAAAACATAAGACCCCTATATCTAACATAGATAATCTTTTTCAATTCTTCACACTCCTAAAAAATTATCTATGAATATTTGAGCATTGATCTTGATATAACTCCAAGATTAGATCTATGCTTTATGAAAGCACTTTTGCTCAAAGGCTTGGTGAGTAGATTGGCAATACAAGAGGACGAGTTGACATGCTCCAAATAGATTTCTTCTCCAATAAGCTTTTGTCTCACAAAATGGTGTGCCACTTCTGTGTGCTTGCTTCTTGCATGAAATATGGGATTATTTGCAAGAGCTTGGGCCGAGATGTTATCACACTTGATCATTGGTAGATCATCCTCCTTGATGCACTTTAGTTCCATTAATAACCTCTTGATCCAAAGCACTTCTTTGGTAGTTGTTGTACTCGGCCTCACATGAAGAGAGAGATATAGTATCTTGCTTTTTGGAAAGCCAAGATATTAGATTGCCTCCAAGAAAGATAGTGTATGCACTAATAGACTTTGATCCATCTTGTCACTTGCAAAGTCTGAATCCGAGTAGCCAATAATGGATAGATCTTCACTTTTATAGAGTAGACCATAATCACAACATGAATATACATATCTTAGAATCCTCTTGGCCATCTTCCAATGATGGATCTTAGGTTCTTGCATGAATTGACTCAATTTGTGCACACAAAAACTAAGATCGGGCCTAGTAACGGTAAGCCAAATCAAGGAGCCTACAAGACTCCTAAAAAGTGTGATGTCCTCAAAGGATCTTTCATCACCTTTATTAGGATCTTTTACAAATTGCTCCATTGGAGTATCTATGCTCTTAGAATTTTCCATATGGAATTTTTTCAACATAGAGTGAGCATATCTAGATTGGCATATAAAGACATGATTTTCATAAAAATCAATTTCTAGGCCTAGGATGTAATGTATCTCTCCTAGATCTTGCATTTTAAACTCACATCCAAGTGCTAGCTTGGTTTCATCAACTAGCTTGATAAAACTTCCACAAAGAATAATGTCATCAACATAAATTAGAAGAATGACAATATTGCTATCAACAAACTTTAGATACATGGAAGGATCATAGTCACTAAGAGTAAATCCTAGTGAGATAAGAAAAGAGTTAAGTCTTGAATACCATGATCTTGGTGCTTGCTTGAGTTTTGAAGAGCAAGCACACTTTGGACTCATCCTTGATGAATCCTTGAGGTTGTTCCATATAGATCTCCTCCTCAAGATAACCATTTAGAAAAGCATTGGATACATCTAATTGGAACACCTTCCACTTGAAAAAACAAGCAAGAGAAATAAGAATTCTTATTGTCACCATCTTTGCAACGGGTGCAAAGGTCTCCTCATAATCAAGACCATGGATTTGAGCAAATCCTTTGGCACATAACCTTGATTTATGCTTGTTGATGGTGCCATCATGATTGAACTTGATCCAAAATACCCACTTGCAACCAATCACATGCTTGTTGGAAGGAGGATCCACAAGCTCCCAAGTATTGTTGGTGATCAATGCATCATACTCTTGCTTCATGGCATCATACCACTCCTTGGTATTGAGTGCCTCTTGTACATTCTTTGGCTCTTCATGAGAGACATAAAAAACATAATTAGTGGAATCAAGATCCACTTGTTTGCCTTTGTCAACATATGAGAGCCTCTTAGGCTCGGATCTATCTCTCATGGATCTTCTTGGTGAAAAAATCCGAGGAGAGTCTTCTTCAAATCTCGACCCCATCACATCATGATTGTCTTCAAAATCAATAATTGATGATGCATCCATAGATTTCTTGATCTCGGCCTCTTCAAATGATGAGTGTTGATCTTCATGAAAGACAACATCTCTACTTTCAATAACTTGAGAAGTAGAGAGTATAAAGACTCTATAGGCCTTCTTGGTAGATGAGTATCCAACCATGATCCCTTTGCATGCACTAGGATCTTCCTTCTTCCTTGTTTCCAAGGGAATATGGACAAAGCATAAGCATCCAAAAACTCTAAGGTGATCAACCTTAGGCTTATTCAAAAATAAGATTTCATATGGTGACTTTCCTCCAAGAGCTATATGTGGGATCCTATTGCAAAGATAATTTGCACAATTAATGGCTTCTCCCCAAAAATCTTTGGGCAAAGATGCCTCAATTCTCATAGATTTTGCACATTCACATAGAGATCTATTCTTTCTCTCGGCCACTCCATTTTGAGATGGAGAGTAGGCACAAGAAAACTCTCTTTTAATGCCTTCAAGCTCACAAAAATCTTGAAATTTATTGGAGATATATTCACCACCTCCATCACTTCTAAGAGCTTTAATCTTGAATGAGAATTGCTTCTCTACATAAGCTTTGAAAATAAGGAAATGATCAAACACCATAGATTTTGAAGCAAGAAGATATATCCAAGTGAATCTTGTGTAATCATCAATGAAAGTAACAAAACAAGTGGCTCCTCCCTTGCTTGTAGTTGATGAGAAATGCACATCCGAGTGGATTAACTCCAAAGGATGCTTGCTTTTGATAGAAGATCTTGTAAATGGCTTTTTGTGAGATTTAGCAATAGCGCAAGCCTCACAAGGCTTGATCTTCTTGGAGA
Source organism: Diphasiastrum complanatum (assembly GCA_029204225.1). Classification (NCBI taxonomy): domain Eukaryota; kingdom Viridiplantae; phylum Streptophyta; class Lycopodiopsida; order Lycopodiales; family Lycopodiaceae; genus Diphasiastrum; species Diphasiastrum complanatum. Next base: position 54,565,922 of record CM055103.1, read on the forward strand.
ATGACTTTGGCAAGCCAATAGCTTTGGATTCTTTGATCATAGAGAGCATGGATTTGTAGTTGGGATGTCCCAATCTCCTATGCCATAATTCCTCCATAGAGAGCTTGTTCACAAGAGCAACATTACAAGCATTTACATACTCATTTGGATCTAGTTTATAGATGCCACCAAATCTAGATCCTAATGCAAGTATCTCATCATTCTTCTTGATAGTGCAAGTATCAACATTGAATTTTACATCAAGGCCATTATCAAGCAATTGGCCAACACTAATAAGATTCTTGGTAAGCTTAGGTACATAAAGAACTCTAGAGAGAGAAAGAACTTTAGAGGATGCAAGCTTCAAGGGAATGTTCCCTATGCCTTCAATAGGACATTCAAAATCATTTGCAGTGTATATTGATTTCTTCACTCCATCATAAGGTGCAATAGAAGAGAAAGAGTTTTTGGAGCTACACATATGTGAAGAGGCTCCACTATCAATATACCATAGGCCGTCCTTCTTGAAAGGAGTAGATGAGAAACTAGAGACCATAAGATATCCCTCTCCATCACTTGCAATAGTGTCTTCCTTCTCATTGGTAATATTGGCTTGCTTGAGTTGATTCTTCTTTTTGAAGCAACTGGTGGCATAATGACCTTTCTTGCCACAATAAAAGCACTTGATCTTCTTCTTCTTCTTGAGCTTGGATGATGAAGCATTAGAGGAATCATCTTCCTCCTCATCTTTGTCTTTGGATTTGACTTTGTCCTTGCTTGAGGATTGTTGATCACGTGTAATTATCTTAGACCTTCCAATTGGGTTATTTTATCATTGTCAACTAAACCTCCAATTGAAGCTGAAAATGCTCCTCAACCTATGCATGGCTACCCCTACAAGCTTCTCATTGGATTTTGAGCTTTTCAATGATGATAACATAACCCAATGACGTTGCATGAATTTATTCACAAATGTCGAGACTTTCAACCCCATGGCTAAAAAGAGCCCAATGCAATCACATGGAGTTCTTTGAGAAACATCTACCATGTCAAAACATCAGCTTGAGAGTCTAGCATATAATAAATGCACTACATATGGTGGTTAAGAGTTACAAGCTTCTCTACATGGTGTACTATCGGTGCCTCACATTATACTCCAAAGATTTCATTTTATATATGTACAAGTTCTACAAGCTCATTGTCTCATCTTTAAATGCCACATGGCTCTTAGTAATCTATGGTCACTTGATGAACAACATGTTTTGCCAAGTGCTAAAGATGATATATACTTGTTCCCCTCTCATTAAAAACTTTGGCTTCAAAGGATTATGTTAGGGAACATGAGATTATATTGGGGTTGCAAACCCAAATGGGCACATTTCAATATGTTATATGTTACTATGGATCACAAGGGCTCATACTACATTTCACATGCCCCTACCCCCTCGTGAATTATTTGTTACTATGGATCACAAGGGGTCATACTACATTCAAATGCCCATACCCCCTCGTGAGGTACTCAACTTGGGCTTGCTTGTGAATGTCTAAAAGAATATTTAATGCTGGTGGCCCTAAAAATTGATGACATGAATTTTCATTACGGTTGTAGTTGAGGCTTTCAGATAATTCTTTAAAGCTTTAACTTATAAGTAGAAAGGTGAGAATCTAATTTTTCTTTGTGTTTTAAACATATTTTTGCTTCTGACCTGAACATTTGAACATTGAGGCGTTCATAGGGGTATTATTGCATGGCTTTGTCATATGTTGAGAGTGGTCCCAGGTTCGAGCCTCCCCTTGGAAACCAAGAAGCATATGTTGAGAGTGTTTCAAGTCCCATTGTTGGATTGCATTTTCAAGTTAAATGGCATTCTTGCTTAAAGCTTGAAAATTGAGTTTTTCTTCTTGTTTCATTTTCATGTACCGAGAGTGCCACAAGTGCCATTGACTAGGCTGCATTTTCAAAGTGATCAGGATTTTTGAATTGTGTTTTAATTTTCTAGAAACAATTATTGAGTTGATTATTGGAAACAAGGAAGAAGGATGATGCAACCTCCATCAAAGGCATCTTTGTGGAATATGGTGAGAATAGCAAAGCTATAGAGTCCTCAATCCCATCACTATCAAAGTGATAGTGAGTAGGAATGTTATTTTTTATGAAGGACATGTTTGTACAACTAAAGCCCAACTTAATGGTTAAAGAGCACGAATGGTTTTAGAGCACGTTAGAAACTTATGTCAATGCCAATCAGGAAAACAGATCACAGACTCAAATCTTCAGACAGGGACTGTCATCTCATTTGTATACATACAACTTAATTCAATGATCGTGCTAGACTGCACAAAGATGGTCATTATTCAAGTGTCAAAAAGAAAGTATTCGCAACAGACGAATAAGATGATTTTAAGACAGTTCTTTAGAGCATGCTTTACGGAAACACAACAAAATTAGCATAGAATGTTTGGTTCAAAAGTTTTTAAAATTAATAAATAAAATCTACAAAGCTTTTAATATTGAATTTATGTAATATTATTTTTCAAGTTTGGACACTTCTGAATAAAATTTTTGAAAAATGAAAAAAAATTTGAAATAAAGGGCCAGCCAGCTCAAGGAGGTTCAAAATAAATATATAAATAGTTGTCATTACTCACACACTAAAACTCATACCAACAGAGATGGGTATTCTTGAGTAAAAAACATGTAAGAAGTAAATTTCTCAGAGCTCGTAATCAGTGTCCTCTCGAGGGTTACTGATAGTCAACTCTCCCTTGTTGAAATGGGCAAGGAATTTCAGAGGTCAAATTACTTTTATGAACTTTTAACTAATATTTTTTTAATAGTAATTGCAAGTTTTGTTATTTTTTTGTGATACTGATCATTAATTTGTTTCTTAATACAACTATAAATTATTCATGAAAGTTCAAGAGGCCCTAGTAACAAGGTTGAGTTGTAATGGTTTTGAGGAGTGCCAGAGGCTTTATCCTCTGAGCAATAAAATGAAGCTCTCATTTCTTTTTTGATATTATTTAGAGATATGGTATTCACTTCACTTATGCTTAGCATAGAAATACATTAATTTTTTATTTTGAACATTCATATCTTATGTTAAGCATAGTAATTATATTCTCGTTGCTAGTCTGATCTCAAGCTTAACATAGATTTAATTTACTAATTATTTATTATGTTCATTCTTAGTACCTTTCTTAAACTTAAAATTTTTTAATTACTTGTTTTCTACATCTTATGCTAAGCATAGTTGCATTATCTCTTCTTTCAGTCGGCTGAAGACAAGAAAAATAAAGTCCTTTCAGAGTAATTCAAATGATATATTCTTAAAGTGAAGGCAGAAAAAGAGACAGAGAAAGATTGGCACGAGGTGAGACTATTGTCGAGGAGGATTCAACAGAGATTTTCCTCCCAAAATGTGTCGATGATCAACCGTGATTTGACACGTGGAAGAAGGGGATTGTATGAAAATTTTAAATTTTTTAAAGAAAAGACCCTATACTCTTTGCATAGCAGACATCTCTTATGGATTTTAGATGAAAGAATCTCTAAATGCTGATTCTTCATTCAAATTCATTGAGATCCATAGTGTGATATTCCAATCAAGTTCGTAGTCGGCTTCAGTGCAAAAAGCTCTTCTAACTTTTTGCAATGTTGGGATTGAAAATGTTGTATGGTATGTCTTTAACTTTTTAAAAACTTAACTTTATTTGTTTAAATAGTCTATGCTTAGCATAAATCATTGTTTAAAATAATAATCTACTTTTTTTTTGTAGGTACAAATCCAATGTTCGCAATGCTGGTGGTGCACGGTTGTGCAATGAGATTGAATACATAACTATTGCTTATTATTCATTGGATGACACACATTCGGTGTTGCAATATAACACCACCGCATTGACCAGCTTTGGGAACTTGTTTAAATCTCCAACAGTAACAAAGAAGTTGAAAAATCCGATGACAGGTTCCGTGGCTTGTCCTTATCAAAAGCCACAACAATCAATTGAAATTTTTATACACCTAGGAGATTGGGTTTTGGATTTGTTTATAGCTGTAGCAGCACTACAAGCGCATGCACTATGCAAAAAGACAAACATGTTGATGCTCTAGAATTAGATTCTAGTTTAGTAGAATTTATAAAAATGTGAATGACATCTATCTAAATTTTGCCTGATGAATTATGTGAAGTAGGAAAGTCCACAGAATCTGATGAAGACTCTGTAATTCCACTATCCAAAGAACCACAACCTCCCATTAGTGAAAAAGTGGGTGACACAGGGGAGTTTGCAGATGTACTAGTTCATGATTACCAAGTTGTAACTATAGAGGAAATCGTGGAAGATGTTGTCGTTGTTTCTACAGAGGCTGTTCCAGAAAAGCCCAAAGATGTCAATAACCTTGATGACTTTTGGGAATAATGTACTCATTTGACTATTTTGAGCATATGAATATCAATTTTTTTTGGCATGAAATTTTTAAATTCATTTACATTTTTAACTATTATTTGTTACTTGAAATATTTTCAAATATTTTAAAATTGATTATTCAATGTTACTCTATTAAGTAAATTATTAAATGTTTATTTTAATGAATGTTGCTCTAGAATAACAAGATTGTTTTCAATTTGTTCTAAAATCATATTTTCAAAAAATTAATGAATATTATTACAATTATTAATACATTTCATCTTTTAAAAAAAATTAATAAATTATTAAATTATTAATTATGATGATAATAAGAAAAAAATTCTTGTTAAGTAGTTTTAATATTTTCAATTTAATAATGATATTTACTACTAACTAATTTAAAATATGTGCAAAATTGAATATATTGTATTTTAGTTTTTTACGAAAGACGATATTTTTTTGGCATGGAAATATAAAATTTGCAAAGCATTTTAAATATAGGCATTTAAAAAAAATTAAAACTACAAAAAATGGATTTCCATGTCATTTTTTTTTTTTTTTTGTCACCATGTTAAAATTTAAATATTTAAAACTCTTATAAAATATAAGATGTTGTATTAAATACAAGTCTTATTTTAGTAAAACTTATGACAGTGCCATTGAAAAAATTATTAGATCATTTTTTTTGTGTTCGAATTTGAACAGATAAGAAAATAGTAAAAATATTAATTTATCAATTGAGATTCTAAAAATGTAAAAACATTCAATTTTTATTTTTAAGAAATAATTCTGTTTTTTAAAATTTTAACTTTTTTAAAGTTTCCAAAATTAAATACTAGTTATATAAGAATCTATTATATTTAAATTTCATATTGTTTTCTAAATTGTAAAACATCTAAAAAAATAAAAATATTTAAAATTGTCTAGAATATGTGAAATTTAATTCCTCTAAAAGATTTATGTTTTGAAAATTTAATAGCTTTACTTTAAAAAATTAAAAAAATCAAAATTGATTACCTAAAAATATATAAAAAACTCAAGTATCATTTAAATATTGTGAACTTTTATTATTTAGAAATAATAATATCTTAATTATAATATTGAAATGCCACAAAGATCAAAACCAGACTGGAGTACCATTAAACAAGAGAGAGATTACAATAGACCAAATCTTCTCAATCAAATTCTAGATCAGTACGGATCTAGTCCCCAAGCAACGAACAAAAAGGCGGAGTTGATTAATAGATGTTTCCCAATCCGACAACATACGACCTTAGAACCCTCCATAGATTCTAGACACTGATAGGTGTCTACATAGAGTATGGAAACCACCCTAGTTGTCTATGCACGAAATCCACATGGAAGCAGTCTAATTGATCATGCTACTATTCAAAAGTAAAATAAGTGCACATCCAGACCCAAGACATGCGTACAATACACATGCTAATATCACATGCTTGTGGATATGAGTCCACATGCTCTTATTTAGTTCCTTAATGGAATTCTAAGAGGCCTCACTAAAGAACTTAAATGAAATATGAACTCATACCTAGTTTAGTTGATATTTCAGTTATGTTTCCTAATCTCTCAACTCAATCCAGATTCAATTTCATATTTCATTTACGCTCATTAGTGAGACTCCGAGAAGCTGATCTCTCAAGTTGAACACATTTCGATTATGTTCCTTAGTGTAGTTCCGAAAAACTGATCTCTCAACTCGAACCAAGTTCGAGTTGATATTTTGTTTATGTTGCATAGTGAACCTCAAAGAAGTTGATGTCTCAACTCGAACCAAGTTCCAATTGATATTTCAGTTATGTTCCTTAGTGAAGCTCCAAAAAGTTGAATTCTCAACTCAAACCATATTTGAGTTGATATTTTGTTTATGTTTCTTAGTGAACCTCCAAGAAGCTTATCTCTCAACTCGAATTAGGTTCGAGTTGATATTTTGGCCACATGGTTGGCCTCGCGACTATCACAAGTATGGATCTAAGAGCCATTTGTCATTTAGTCCCACTACATGAGGGATGTGAATCTATGAATGTCACAATGGTATATGTTCTACAAGCTGAATTACCTTATCCCTCATGTGGAGTTTCATGCTTAGAAGAGGTGGCTAATGCCTTTGGTAAGTGGAATATAAGTGAAATGCAAGCAACAACTGACCTTTCTCAACAACATGCCAATTGTTTAGTCTTGGACTTTGACTATTTACAACTCACAAATGAGTTAACTCGAGAATGTGCCAATTGCCAAGTTTTGGACATTAATGATTCACATCCCACAAATTGGCCATCTAAAGAATATATTGGTTGCCTCATTTATGGCATTGATGATCTATTTTCTTCTGAGGATGAAAAATGTGACTAGCCATATGTATCAGTACAACCTACTAATGAACTAAGCACCATCCCAGTCGGAACCAGTTCCAGCTGTGGCGATGGAGACTGATGGAGCTACTACTGCTGCTGCTGTTGATTCTTCACAGCCCACATCTGCTTCCCATATCAGAAGCAGCCGAGTGTCTCCTCCTCTGAAATGACGCAACTCAGTCTGATACATCACACAAAAGATGAACAACTGCTGAAGGCGACACTGGGGCACCTGTGGCAGATGAAGAACAATCGGACGACCAGCCCCAGTGGTTTCGCACTTTGTCCGAGAAAGCCAAAAATCTAGTGGCTGAAGTGTATGAGTTGGACAAGTACCACCAACAACTTACGATGGAATTTGTCAACTCAGAAAGGAAATGCCAAGAGTATCTCAAGGCATCTTTCGAGAAGATTGATTCGCTCGAATCAGACAACACAAAGATGATTGAACGAAATCGTTCTCTCGACACACAACTTCAAACCTTAATAAAGGAAGCTGATTCTTTAAAACAGATCAATAAGACGATTGAGGCCAAGTCTGATAATTATCAGACTCAAAACGATTCTTTAAAGCAACAACTGACAGCCACAAATCAGCATAATGTCGCGCTCTAGAAACATTTCCAAGAAGAACGAATGAGAAGACTAACGACAAAAGCTGCTCTCTCTGTATGCACCAATGCAGGGTCCGTTACAGTCGACCTCACGAAGCTAAACCAGCTCCAAGATCAGATGCTCGACAATTTTTGAGTTGAGTTCTTGCAACTACTCGAGGATTTGAATGCTCTTGTCGAGGAAGAATTGGCGGAGCTAAAGGAGTTTTCGAGTGAAGCTACCCCATCTTGCAGCGGACCAGATGCACATGACGAGTATATAGGCATCGCCTTCAACAATTGGAAGCGACTATGGGAGAAGGAAGACTTTCTCTGGTTATGGGCCCAGCTTTCTATCGAGTAGAAAGGATGTCTCTGCTGGGGCATAATCCAAGGTAAGTTTGAAGTCCTACCTTTCGGGTCAGCAAAGTTATACATAGGCTCTTCGACTATGTATGCTCTCAAATATATTCGCATCAAAGAACTTCAATTTTTGCCAAACGAAGACAATAAGCGACATTTTTGGAAGCGAAAGTCACAGTTTCAATTATACAAACCCAAAGCTGTTGCGGATTTAGGCACATTCGACGAATCAGGGTTGCTGATCAACATTAATATGGCGTATTCATAATACTTTGACAAATTCTTTGTGAAAAAATCTTATTCTCTATATGACCGTCATCTTCATCCTGTAGTCTTGGTCAATATTATGGTCCCAGGCAAGAAGTTTAGGTTCTTCCACTGTCAACCCAGCAAACGCAATGGCACTAACAGTTGGGAAAGAGGCAATATGGGGATACTCCTAGGACAGTTGCTTTCTAGCTTGTAAACTATGAATGTCTCCCAAAACAAAAATTGATAATTATCTAAAGAAGAAATATCACACCTTTCTTAAAATAAAACAGATGTTTTTTCTTGTCCTTTAATGGAACATCTTGGGCCCAGGACGACATCCGAAAAGAAATTTTTGACATCCCTAATTTTGCAAAGCTATCATTCTAAAAATCTACAAAAATACAGTTATTATTGCCATTTTAGTACAATTTTAGTTACTCATAATTTCTTAGCATTAGGAAGAGAGATTTAGGTTTGGTGAAGATTCCTAAAAAATCGCGAATGACAGTTTGTTCGACATGCGAGTTGTTAAAAT